>CM063510.1:161911210-161916210 GCA_032207245.1 Pardosa pseudoannulata
AATTAATCTTGGACGTGAAATGTTGCCAAATTAATACGATAAAAAAAGATATTCACCAAGTTTGCTAAAAAAGGATATAATCGATAGAATTTTTTAAATAGCTATAATTACGTTGGTTAATATTTTAGTATAAAAATATTTTTACATAAATTCATATATATTCTATGGAACATGATATTTTAATAACTATACCATAATTTGTTTCAATAGATTTTAAGTACCCTGAAAGAATATGAGTTCAAAAAACTTTTATTATCATGAAGGATTACAAAAATTCATTAATTTTAATTAGTCTGGTTTTTATTTTAACTCGAGGAAAAAGAAATTAAATCAATTTTTTGCTTTTATTAAAATGTTCAAATTTTTAATCAACATCTTATGTCGTCATTTTGTAAAAATATAGCTAATGTATTCATAGCAATTAGTTTTAAATATGTTTTGTTGAAATGTAACATGAGCAATAGCTGATAGTTTAATACTTAACGAAACGTTTTATTTTTTTACATTTTATTGGCTTTTTTAAGGTAATATATTATTAACCAGGATTTACAAAGAATTTTACATTTTTTTATTTCAGAATAACAAAATATCGTTTTTTAATTCATTATTTTTCTGTCGACATTGATTGCCTTTTTAAAAAGCAATTAGTTTAGAAGTATTCCGTTAAATATTTTTTTAAGTTTTAGTTTAAAGAAATCAGTATATATCGATTACGTATCACAGTTAGTAATTAAAGCGATTATAGATAAAAGTTTTTAAATATTGAAGTTGTTTTTATTTAATTTCTATAAAAGACAATTTCTTATATAAATTTATGGATGAACTTCTTTTTAACTTTTTCAGAGTTTAAACAAGTGCTGTTTGAGAGAGTGAAAACTAAAAATAATCTCATATTTTTTAATGATTGGAAATGGTTATTAAAAATTTAAACAATTTACATTTAAGGGTTTAATTTCTTAATTTTAATTACACTCCTAAAAAGCAAAGAAATAATATATTCAATATAAAGAAAAAAAAACATATAGAAAAAATTCAATTATATATTATTCCACGACATATATATATATATATATATATACATGTGTATATATATATATGTGTATATATATATATATGTGTATATATATATATATATGTGTATATATATAAATGTGTGTATATATATATATGTGTATATATATATATATATATATATGTGTATATATATTATATATATATGTGTATATATATATATATATATATATATATATATATGTATATATATGTGTATATGTGTATATATATATATATGTGTATATATATATATATGTATATATATATATATATTTATGTATATGTATATATATGTATATGTATATGTGTATATATATATATATATATATATATATATATATATATATATATATATGCGTGTCTGTCAGTAACGTGCGAATTTTACTTGCAGCTACACATGAAATAGCCCGTATTATTTTAATTAATTTTTTTGTAAATTAATAACTATTGCGTAATGAAACCTTATAATTTGATAAAAAATGAAATTACATATGCCAAACTTTTAGAAAAATTTAACAGAAAAAATATATTAAGAAGCATGAAAATAAATCTCCATTGAAATGCATTTTTTCCACCTCCTGCATCAACTTATAAAATTGAGTTTAAGTCAAAGTTTGCCGAAGTCACGTAGTCGAACTTTAAAATTTTCTAGGTAACTATATTTTTCTCAACTTTAAAAAAATATTTACGCATGTAAAATTCATCTAAATTTACAATTTAAAGTGGCTGTGTATAAAAGAAATATTAAATATGTGCATCGAGGTTGACTAAATATTTTGATCGTAAAAGGCACTATTAAATGTTACTTTTATATAATGTTTTAATTCATTTTAGCAATCGTGGACAATGGGCTTACAGCAGTTTATTCAATATATATAAAACTTACAAATATGATGTTTTTTCTAATTTAACATTTAAAATAAAAGAATTGAAAGTAACATAAATAATGCAAGATAATCCGTGCACATACTTTTACGAGAAAAATGAACAGACTTTTAAAAGTGAAAAAGATAATTTATCTTTTTATGATGAAAGGATAAATCCTGTTGACATTGTACATAAAATTTTATTTCATCTTACTATATGAATGCAGAGTACAAGATTGTCAACTAGATGTTGAATATTTGTTGCCAGTTTTACTTGTAGTGCCAATAGCATTCCTTTAATCATTACTGTGATTTGTGATCTGCGATTAAGTTTGTCACTTAAGGATATCAGAAGTCTTCAATTAAGTTTAACCCAAGGAACGTGAAGCAAAATGAAATGGAATAGGTTTGTGGAAAGCTCCTGAGGGGGAGGTCTATTCATTTATTTTTTTCAGTTCTAAGTTATTAAAATATTTTGAAGACAGATCGTCAGTTTGATTTTATTCAGTATAATTAATATAATATTATTAGTATCTATGTGTAACATAAGATTCTGATATTGCAGAACTCCTTGAGGAATGTTATTACTACTGATAAGAATTGGAAGAGCCATTCAGTTGCATTTATTAGAGGTATTTAATAGTTAGTAACGATTGTAATATACTGGCATAAATATTCGAAGACGAGAGAAGTTTGAGACGCGAGGGAGGAAGATGGGAGCTCTATCACTCAGTCACGTTCTGTCGAATTACTCAAACAGAATTATTTCCGATACAGACCCCTACTGCCTTGAGTGAGTCTTGAGTAAATCATATTATCTAGAGTGATAAGAGTTTTTAAAATTGAAGAAAAATATCATTCATTTTACAATTTCCAATAATTCGTACCTAATATTTTAGTTCACAAATTTTCCAGTACTTTAAATACAGCTTCCTCTCATTGTTTTGCAATTTCAAGTGCAACAATAATTTTCAAATGTTCCCAAATCTTAGGCTGAGTCCCTTCCGAGTTACATAAAAACAGTTTAGAGCGTTCAATACAATTCTTTAGAGGGGCATGTCCAATTAAATCTCTGAAGAGAGCCACTGCATTCTTTCTTTGGAAACTGGAAAGATGTCCTTCTATCCTTTCCTAAATTCCAAACTATTATTCGTATTAATGATTTCTTTGTGAAGAATACTTTATTCCAACTTGTCTTCTGCCTGCAAAATTTGTTTGCTCGTCGTTTTTCGTGAGGAATGTCTCCAATGGAATCTTTCTCGCCTATCCATTCGCTTTATCTGGTCATCAAATACAGACATTAGTGATTAGTGAGATTAATTATATATGTATGTCGACAGCTTGGCTTATCTCTTTTCATAGCAACAATTTTAAGAGAACTTAAACTGCAGTACTTAACCGAGGAAATTAAGGAAATAGCACAATGCAGACATTCTACAATTCATTATGACTTCTCAAAAAAGTATTTATATTTTAACACGGAATATTATTCCCTTTTTTTTCAGATATATTTCAGATCATTTACATTATATACTCACATTGTAAGTCAGAAGTGATAACACATTCGTAGTCATAAGTGATAATTGAATATTTTACTTAAATATCTATTAGAATATGAATGAAATATAATAACTTACTCACTCTGATTCATGGTGAAAGTAACTAAAATCGTCACTAAAATAAACTTTTGTGCCTCATTCTCAGCTAAATGAGTTATTTGACTGATCAAAGCCACTAAGCCAATGTGTTTCCCTAATACATATATAATACATATATACATATAGTACAAGAATAAAATAAAAAATAATAAATGATGAATATATATATATATATATATATATATATATATATATATATATATATATATATATATTATATAATATATATATATTATATATATATATATATATATATATATATATATATATATATATATATATATATATATATATATATATATATATATAAGCATCTATGTGTGTATGTATATTTATGACCTTATTATATTCTAAATTTGAAGTTCCGTAATGAAAGTGAAAGTCAGACCTAAATTAAAAGATAAAGAACGAAAAAAAGCTGGGTAAATTACGATCATCCAAGAAAGAAAAAAAATCCAATCACAGATTCAAGGCAAAGGACTATATCGCCAAAAAAATTTAATAAAGAAAACAAAAACCCGAAAAAATAAAAATAAAACCCTTTCGCTCTAACTTCATTAAATGGGTCGCTTGCTCTCGATATAAAAAATAAATGAAGATATTGATTTTTTAATACGAGCCTTTTTTTGTCGTTGTTTAAATTCTACGCAAAAGGCTTTTCACACTAAATCTTTATTATTTGGATTACACCCAACTTGTGCTCTCCTCGCATGATTATTAAGAAGATGCTTTTGCCAAGTTAAATGCTGCAAATTGGCTTCATTAAATTTGGTATTTGCTTCTTAAGGATAATATTGAGAGACGAAAAAAATTACTTGTGTGATATAATTTAGTTCGGTTCGACATTTAAAAAAAAGATAAGAATATAGAAAGTGAATTACTTTTTTTAGTAAATAACTCTAAATGTTTATTTTGTTTTAATTGCCTAGTCAATAGTAAATAAAAAGTGATGTGTGGAGAGTGTTTGTACATAAACACCCGCTATGTTAAGGCATTACGTGCATCTTAAAATCTTCCCAGTTTACAAATTAATTATTAACACATTGCGTGCAAGAAACGTATTTTTACGTTTTTTGCAGTCTGTCACTGAAGCGATGATCACGTAAAAATACGTATTTAGTAGATTTGTAGTGGATACCCGCTAACCACCACAAATCTACTAAATACGTATAATTAAATGTATGTGTGACATTATATGCTCGTTTTGAGTTTGCGTTGAGTTGCGTTTGCATTGCTATGCAACTCTTTGCATTTTCCCTATAAGTTATGATTGTCGAGTTAGTCGGTTTTTGTTGCGTTATTTCATCTTCAATCGAATCCATAGAAAGTACAGATTGCGTTTTCTCAATTTAAAGCTTGGTTTTTTTTATTATTGAATACAAAATTGTTTAAATAAGCTTTTGTGACAAAGATAGTGATGGAG
>CM063510.1:161918710-161921210 GCA_032207245.1 Pardosa pseudoannulata
AATATGTACTTTCATTAAAATCTGAACAATCTTTGAAATTACAGTACTAAAAGTTAAAAATGAAATGAATTTACATTGTTATTGTTGTAAAACATTTAACCCACTTTTAAAGAAACAAATGAAATATAGGTATCAAATTTATGTTCAAGAAAACCAGATTAGAAAACCAGTCTGTCAATGTCGACTCTAAAAATCTATAAAAAACACTTTTTTCATTCTATGAACCTTAAAAATTTGATACAAAAATAAAATGCATTGTTATTATAGAAAGAAATGATTTTCCACTTACTGAAAAATTGAATGAAATTTAGGAAAGGAAAATTTAAAAAAAAAATTTTTAAAAATATTAAACAATCTGATACCGATCTAAGTTTTTTTCCCTCTTATAAAATCTTAAGTTATATTTTATGTATTTTTTTATAAATAAAAGAAAAAAGATACATAATATCTCTCTATTCTCAAATTCCAAAAAATGAAAATTGTTTCTATTCTTCACCATAAATTACGACAGCGTAGCGTGAGACAGACGGAGTGTAACCTATAAATATATCTAGAAAAAAAACTGTTAAATAAAAATTCTAAATAAAAAATGAAGGTGAGCGCATCAATCACTGAATTCTGACGGTTTTTTATAGTGATCTTTAGTCTTTCAACACAAAGTACAAACTGTAGCAGTTCTCGGCTGGAGTGAAAAGTATTGTACGAGAAAAGGAGAAAACAAGCCCTTGGGCCATTCTTTATAAGGAAGAAGGTGGTCGAGTATTAGAAGGGGTCTTTTTTATCCTTCCAGAATTTAGGATTTCATCGATTTTTGTAGTAATCCGATCGATAGAATTGTATTGTGATAGAATATATATTTCTTTTTTATATGTATATAAAATAAATATTCAAGCCGATTTACCAGAATGCTCATGTCGAAAGAAAACATGTATTATATATTACATAAAAGAAATTAAATTTGAAAATTAAACAGTTTTTGGATCTAAATATTTAAAATCAACATTTGTACTTAGAAAATTGCGTTAATAAACATAATTTCTGCTAGATGAATTATTCACAATGTCTCAAATGCAACTTCATGTTAAAATGAAGTGTGTAATAGAAATTTTCTCAGATTTTAAAGTGTTACATTTTAAGAATTTTTGTCATATTTGCTAAGTTTTTTTTAGTTTCTATGCACAATTTTAAATAGAATTCAAACATTATAATATTATGGGGGAATTGGGTGTTATGGGGGAAATGGCTGTGCGTTTTTCGTTTGGTTTGGAGTGCTACGGTGTACTTTTTGCAACAAGAGGGCTAATGAGACAGGGACCTACAGCTTAAAGCCGATTCCGAACGGCTACTAATAACCATGCCACAGTGGGATTCGCTGTGCGTTTTTAACTCTCCAAGTGGAACACATCGAGGAAAAATCTCTCCAAAAAATATGCTAAAGGTTTATTGTGTCAGTGGTCAAAGTGTTCTATTATTTTTACTTCACCCTCAGTCGATAAAATGGAATACGGGAAACCCACCCTTGTTATTGTCCCTTTACTTCTGGTTATAAATAGATATATAAATAGGTATTATAAATTGTTAATTTTTAATCCATATAAAGCTCTTCAAGTCTCGAAGACCATCGCATAAGAAATAATGGATTCGAAAAGTATAAATGAAAATATTCTTTGAGAGACTTATTTATATTTTTTACGAAAGTTATCCAAGATATTTAAGTGATGCAAATAGAGATACATCTGTTACCACAAACGAAATACTCCGAAATAGAGATTTACAACCATGAAAATCTATCAATGTCTTTGTGTCTCAGGGAGTAGGTGTGCATCCCTCAATAAATGTTAGTCAAAGAGGGTTGCAGTTCCTAAACAATCGACCTGACCCTCCTACTACAAAATTGCATGGGGAAAAGTACTGGCAGAAATGTATATTACATCCATTTTCGGAATGTGTTAGGACGTCGAAAATTGTACGTGACAAAGGCTCTGAAGACATCATCGGTTTATCGGAATTGTACGTGCAAACCGCTTAGAGGGTTAATAACGCAAACTAAAAGAATATGATGAATCTTGAAATGTGTCTCAACATGGATGTAAACTATATATTCCATCTACAGATTTGCATTACTTATGTGCTTACCAACATTGTGCAGAATTTCACCTAGGAAATTTTACTCTATTTTGTCTAATGATATTTATTGAATGCTTAAACAGCTTTCATTATACTATCATGAAATCATGAATGAGTTGTTAGAATCGCTCAAAATTATAGCTTGTAATATAACAACTAAAGTTATATTACTAGATCTCTTATATGGATTTCTTGAAAATATTCGTGCATTCGATGACGAACGAGGTACAACTGGTCATCATTAATTCTCAGTTTGGAAATAGATGTGCTAAGATCATTGGATTTGGTGTGGTTTGGTTTTGGAGCGCTATGGTCTACTTTTTGCAACACGAGGGCTAATGAGACCGGGACCTACTGCTTAAAGCCGATTCCG
>CM063510.1:161926210-161928710 GCA_032207245.1 Pardosa pseudoannulata
AAATGAACTAGTCTCCCGCAAATCCTCAAAGAAGCCACAAATAGCGTTTAAAAGTCTCATCCCTAATTGTTCTGCCGTCACTGTAGCAGCAGAAATAACATGGTGTGGTGAAAGTCATTCTAAAATGTGTCCTTCCCTAACAAGAGTGTTAGGATATTAAGGGCATCAAAACGATGGATTTATCTAATTCGCTCCCCGCAATAGAGTTTTCTTGAGTTTTTTCACAAGGGATCTATCAGGTACAGAGTTACAGACTTAGCTGTCGTGATCATGTGGTAAAACCTCTCATTTTACGGAAAATCGTCAACAACCTTAGTTCTGTCCCATTTTGTTCGTTCATATAAATGAACTAGTCTCCCGCAAATCCTCAAAGAAGCCACAAATAGCGTTTAAAAATCTCATCTCTAATTGTTCTGCCGTCACTGTAGCAGCAGAAATAACATGGTGTGGTGAAAGTCATTCTAAAATGTGTCCTTCCCTAACAAGAGTGTTAGGATGTTAAGGGCATCAAAACGATGGATTTATCTAATCGCTCCCCGTGTTATCTACTTTTAAAACTCGTCAATCACTTTGTGTGGGCAATTTCAACTAGTAACTGAAATAATGATGACACAACTCCATTTTTATACAAGTATGTGGTTTACAGCTCCAAGATATACAGGGTCTTTTGTGAACCTAAGTGTATGCGACCTTGAGAACACCTCACACCTAGCCGTGCATACAACTTGTGTCTAAATATCATTGTCCAAGATGATGAAACGATGTCTTGAGAAAACTATCCATGCCTATCTCCATGGCACCGTGCATTTTCAGTCTGAAAATGAATCCCTATAGATGTTATGTCTCTTGAGCTGTCTTTCCAGTCTTCTTAAGGATATTATCGTTTGTCAAATATTGTTGGCATAATATGCCGATAAGAATACACAACATTTGCAGCAAACGGGACAATTTCTTTTGACACTGTACAGGCTTTAGCTTATCATTGGTTTTCCAACCAAATCTATCGTATAAATGCTTCCGAGTAGTGATTCTAGTTGTAGATGGGGAAGCTAAATAAAGAAATCCAAACTGAGGAAACATAAAAATGTTTATGACATGGACTTTATAGGACAAGACCTAACATGGAAAATCCTGTACTGACAGATATTCCATACTCATAAATTCTTAAATAAAATTACATTCTTTATATAGATATACTTATCATCTATTAAAGATGAAATATAAAATAAGAGAAACAACATGTTTTTAAATATATGAATTTTTTAACTCATTAAATTAATTGTTCATTAAAGAGTCTATCGGTTTTCATTCTAGAAAATAATATAGCTTAATGTTACATAAAATAAGTAACGAGAACGGATTTTACAACAATTTTAATTTTAACATAAGTGGAAATTCCACAGAATGTTGCTTAAAAACAAATACAAAGATTATAAATAATTGATGCCCTCCATTAAGCCTTGTAACATTAACCACGTGCCTTGAGGCAACATTGTGCACAATTATATAACGGTGTAGTAATTAATGAACTATTACCACTCCGCAATAGCGAGTTATTTAAAAGTTAAATTTTAATTAGTATCACATTTATAATATTTGTTATAAGAAATAGTATTAATAAATAGTAATAAAAAACAACTCTAGTATAAGGTATGTAGGAAAGTGTGTATTTATATTTACATCTATAGTTACCTATATATGTATGTATATATATATATGTGTGTGTATGTATATATATATATATATATATATATATATATATATATATATATATATATATATATATATATATATATATACATATATTCATGCCTTAGATGTTTACAGCAATCTTATAAAAAAGATTCATTAAATAAATTATAAAATATATTCATTTATATACCTGTTTCAAAACTCAGAAAGAAATTTAAGTCAGATGTTAGCACTTGAGAAAGCTATATAGATTCATAGACTGCTATTTCTAGATATATTTAAATATTTTTATCATTTAAAAGAGTATATGTAAATATTTCTCCGAGAATATATTTCGCTGATTTTACGTACATGCCATGTGCGAATGACATTTAAAGTTTCCCTTTTAAAAAAATACTTTATTTTTAGTTTTTGTAAGAGAGTATTTACTTTATTTCTCAAAAATTTGAATTGCTAATTTTTTCCCTCTTTGTTTCGAAATATCGTGGTATTTCTTACCTTAAATATCATTCGAAGTTTTTCTTGTACTGTAAAAAAAGCGTTTTAAGGTTTCCATAAAAATGCTTTAAAGTGAAATGAGGTTGATAGTTTTCAAAACTTGAACTCTCAAAACTAGAGACTTAAGCTTTGGTTCTTTACACCGTAAAATCAATATATATATATATATATATATATATATATATATATATATATATACAGAGAGAGATAGAGAGAGAGATAGAGATAAATAGAGATATAAGTACGTATATATACAGTATATGTATAAATATATGTATAAATAGTCTATGTGTATATATAAATATATATG
>CM063510.1:161948710-161958710 GCA_032207245.1 Pardosa pseudoannulata
TTTCAGAACATATGGAGCTAATTTCTTGCGATTCGAACTGTGACTCGGAATCAGAAACTGAATTATCTGTAAATTATTGTAGCGAAAGTTTACTAGATGACCTGGATAGTAGTGACTCTGATAGTAGTACAGATGGAATCAACCAAGCAAGACAGTTTTTGGAATTTAATTGTGATAATCCTTCGGATCTGCCTCCTAGATTTGCTTTCACTGCAATTCCAAAAATTTAATTTAATAACATATCTTTACTTTAAAATGTAAAATGAAAAAAAAATGCAATAAAAAATGTGACTTTTTTTGACCGAATTCTGAAAAAAAAAATGTGGTCAAAGGGTTAAATTTTGAGTTAAGTTTTATAGTTAAAGAGCATTTCTATTACTATTAAATAAATAAATATTACCAGGGTGAGTTACAATAAAAACATCAATAACATAAATTATATAATATTCAGGTCATTGCAGACAATTCTCTGATTATATATTCAATTTAATTTTTAGATTATTTATTATTATTATTATCTTCAATGTGAAGAGAATTGCTTTTATAGCATTCCCAATTATCAAACTGCAGATATATATTAAAGATTTTATTAGTTGAGACCAAATAGGCGGCTAACATTACTTCCTAGGAACAATACAAGCAAATTAATTGGATACTCGTAATTCAGAAACAGAGACCAAGCATAAATAAGAAAAGGTAACTTTTGCTACCTCTCCAGTTATTGCTTGGAATATATAGAACATTGTGAAAACGAATATATTTTCCCTTCTCCTGACATCATTAATAAACACGATGGTTTTTTACTGGCTCCAGTTTCGAGATTACAACCATCCAGTTATATAATCCCTGCTTTTGCGAACTGAGCTACAGCAGCTTGTGAATGGAACTCCTGCTTGAAATGTATATCATTGAATAATCATTGTAAAATATTTTATAGCTATCAACTAATATATAATTCTGGACTTTTTTAAAGGAAGTACTAGATAAACGGCGCGGAAGCAAAAGAAAAAAAAAGATTTCTGCTACCTCTCGAGTTATTGCTTCGAATATGTAGAACATTCTGAAAATGAATCTAATTTTCCTCATCATATCATCATTAGTGAACACGATGGTTTTTGACTAGCTCGAGACTCGAGATTACAACCATCTGCTTATGTAATCCCTGAATTTAATTACTGAGCTAGAGCAGCTGGTAAATTGAATGCGTAACTGAAATGTATATCATTGAACAATTATAGTGAAATTTTTACTAACTATCAATTCATATATATAGTAAAGGATATATATATATATATATATATATATATATATATATATATATATATATATATATAATATATATATATATATATATATATATATATATATATATATATATATATATATATATATATACATATATATATATATACATATATATATACATATATATATATATATATATATATATATATATATATATATATATATAATATTATATATCCTTTTATTAAGGAAGCACCATATAAATGGCTCGTATTTTTCACTAGGAGAATACAAGCAAACAAATTGGATCCTCGTAATCCAGAAACAGGGAACAAGAAAAAGAAAACAAAAGATTTTTTCTGCTACCGTTCGAATTATTGCTTTAATATGTAGAACATTGTAATATATAATCTATTTTCCTTCCTCTTGCCACCATTAACGAACACGATGGCTTTTGACTGGCTCCATCCTCGAGATTACAACCATCCTGTTACGTAAATCCTTGTTTCTGCTAACTGAGCTACAGCAGCCTGCCACCTGAACGTCTGCCTGAAATGTATATCATTGAATAGCCATTTTAAAATATTTAAGAACTATCAACTAATATATAAATACCCACTTTTATTAAGGAAGCACCATATAAAAGGCTCGTATTTCTCTTTAGGATAACGCAAGCAATCAAAAGGGATCATCGTAGTACAGATACAGGGAAGAAGCAAAAGAAAACAAAAGGTTTCTTCTGCTACCTCTCGAGTTATTGGTTGGAATATGTAAAACATTCTGAAAACGAATCTAATTTTCTTCCTCATGTCACCATTAGTAAACACGATGGTTTTTGACTGACTCGAGCCTCGAGATTACAACCATCCGGTTACGTAATCGTATTTTTGCTAACTGAGCTAGAGCAGCTTGCAAATGGAAAGCCTGCCTGAAATGTATATCATTGAATAATCATTATAAAATATTAATAACTATCAACTAATATATAATTATCGACTTTTATTAAACAAGAAGCATATAAACGGCGCGTATTACTTCCTAGGACAACACAAGCAAGCAAAGTAGATCCTCGTAATTCAGAAACAGGGACTAAGCAAAAGAAAAAAAAAAGTTTTATTGTGCTACCTCTCCAGTTATTGCTTGGAATATGTAGAATATTGTGAAAACGAATCTACTTTCCCTCATTTTTCTTGTATTAATGAACAAGGTTTTTGACTGGCTCGAGCCAGGAGATACCAACCATACAGACTTGTAATACATGATTTTGCTAACTGACCTACAGAAGCTCGCAAAATTAACGCCTGTCTGAAATGTATATCAATAAAAAATCATTGTAAATTATTTAAGAACTAATATATAATTTTAATTTTCAACTGTATATAATATATAATTATCAACTTTTATTAAGGAAGCACCATATAAACTGCGCTTATTTCTCCCTAGGACAACACAAGCAAATAAAGTGGATCCTCGTAATTTAGAAATAAAGACCAAGGAAAAGAAAACAAAAGGTTTCTTCTGCTAAGTCTCGAGTTATGTATGAATATGTAGGAAATTGGGAAAACGAATCTATTTTTCCTCAATTTGCCTCCATTAATGAACACGATGGTTTTTGACTAGCTCCAGCCTCGAGATTACAACCATAAAGTTATGAAATCCATGCTTTTGACAACTGACTTACAGCAGATAACAAACGGAACGAATGCCTGAATGTATATCAGTGAATAATCGTTGTAAAATATTTAATAACTATCAACGAACATAAATATAACCTTTTATTAAGGAAGCACGATATAAACGACGACATTACGCCTTAGGACAACACAAGCAAACAAAGTGGGTCCTCATAAAGCAGAGTTAAAGCAGAAAACCATAATGACCGGACATCTCCAGAGGTATTGTTGGATACAGAGGTATCGTTGAAGAACACTGCAAGCACGAATCTATATTACGAGTCAGAAGGTTTATAAATGAATACAGCTAGTCTTTTATTGGCTAAAGCTTCAACCTCAAAACCGTCCGGTAATTATCATTGAGCATTTGCCGACTCTGCTACCGTGTCTTGTAAACTGAACATCCATCTGAAACTTTTATCGCAAAATATTCATTGTAAAATACTTAAGCTTATAAATTGCAAATTTTTTTTGTGAGGAAAATACTCAAGATACTTAAATCGTATATATCGTTACTTAAATCGTTAATAAACGTATCCCTTTCTTCTGTTTGTACTGGACTAAAATAAATTTACTCCCCGTTTCTGAAGAGAAGATACTTCAAAAACGTTGCGTACACTCTCGTCGATCAAGATTAATTTAATATCGGCTCCTGAAAAGTAGATACAATTTTCTTTCAAGATTCGATTCAGAACGTGTTTGCTTTTGACATCCCGACTATTTGGTTAAGGATGTTTAATTTGAAATCCTTTACGTTTTAATAAACCCCTCCTCTTTGCGTGAATTAATTAAACGTAATGAATGATGTAACGTAATTGAAATGGAAATGTAACGAAACGATCGTCTTGCCAGTAATTATTATGAGTTTCGAAAGATTTCTGAAATGTTCTTTTCGAGTAATTAAATTTCCCGGTTAATCGTGATGACAATTTTATTAAATGACCTTTTGAACTCTGACTTATCGGGGATACTTATGCAATAATACTTGATTTACCGTAACAAAGCACATCAGAGTACGATTTTGTTTAGATATTCGGTTACATTCTTTAGTTAGACAACTCTACTGTTATATAGCTCCCTAAAAATGCTTATTTAATTGAAGTCAAATAAATTATTTTATGTTACAGTACATTAATGATTTAAAATAGAATAATTTTATTGCGTTGTGTAAAGAAAATATATTTAATATTACAATACTAACTATATGACTAACAATATGACTATGATAATAACTATAATAACAATATGAGTATAATAAACAATATGATATAACAATATGACTATAATATACTGTGATAATATGACTATAATAAAAACTAACGATATTACTATAACAATATAACTATGTGACTATACAATACTAACTATATAACTATATGACTACATTTAAAAATGCAGCAAATAAAAGAGCTAAAGTAAGCGGTTTGGGCTACGAAATCACTCTAAGCTCTATGAGGAGACTATAAACAACAAGAATTATGACCAAAAATTAATTTGAGAGAGAAACCAATTTTAAAAGTTAATAAAACACATATTTTATTTAAAAATTAAACTTACAATCCAAATTTACATATTTACAATTTTATCATCATATATACTCGGATTAGGAAGCGTCATAAAAGTAAAATATATAGTTTATAAATTCCCTACAAAAATCAAGTGAATTATTTATTTTGAGATCACCTGAATACATTTCATGCACATGTACTTATCTGGCTGTTGTCGGGGATCAATCAAAAAACTCGATGACTAGCTCGTTGATGTGGTCAAAACTTGTTAAGGGTAGGCTCCTGGAATTAGTTCGTTACGAGACAAATCCTTCGAATCTCTCTGTCGTACGGGAACACCGTTGGTCGAAAGCTTCCAATGAATCACAACCTCTGTTGTTGACCGTTTCCAAATTCAAATTTTTTTAACTCTCGACCACCTTTTTGCTCTCTCTCTCTATCTCTCTTTATATTATTTATTCTTCTTCTTCGCCCTGTGACGACAAGAATATTCTCGAGTGGAGGTAATGTAAAGAATGGATCACAGTCAAAGATTAAACTCGAAATTTCTTTTATTCTTGATTAACTACGGCTATTTACAAGAGGATGTTGATTCCCAAATCATGTAGAACTGCAAATGATGGTTGCCGGTGTAACTTCCTCACGACGATCACAGTCGAAAGAAAAACAAGATATTTAATAATTTCTTACAAGTGGGGAGGCTTTTCAGGGTGCAATCAAACCCAGTTTATCCCCCGTTCTATTTTCGAGAGTCTGCAGCTCCCTATATGAGCGGACTTTACAAATCTCCCGAACTAGAAATCTGGCTCCGGTAAAAAAAACTCGAACGCCTCCATGAGGTCAACACACCTACGTAAAAATGACGAAAAGCCTTGAGTCGCCAAATTGTAGGCTTTTTATACCTGGGGGTCAGTTACGGTCCCGACAACTGTTTTTTGGGTCAGTTAAGATCCCAGTTACTTGAGAACTCCAGCTAAAGTTGCAGTTAGATTTTTTAGCCTAATTCTCATTCGCTGGCTGTCCTTTCACGAAATTTCCGAGCATTCATTAACGAGATCCACAGGAGCGCATTCGTCTATTCAGTCCGATTGTCAAGATCCCAGACTCTGCTACACCACGCTATTGCTATTGTCCAGGTAAACAGGTGGGTTCTGATTAGCTGTTTTGGCTCTCGGACAAACGGGAGTCTTCACAGGACATATAAAATTAATTTGGGTCCCACTGACCAACTAGAGCCAATTCCTCAAATTTCATTCGGCCACCGCAATTTTGACACACATCATACGCTTAACTGCTTAGAGCAGTCATGCCTCCAGTCCAAACTTCTTATTCTGCAATTGGGACCCACGTGACCAAAAGTCCACCTGTTTGCCCACTGGCTCATACAAAGTCAATCTACAATTGATTTTTGTATTTTTGTATCAAAACCGGCGACATACAACTCATCTTTACTGGGATTAGTCTTCTGGCCCAAATACTCCAGCCAAAAAATTGGAGTTAAAAAATCACTGAACATACAGTCAGGCCTTCTACAAATGACAATGTTCTGATGCTAGATTAAAATGGATTAAAAATTATTTTATCGTTTTACTTTAAACGCAACATAACATCTACATTTCGAATAAAATATAAAAAAATTGTTATTTATATATTTTAGTCAGACCTTACAAAATATTTCTATGGATAAATACAAGAAATTAATTTTTTTAGATTAGTAATGACTCATTCACAACTAGTTTGTTTACATAAATCAGTCTTTATCAAAAGGAAAACTCATTACGAAATAGGCAATAGATGTCGATCGAGGGTTCTGATTCCGATGTTCAAGCTGGCTAAACATCTACCATGCTCATGAATGGTGGCTAGGTAATATAAAAATGTTCGTGGTTGTAATGTCCTCCCAGTTCAAACGATACATCTGGAGGTATCAGACCTATCTTTGAGGGAAGGGTCTTTTGCTTTTTTTTCTGATTCTAAATTAAAAGATTCCAGCAAGCGCAATCTTTATCGGATACATAGCATTCCTTAAGCTACACGTGTTACTTAAATAAATTGGCTTTCATGACTCTAAAGACCGAATAACGTTTTGAAAATTAACTATTTAGTTTAACAACGAAAAAAATCCATCTCTTTGTATTTTTCTTAAATGAATTTGATACCCAGTATCTAAAGAAATAATACATAATAATACTAGACTATAATACGTAAATAATAATTTGATTGTGTAATCTAAATTATATGGCTAACAAACTGTATGTAATAACTCAGATTGTAAAATACCGTTGTTAAAAGAATATTATTGAATAATCAATGTAAAATACATAAACCTCCCAAAGTGTTATCTGAGATTGTAAGAGACGTTTCTAAATATCAATACTTAAAGGAGTTTAACTCCTTAGGCTATTTAATATCTAACAATTTCTATCTGTTTGTTTTGTACAAGTACTTTAAAGACATAATATTTCAGAATTAAATGAGATTTTATTAAATCTTGAGTACTCTAAAATAAATATAAAATTGACACTAAATGATGCCTTACTCAGTTTCTAGAACTTAATGCCGTATTACTCAATGTACATCAGTGATTTGATTGTTTGATTGAAAAATATACCGCATACTTCGTGGTTTTATAACATATGCACTGTGTCTTCCGTAAAAATGTCTATTAATTTCCATATTATGCACTTTCAGTGCCATGTACTGATACGCTTTAGAAAGATATATATATATATATATATATATATATATATATATATATATATATATATATGAAAAATTTAGTAGAAAATATATTTTTAATATTCTAAAAATTAAATGGATATTTAGATCTAAAATTTTAATAATAAAAGGATAGTAATAATCATAAAGAGATTATTAATTTAAAAATAGCATTTATTATTCATTAAAGAAATAAATTATTTAAATAAGTTGACATCCTCGAGGGAGACAGCAGAAAAAGATTCAGCATAAATTTTATGTGAAATATGTTTTTTCTAATTTATATATGTAAATATATGTCTATTTATTAAATGATTTAATAATTTGATTTACTAATCTAATGATTTAATAAATGACTTAATAATTACATAACTTAAGTTTTTTTTCATCTGGCCTATATATTTGTGTTATTTTTAATATTTATGTCATATATTATATAATATTATGCATTACTAAAACATTTTATACCTGCATGTTCATTTTTAATACTGATCAGCGAATATTACCTCAAAAAGTTATGCAAAGTGAATATCTCGAAATGTTACGGCATTTCAGATATGCATTTTCTAACCGTTAAAATTAAAATAAATAAATGTACATTAACATAGAAACAAATAAATCTCATACGATATAAAATAAAAGTAAATAAATACCCATTAAAAAATAAATTATTTAAATAAATTGACATCCTCGAGGGATACAGGAAAAAAAATTTCAGCATAAATTTTATATAAAATTTTTTTTCTAATTTATATATCTAAAAATACACCTGTTTCATAAAAGTTATTTTTTCATCTGGCCTATATATTTGTTTTTTTAATATTTATGTGATATATTATATAATATTATATATTACTCGAAAACTCTATACATCCATGTTCATTTTTAATGCTCATCAGCTAATATAAAAGCTATGCAAAGTGAATATTTCAAAATGCTATGGCTTTTCAGATATACATTTTGTAACAGTTAAAAAAAGTAAATAAATACACATTAAGATAGAAATAAATAAATCCCATACCATATAAAATAAAAGCAAATAAATGCACATTAAACAAGAAGTAAATAAATTACATTACATATACCACGTTAAATATACATAATCATATTTATGGTTGTAATATTAACTACTAATATTCATAATTTATCCTCTGAGTATATTTTTGCTCCTAGCGCTTCCCTTGCAAATAAAATAAATTTGTGGGCAGATTCTTTTCTGTTTTCTGCTCCGAGGATCTAACTTGGTTAACTTTCGGAGGTTATTTACTTCGCGAATTTATTTGACCGTTTTTTATGTGGGGTCTGCTTCTTTTGCTTCTTTTTTTTCTCTTCATTAATCTTCATTCGGGTTAATGTTCAACTTTCATTGTGCACTCGTTTTTATAATATTTACCCGTATTTTTAACCTAAATCCGTGTTTTTATTTTATTTTTTTACTAGATGAGATTTATTCCGTGCACTATGCTGTTCTTTTATGTTTTATTATATTTTTTAAATGTGATTGAGTGTGAAATTATTGTAAGTAAGGGGTTTAATACAACAAAAGTGATAGATTTGTAACGAGAGAAATTATGTTTCAAAGGTACACAAAAATTAGCCAGTTTAATTATAGTCTGTAGGACTGCTTGGATTTCTTAATCTAAATGTAGTCACGGTCCATCATAAGAAGAAGTCTGGAACTGTCTATGAAAACATGATTTTGTTTCCAAGAGACTTAAGATTGTTCAGCACTTCCGGGAAGTCGAGAGAGAAATCATTATTTAAGTTAACACGGAAACTACACATGGAGCAATTTAGTTATTGGAAAAAATGAAATAGTTTTACTGTGAATGCTTAAAAAATGCGACCAGTAGATAGAAAATTAGTATTTATGCCAGACATAATTTTGATATGTGGGTAAAAAGAATTTCAGATGATGAGTAATCGTTAACATCTGATGCTTTACTGCTCGAAAGTTCGGAGTTACAAAATGAAAAGAGAAAAAAAAGAAGAATTTTGATAGATTATTTCAGGTGTAAAAATTTTGTTATATTACACATACAAATATATATATCCATATATATATATATATATATATATATATATATATATATATATATATATATATATATATATATATATATATATATATATTATATCAGTTAAATCTATTTTTTTAATATTTGAAAACATAAATTGATGTATTAGCTCTAAAAATTTAATAACAAAATGAGAGTAATAATCATGAAGAGATTATTAATTTAAAAATAGCATTTATTATTTATTAAATAACTATATTATTTAAAGAAGTTGACATCCTCGAGGGATACAGAACAAAAAGTTTCATCATAAATTTTATGTAACATATTTTTTTTCTAATTTATATATCTAAAAATACACCTATTTAATTAATGATTTTCTTTTCATCTGGCCTATATATTTGTGTTTTTTTTAAATATTTATGCGATATTATATATAATGTTATGCATTACTGAAAAATTCTATACCTGCATGTTCATTTTAAATGCTGATCAGAGAATATTACCTCAAAAATTCATGCAAAGTAAATATCTCGAAATGTTACGAATTTTCAGATACACATTTTCTAACAGTCAATATAAAAGTAAATAAATACACATTAACTTAGAAATAAATAAATTCCATAACATATAAAATAAAAGCAAATAGACAAACATTAAACAAGAAGTAAATAAAAGACATATACCATGTAAATATACCTAATCATATTTATGATTGTAATATTAACTACTGATATTCATAATTTATCCTCCGAGTATATTTTTGCTCCTAGCGCTTCCCTTGCAAATAAAATAAATTTGTAGGCAGATTCTTTTCTGTTTTCTGCTCCGAGGATCT
>CM063510.1:161966210-161971210 GCA_032207245.1 Pardosa pseudoannulata
CATAACGTTCTCTGCATTATGCATATTCCCTAGTAAAAATTTAGAAAAGTATATGATTCTTATTCTCTTTTTCGAATTCACGTAAGCGTACATAATACTTACAAACAAATGCACACATACAACTATACACAGGTGATCCAAGATTGAAGTAAATTTTAAAAATAATTAGAAAGCATAATTTTTTTTAAAAAAGCTTAAGCATTAAACAATGGATTATGGGACAAAATAGAAGCCAGATTTGGTAAGGTAAAATATTAACAAGATCGTACATAATACTATTATGTACGTATGTATTATGTATATAAGCGAACATAATGCCTGCAAACAAATGCACACACACACAACTATACACGGGGCGATCTAAGATTGAAGTAAATTTTAAAAATAATTAGAAAGCATAATTTTTTTTTTAAAAAGCTTAAACATTAAAAATGGATTATGGGACGGAATAGAAGCCAGATTTGGTAAGGTAAAATATTAACAAGATCGTACATAATAATACTATTATGTACGTATGTATTATGTATATAAGCGTACATAATACTTACAAACAAATGCACACATACAATTATATACGGAGATATACAAGATTGAAATAAATTTTAAAAATAATTAGAAAGCATAAATTTTTTAAAAAAGCTTAAACATTAAAAAATGGATTATGGGACGGAATAGAAGACAGATTGGGTAATATAAAATATAAACTAGGGCGTACATAATAATATTATGTACTCATACTATTATGTACGTATGTATTATGTATATAAGCGTACATAATACTTACAAACAAATGCACACATACAACTATACACAGGTGATCCAAGATTGAAGTAAATTTTAAAAATAATTAGAAAGCATAAAAATCTTTTTAAAAAGATTAAACTTAAAAGAAATGGATTGTGCGATAGAATAGATGCCAGATTGGGTAAGATAAAATATAAACAAGTTTTTAATAATTCTGCTCGGAACTAAAAGACAGCTTTATAATTATATATTTGACTACCAGATCACTTTTAAATGTAATATTACTTATTATGTTACTGGTGCATTTTGGAACTAAAAACCTTCGGTGTAGGGTTGAACCCTACACCGAAGGGGACTGACATCCAGAATACTGCTATATTCCCAGAGAATGCGCAAGACAGATATTTGGGTCTGTATAATCTTTCCGGTTGAGGTTGACATGGGGAAACAAGGTACAGAATTAGGTACAAAATATAACATGTTGTATATGAACCAATTTGAGGGTAATCTCTAACATTCTATTACAAGCAATGTGTAACCATCAATGTAGTTGATTAGTTGCAATTTCTTAAAAGTGTAAAATTCATTGATAGTCAACATACCGCAGGTGTAGAACGATGTTTCACACCATAAACAACATTAAGCAGTATTTAACAACAGAGTGGTATGTGGTGGTCTCTATTTCGCATAAAATATGATTTTATGCAATGCCTGCTATGGTTTTTGATTTAGGATAGAATTATTCTAAATTAACGTGGAAATATTGCACATGTATTTTATATTCCCTTGGAATAGATGTTAACCAAGCGTGGAAATAACAGAGTACATATTTTCTATGAGCACAGTTTTCAATATTAGTATCTATAGAATATGTTCTTTCATAGTCTGTTGGTTGGTTTATAGAAACCCCATATCGCTATCTTTAGTTATCAAAGAACAATTATTCTATTTCTGTCTTTGCTCCTGTGACAAAATAATACATTTTTTCTTTAAATTATGTGATTCAAAAAATGTCTTTATATACATTTTCTGCTTTCTAATACTTTTTGTTGAAATTTCATTTTTATTTTATAAATCACCAGCACATTACATATGATCTATTTCTGTTAATGCATAATGTTAAGCTTTAGACTGCAAATATGGCGTGCCACATTATTACTTGCCATTTGGTGTGGAATCGAAAACTATGATTTACTGGAAGAAGTTATGCCATGTTATTAAAAAAATAAATAAAGAGGCAACTGCTACTATAAAAGTGATCGTGGCAAACAATGCAAGCGCAGTGACCAGATCATTTCTTTTTTTGTGTTATCTTTAAAAATGTTAAGCAATTTTTTTTTTCTTTCGTAAACAATGAAGGTGTATCATTTCAATTATAATCACAAAAGTGATCAGTGATATACGATGGTCTTTATCTTACATAAAATATGATTTTGTGTAATGCCTGCTATGGTTTTAGATTAAGAATAGAATTATTCTGCAATAACGAGGAAAACACTGCACTTGCATCTTATATTTCCTTTCAATATAGGTTAACTAAGGATGGAAATACAGAGTACACATTTTCTATGATCACAGTTCCAAATATTATTATCTATAAAAACTGTTCATTCATACATCTATTGGTTGGTTTATAGAAATCCTATATTTCTATCTTTAGTTACCAAAGCTTAATTAGAGTATTATTGCTGTTTTCTCCTGTGACAAAATAATAAAATTTTTCTTTAATATCATGTGATTCTAAAAGTATCCTTATGTGCATTTTCTGCTTACGTATATGTTTTGTTGAAATTTCATTCTTATATTTTAAATATCCAACAGATTATATACGATCTGGCTCTGTTAATGCATAATGTTAACATTTAGACTGCAAATATGGCTTGCCACATTATTACTAGTCATTTGGGGCAGAAACGAAAACTATGATTTACTAAAAGGCATGCCATGTTATTAAAAAAAGAAGCAAAAATTAAACCCTAAGAGGCAGGTAAAAAATGGATTGTTTTAGGCTGAGAATTATATAGTACAAGCTCAATAATATGTTTATCTTCCTACTCCTCTAAAGTCTCCCGATAATGTTAATACAGTTTAGAATCACATGGAATTCCTTTAGTCAATCCGTGGAGTTATGTATAAAAAATAAACACATAAATGAGCAAACTTCTTAATATTCAACGATGTATAACTTAAACGCTAAATAGTTTTTAGTCTCTGAAATAGAATCATATACTTTTATGAAAATAATTTGTTAATACCTGTGATACAATTTTCATTGCAACAAAAACTAATCGATGATTAAATTTAAAATTATCGCATATGTACCTAGTCAATTATTTAAGCCAAATATAAAAGAAAATTATTTACGTAATATCTAAGTTCACTGATAAAACGTATAAAAATAATGCAGACGATATTTAAATAATTTAAAATAAGAAATGAATAAATGAGGTAGTTAAAGAAATGACGTCATAAGGCTAGAAAAATTGTTATTTTTACCAATTTATTATGTAATAAATAGATAAATTTAATTGCCTACTCGTAACCGGTGGAAATAGGGCTTGAAACAATTACATTAAACGCTCGAATAGGGGGGGAGGGTCGGATTTTGAACGTTTTAAAGACTTACTTTGAATTTTGCTAATCTTAACTCATCAAGAATCTAATATGGATGCACCTATCTTTTCCAGGTCCAATCGCTACATAAATTCGAGGACAGATAACTTAAGCTATTATTATATAGGGGATTAAGCAAAATCAACCATTTGTAACCAATATATTTTAAAATTAATAAATAATTTCATTCGTGCAAAATCATCAAAATAATCAATATAAATAGTTTTCACTGTAAAAAAGATAAAATAAGACATGTGAAAGATGATACTACCAGCACGTACTGGTGTAAAAAAGAATTTATTACTGTATCACTAGATTTATTACTGCATTTATTATGTCTATATTACCATAAAAATACTTTATAAGGTATATAAAACCAATATTCACGTTTATACCTTATGCATTCTTACAGTTTCTCTACAGTCTTTAATTAAATATGCAACTTCTGATATTTCATTCTTTAGGTTTCCTTTATGCATTGTTCAGTATAACTATTCTGCATTTTATTTTTCTTGTAAGAAACCCAATAGAAAGCAATCGCTTTTCTATGCAAAGCATTAACAATATATTTCGTTGGTATCTAAATATGATTACGTTTGAAATATCTTGCATCTTATGTAACAGAATTACGGAGCAGACTCGTTCTGACAGCCTTGCAATCAATAGTGTAATTTATGTCATAAACTTTCCAGATTATTAAGTTCTTTATCTTTTATTGGAACCTACTTTCAAAGCTTATTTGTTGTAGACACGAAGCGCAGTTTTCTTCGAGAACTTACTCGAAAGCTTCACTCTGTTTACATATTAGGGTAATAATTGGATGTTTGTGAGACTGTTTAGAAGCCTTCGAGCGTGAAATTCTGTTAAGATAGATATATTTGTTTTCGTTAATTCGGGAACGAAAATTACACAACATCACTTTGATTTATATTTCAATTACCGTAATGTTTCTCAGTAGGAATGAATTATAAGTAATGCCACTTGAATTCAGTAGGAATAATTTATAAATACATAATATTTTATCAAAAAACATTGTTTTACGTATTTTGCACTAGTCTTATATGGGCGAATATTTGTTCTAGCTTGAGTAAGTAAATAAGTTAATTGAGTATTAGCTAATCTGTATTTGCGTATAAATATCTGCTGTTGCCTATACGCTTTTGATCACCAAGTCCAACTTCGCTGCTAAGTTAATGTGGTGCAAAGCCCATCGAAATTGGACCGTAGATCAGTGGAAATGGGTTCTTTGGAGCGAAGAATCAACGTTCACCCTTTACCGTTCGGATGTCAGGATATGGGTCTGGCGTCTGCCTGGAGATCGCTTGGGACCCTTGGTCCCCCATTCATGGTAAGCTCAACGCCGATGCCAACTGCACTATTTTGGATAACAATGTGCTTCCTACGTTGTGGCAGTTTTACGGGTCTGACCCCTGTTTCTTTCAGGACGTCAATGCTAGTTGCCATGTTTCGAGGTTAACCAAGGCTTGGTATGGTGCCAATGGAGTTCATCGAATGGACTGGCCTGCCCAGAGCCCAGACCTGAACCCTATCCAGAACCTCTGGGACGAGTTGGATCGCCGACTTAAGGGGTGCATTACCTGTCCATAATCGGTGAAGGATCTTGCATGTCTACTGCAAGCCGA
>CM063510.1:161976210-161983710 GCA_032207245.1 Pardosa pseudoannulata
AGTTTGCTTTGAAAAAATGGTTTATTCCATTTATTTATTACCTGGCCTGAGACGTTTACACGGGTTTCTTATAATTTCGTTCTGAGACTATGCCATATTATTGCTGCGCATGATGGATATATGGAAAATATAATAGATGTTTTTTCAGTTTGCAGCGCCATCTGTTGTAAAATATTGTAATAATTTTCGAAAGATTGTCTGCCTGAAAATTTACTGTTGTCCCAAGCATATTGCAATAAACATTGTGTTGTTATCACTGCTCGTTTAGTTTTTAGTGATTTTTCAAATATACCGGTCCTTATTGAAAAACCCTATAAAAATTACATTAGATACATGTTAAAAAATGTATCTTTTTTCTTCCACTTCACATAAACAATTTTAACGTTTATACGACTAGAGACATTAAATATTATTTTATAAAATATTTATCTTTTAACATTACAATTCAAAAGAGCATAAATAATAAAGTTATATAAAATATAAAAACACTATAATGACAATACCTCCAAACATTTAGCAAATGTTTTTTTATCCATCCGTGGCGTTTCGAGAATCATGGTAAAAGTTTCCAAGGTAGCATGACTTTTCCCAATCCAAGAAATGCATTCACAATATTTATATTGATGCTAAATTTTCTAGAATATATTTCGCTAGAACTTTTTAGAAATTTTTAGCATAAATGTGTCCACATTCAGAGCAAAACAATTCTAAGCTTTTAGAAAATCCATATGACTTCTCGGATGAAACATTCAAAGAGTTGAGAGAACTGCATTCACTGCATGAGACTGCTTAGTAAAGCAGACCACGAATTTTTATCAATTATTGTATATTCTTCCCAGAATCATGGGAAAAGTTTCCAGAGCAGCATGACATTTCCCAATGCCGAGAAATGCATTCACAATATTTTTATTGATGCTAAATTTTCTAGAAGTTGAGAAATTTATAGCATAAATTTGTCCACATTCAGAGCAAAATAATTCTAAGCTCTTAGAAAATCCGTATGACTACTCGAAACATTCAACCAGTTGATAGAATTGTATTCACTGCATGGGAATGTAATTAGTAAAGCAGATCACGTATATTTATCAGTTACTGTATATTCTTCCCAGAATCATGGAAAAAGGTTTCCAGAGCAGCATGACCTTTCCCAATGCCCAGAAATGCATTTACAATATTTTTATTGATGCTAAATTTTCTAGAAGATATTTCTCTAGAACTTGAGACATTTTTATCGTAAATGTGGCCACATTAAGAGTAAAACAGTTCTAAGCTTTTAGAAAATCCGTATGACTACTCAGATGAAACATTCAAACATATGATAGAACTGCATTCACTGCATGGGTTTAGTTTGGAGTGCTACGGTCTACTTTTTGCAACACGGGGGCTAATGAGACCGGGACCTACAGCTTAAAGCAGATTCCGAACTGCTACGAACATCCATATTTCTGTGGGATTCGAACCAACGAACTCCGGTACCGAAGGTCAGCACTCTATCCAATCAGTCATCGTTCCTCAGTTCACTGCATGTGACTGCGCTTAGTAAAGCAGACCACGAATTGTTATCAATTATTCTATATTCTTATAGGGAACAGCACTCACTTACAGTGTCTTCTACATTTATTGGTGTAGAATCTGTATCAGTACAGAAACGTATCATTGCGTTTGCTTCTGCTACTTTTCTCAGTTTGATTAGCCGACCTTTCGGCTTCCGTCAGCGTGAACTAATGCTGCGCATTGTAAACCAACAATTACAAAAGTATATCACTCAAATTTAACTCTGGAAGTATAAAATGATAAATAAATATCTCAGAGTATCGAGATAATTCAAGTAAAAGTACGCTGATGATGAACTATAACTAATCGCACTCACGTGAAACTAACAACCACATATAAACAAACCACGTCGTTATTCACAGTTAGCGATGCAGTTAAGTACCATCTTCCATTAGAAGCTAAATAAAATTTTTGAAAAAATCATGGGGTTTGAAAGAAAAAGATCAGAAAATGAGGTTTGTTTACAAGAGATTTGCCCTATAAAAGGGGGTGGGGGTCTATTTGTTTACTAATGTAAATACTCATAAGTAATGATAAAATGATGGGAATGAAAAAACAAAATTCTTTCTACTCCGTATTCCTAATGATATATTCTTTCACTATTCACTAAAATCGAAAATCCGAATTTTCGGTCGATTTTAGCCAATTTGAAAGTCCACCATGGCCTTAAATAGAAGACTTTTTTATTTTAGTAGATTTAGTAACGATCGGAATTAAATTGGATCTGCTGCCTTTTTACTGATAGTTTTAAAAATTTCATTATAATATTCTTATTACAGTTTTGTTCAGCATTCAGATTGAAATACAATTTAAACTAAACATTTGATCACCTTTCATTCGAAACAGATATTAATATTAGCATCGTTGTAGAAAATACTAAAATACCAAACCAAATTTTTTTAAAAATTTAAAAATAATATTTTGTAAAGTACATCTAACTTTAGGTTTTAGAACTATAATATATACGGTGTTTAAAATATGACCGGTATATTTGAAAAATCAATAAAAACTAAACCGACAATGAAAGAAATATATCGTTTGTTGCAATATGCTTGGGACAATAGTAAATTTTCAGGCAGACAAACTTTCGAAAAAAGTTACAATTTTCAACAACAGATGGCACTGCAGGTGATTGAAAGATATAGAAGAAAACACAGCACATCTGTGAGTCGTCTTTCTGCTCTAAGCATATGCTGTTCACATATTGCAAGTTTACTTTGAAGAAATGACTTTGAGAAGATTGCCTGGCCTGAGACGGGTTTCTGATAATATCGTTCTGAGATTAAACTATATTATTGTTGCGCAGGGTGGATATGGTATAAAATGTAGTAGATTTTTTCAGTATGCAGCGCCATATGTTGTAAAATATTGTAGCTAGTTTTAAAGTTTGCCTGAAATTTTACTGTTATCCCAAGCATATTGCAATAAACGGTGTATTTTAATAACTGCCCGTTTAATTTTTATTGATTTTTCAAATATACCGGTCGTTTTTGAAACACCCTGTAAAAATTACATTAGATACATGTTGAAAAATGTATCTTTTTTCTTCCACTTCACCTAAACAATTTTAACGTTTATACGACTAGAGACATTAAATATTATTTTATAAAATATTTATCTTTTTAACTTTACTATTTCAAGTAGCATAAAAAATGGAGTTATATGAAATATAAAAACATTATAATGACAGTACCTCCAAACATTTAGGAAATGTTTTTTTATCCATCCCTTGCATTCCCAGAATCATCGAAAAATTTCCAGGGCACCTTGACTTTTCCCAATGACAAGAAATGCATTCACAATATTTTTATTGATGCTAAATTTTCTAGAAGATATTTCTCTAGAATTTGGGAAATTTTTAGCATAAATGTGTCCACATTCAGAGCAAAACAGTTCTAAGCTTTTAGAAAATCCGTATGAGTACTCGGATCAAACATTCAAACAGTTGATTGAACTGCATTCACTGCATGAGACTGTGCTTAGTAAAGCAGATCACGAATTTTTATCAATAATTGTATATTTTTCCCAAAATCATGGAAAAAGTTTCCAGAGCAGCTTGACCTTTCTCAATGCTAAGAAATTCATTCCCAATATTTTTATTGATGCTAAATATCCTAGAAGATATTTCTCTAGAATATGAGATATTTTTAGCATAAATGTGTGCACATTCAGAGCAAAACAGCTCTAAGCTTTAAGAAAATCCGTATGACTACTCGAAACATCCAATTAGTTGATAGAACTGCATTCACTGCATGCGACTGTGCTTAGTAAAGCAGGCCTCTAATTTTTATCAATTATTGTATACTCTTCCCAAAATCATGGAAAAAGTTTCCAGAGCAGCATGACTTTCCCATGCCAAGAAATGCATTCACAATATTTTTATTGATGCTAAATTTTCTAGAAGATATTTCTCTAGAACGTTTTAGAAATTTTTAGCATAAATGTGTGCACATTCAGAGCAAAACAGTTCTAAGCTTTTAGAAAATCCGTATGACTACTCGGATGAAACATTCAAACAGTTAATAGAACTTAATTCACTGCATAAGACTTCTCTTAGTAAAGCAGACCATGAATTTTTATCAATTATTGTATATTCTTCCCAGAATCATGGAAAAAGTTTCCAAAGCAGCATGACCTTTCCCAATGTCATGAAATGCATTCACAATATTATTATTGAAGCTAAATTTTCTAGAAGATATTTCTCTAGAACTTAAAAATCTTTTAGCGTAAATGTGTCCACATTAAGAGCAAAACAGTTCTAAGATTTTAGAAAATCCGTTTGACTTCTCGGATGAAACACTCAAACAG
This sequence comes from Pardosa pseudoannulata, assembly GCA_032207245.1. NCBI lineage: Eukaryota > Metazoa > Arthropoda > Arachnida > Araneae > Lycosidae > Pardosa > Pardosa pseudoannulata. The sequence goes on from CM063510.1 coordinate 161,980,573, forward strand.
TTGATAGAACTGCATTCACTGCATGGGTTTAGCTTGGAGGGCTACGGTCTACTTTTTGCAACACAGGGGCTAATGAGATCGGGACCTACAGCTTAAAGCAGATTCCGAACTGCTACGAACATCCATGTTTCTGTGGGCTTCGAACCAACGAACTCCGGTACTGAAGGTCAGCACTCTAACCAATCGGTCATCGTTCAGCAGTTCACGGCATTTGACTGCGCTTAGTAAAGCAGGCTACGAATTTTTATCAATTATTGTATATTCTTCTTGGGAACAGCTCTCACTTACAGTCTCTTCAACATTTATTGGTGTAGAATCCGTATCAGTACAAAAACGTTTCATTGCATTTGCAGCTGCTACTTTTCTCCGTTTGTTTGGAAGACATTTCGGCTTACGCCAGAGTGAACTAATGCTGTGCATTGTAAACCAACAATTACAAAGTATATCACTCAAATTTAACTCTGGACGTATAAAATGATAAATAAATATCTCAGAGTATCGAGATAATTCAAGTAAAAGTACGCTGATGATGAACTATAACTAATCGCACTCACGTGAAACTAACAACCACATGTAAACAAACCACGTCGTTATTCACAGTTAGCGATTCAGTTAAGTACCATCTTCCATTAGAAGCTAAATAAAATTTTTAAAAAAATCATGGGGTTTGAAAGAAAAAGATCAGAAAAAGTGAGGTTTGTTTACAAGAGATTTGCCCTACAAAAGGGGGTGGGGTCTATTTGTTTACTAATGTAAATACTCATAAGTAATGATGAAATGATGGGAATGAAAAAAATCATTTTTGCTCCGTATTCCTAATGATATAGTCTTTCACAATTCACTAAAATCGAAAATCCGAATTTTCGGTCGATTTTAGCCAATTTGAAAGTCCACCATCGCCTTAAATAGAACACTTTTTTAGTAGATTTAATAGTGAAGTAGATTCATGCAAATTCACAAAATTTGGTTCAACAACATTTATAAAAATATTCCTATTGAATTACATATAGCTAATTATTTTAACTATATATTTAACATTTTCCTGAAACAAACTTTGATATCCCTTTTTACTTACACATATTACAAATTACGTAAGATAGGTATGTAAATTTATACAATATTTTAGCATTTCCTTTCGAAGGTTTCCTGGTATCGAATCCACTGTCAGTAGAAAAATTTGTTTTACGGTTTTTTTAAAAAAATCTCGTGTAGATTTATGAGAAATGTATTAATAGAAAATGGTGAAAAATCTCAGAAATGCTGTGAAAGAAAGATATACATATAGAGCATTTTGAAGTCAGAATAGGACGTGAAAAAACATCAAACTAAAAAATATTTAAGTTTTAAGTATAAGAAAGAACAGGTTTCAGTAATGTAAATAATCTTTGAGTTAGAATTTTTTTATAATATGAAGCGTATACCTAACATGAATTTTTTACGGAAAATAAAATTCACTAATCCCCAAAGTTTTTTATTTATTACGGAGGTGGCTTGAAACCTTGCATTATTCACAAACTTATGGTAGAATTCAAATCGGATTGCTTTACTAAATTTGATTTATTCTTTTTATCGCATTTTCAATTACAGTTTGATTATTTGGCCAAAGTTATTCAAAATTTGTCAAAAATACAGTTTTAAACTCTTTATATATTGAAGAGTTACACTATTTAAATGACATAAATAATTTTGTGTACACCAAAATCACAGTTTAAAAAATCTAATTTAATGTTTATAACAAATTTTTTATTTATTATTTATTTATTTTGAAATTTGGTTTATTTTTATAACATTTAAGAAAATATTTGAATTTAAGAATGTTGGGACACAAATAACTAATAAATTAATGTCACCTAAATATATATTTTACAGTCCATACCCTCATTTAGTTTAACAACAGTCTATGTTACTGCGACCTGTAATTTTCTTCATAGATCATATGAAACCATGAAATCTCTTACAAATACTCAATAGCATGACTTAGGAAATGTCACAGAATGTTTCAGTAAAGTTCGATGTGAAAATATCCTAATCAGACGAATTCAGAGTAAAGGATTGAAGTTATTTCCACTCCACTCGGCAACGCAGTATTGGGTGTGCATCGATTGGCAGATTTAGCCTTAGTTACGTAACCCTTTCCCAATTAAGATCTGGCGACAAGATATGTGTATATACACGTAGGCAGCAATCTACAGCTTTATTATGCTTATTAGGAACGGCATCGGATGCTGATTTTATCGGAGGGAGGCTTCTCTGAGCCTGATTATTCCGAGAATCATGTCAAAATTAAACTACAAACTCCTCTAATAGAATCTAAAACATTTTTGTGTTGTAAATACGTGTTGCAGACATGAATATGAACACCTAGAATAAATAATTTAAAAATTACTCTGCAATATATCAGCATGTAATGAAACTGTTTTTTGCAAATTGTATATTTTGAATTCAATATTTTCTATAAATCAAATAATGATATTGTACTTTCGAAATTCTGTAACGAACTTTAAAATTGAATATGAACATGAAAACAAATGAATGAACTGACATTTACATGGTATATACTTATACTAGCAGAACGTGCCTATCTAGTGATCTAATAGTTAATTTCTGAGAACATAGATGGTTAAGGTTAAGATTAACAATCTATTGAGCTACACTGGACAATAAAGTTTATATATATATATACATATATATAACAAATATTTATATATAACATATATATATATATATATATATATAAAATATATATATATATACAAAAATATATAGTATAATATATATATATATATATATATATATAAAATATATTAATTTATTATATATATATATATAAATACATGCATACATACATTTATATATATATATATTATTTTTTATATATATATATATATATATATATATATATATATATATATATATATATATATATATATATATATATATATATATATATATATATATATATATATATATATATATATATATATATATATATATATATATATATATATATATATATATATATATATATATATATATATATATATATATATATATATATATATATATATATATGCTGTGGTTCCATTATACTGAGCAACAAACGGATTCGAATACCCACAATTCCATTTCTACAATTCG
>CM063510.1:161988710-161991210 GCA_032207245.1 Pardosa pseudoannulata
TTGTCAGAGTAACACATGATAGTTTTAAATTGTATTGTAAAAATTTCATTTATTTATTTTTCCTTCGTTAAAAGTCTTATATTATTTCCTATTGAATTTTATATCATTAAAATAACTAAATAATATCATTAAATAACTAAATTGCATAAGTGACACCTTTTTATTGGTTGAATAGTGGTGTACATTAAAGATAGTGACTCACGGATTTTTTGTCCCGTAAAGAATAAGAAAATTATTAAACTATTATTCAGAAATCAATGCCGAAATCCATTTTATTTGCGACAATATCGATTTTGGTCGTCGAAAAAATATCGATACTTAATATCTAAAAATAGCAGCATCGATATTTAAATGAAAAATCTTTCTTCAATAAATAAATATTTTTTTAATTTATTCCAGAAATTTAAGTGAATAAATTTAGACCTAAAACTACGTGCAATTTGTCAGAGTATCACATGAAAAGTTTAAATTGTGTTTTAAAGTGTTCATTTATATCTTTTTCCTTCGGAAAAAGTTTTATATTATTTTCCAATGATGATATTTTTATATCATTAAAATAACTATAAAATCTTTCACTGTATAAGTGACATCTTTTTATTGGTTGAATAGTGGTTGAGATTAAAGGTAAGGACTCACGGATTTTTGGTTCCGTAAAGAATAACAAAACTATTAAACTATTATTCAGAAATCAATGCCGAAATCCATTTTCTTTGCGACATTATCGATTTTGTTCGTAGAAAAAATATCGACAATTAATATCAAAAAATAGCACCGTCGATATTTAAATGCAAAATGTTTCTTTAATAAATGAATATTTTTTATTTATTCCAGAAATATTAGGGAATAAATTTAGACTGAAAACTACGAACAATTTGTCAGAGTAACACATGATAGGTTTAAATTGTATTTTAAAAATTTTATTTGTATCTTTTTCCTTCGTTAAAAGTGTTATATTATTTTCCAATAGAATTTTATATCATTAAATTCTATAAAATCTAATTTGCAATTGTAATCCAATATCCAATTTCCAATTGAATTTTATATCATTAAATACATAAAAACTATAAAATCTTTCACTGTATAAGTGTCAACGTTTTATTGGTTGGAAAGTGGTTGAGATTAAAGATGAGGACTCACGTATTTTTGGTCATGTAAAGAACAGCAAAACTGTTAAACTGTTATTCAGAAATCAATGCTAAAATCCTATTTTTTGCGACATTATCGATTTTATTCTTCGAAAAAATATCGATAATTAATATTGAAAAAAAGAAATGTCAATAGTTAAATGCAAAATGCTTGTTCGATAAATGAATAATTTTTATTTATTCAAGAAATATTAGGGAATAAATTTAGACTTAAAACTACGAACAATTTGTCAGAGTAACACATGAAATGTTTAAATTGTACTTTAAACCGTTCATTTATATCTTTTTACTTCTTTAAAAGTTTTATATTATTTTCCAATAGTGATATTTTATATCATTAAAATAACTGTAAAATATTTCACTGTATAAGTGACATCTTTTTTATTGGTTGAATATTGGTTGAGATTAAGGATAAGGACTCACAAATTTTTGGTCATAAAGAATAACATAACTATTAAACTGTTATTAAGAAATCAATGTTAAGATCAATTTAATTTGTGACGATATCGATTTTGTTCCTCGATAAAATATCGATAATTAATATCGAAAAATTGCTTCGTCGATAGTTAAATGCACAATGTTTCTTCGATAAATGAATATTTTTTATTTATTTCAGAAATATTAAGAAATAAATTTAGACTTAAAAATACGTGCAATTTGTCAGAGTATCACATGATACGTCTAAATTGTATTTTAAAGCGTTCATTTATATATTTTTCCTTCAGAAAAAATTTTATATTATTTTCCAATGATGATATTTTTATATCATTAAAATAACTATAAAATTTTTCACTGTATAAGTGACATATTTTTATTGGTTGAATAGTGGTTGAGATTAAAGATAAGGACTCGTAAAGGACGCGTTTTTGATCCCGTAAAGAAAAACATAACTATTAAACTATTATTTAGGAATCAATGCTAAAATCCATTTTATTTGCGACAATACCGATTTTGCTCATCCAAAAAGTATCGATAATTAATATCGAAAAATTGCTTCGTCGATAGTTAAATGCAAAATGTTTCTTCAATAAATGAATACTTTTTATTTATTCCAGAAATATTAAGAAATAAATTTAGACTTAAAACTTCTAAGAGCGATTCGTCAGACTAACAAATGATACGTTCAAATTGCATTTTAAAGCGTTCATTTATATCATTTTCGTTCGTTAAAATAAGCATTTATATAATGTCCACAATCTTTAAAATACACACACCGAAAACGGCGTTTGTTACCACTTTGAAACGCGTTTACTCTGAGCACACAAAATTCTTTCGTTCCAATAATCTAATTTGCACTTCATTTACTTATTTTTTTCATTTTAAAGTACCTGTTCTTTCGTAAACTTTATTGGAAA
>CM063510.1:161996210-162006210 GCA_032207245.1 Pardosa pseudoannulata
CAGAAAGATTTCTCTTTTCGTTTCTCGCAAATTATCAGATTATTATATTGAAAAATTGTGTATTGAAGTAATATTAAAGACATTTATTCTGAAGTGACATGTCACAACTGTCCAGGAGCTGTTCTTAATTTACGGGGCATGCTCTGTGTCCTAACAGTGATCTATTAAGAGCATAGCTAGTTATTCGTAAAATCAGCAATCTATTCAACTACACTATACAATAAAGTTTTGTGTTATACTCGCAGAAAGGAACACTGAAAACTCGCTGTGAATGTACGCTCCGTGATCTAAATTGATAAACGGATATCATAGATGGTTATGCTTAAAACCAGCAATCTATTGAGATACACTATGCAATAAAGTTTCGTGTTAGACTCGGGACAAGGAATACTGAAAACTCGCAGGGCATGCACGCCCAGTGATTTAATAGTGATACACTGAGAGTATAGATGGCTATGCTTAAGATCAGCAATCTATTGTGCTACACTATGCAGTAAAGTGTTGTGTTATACTCGAAAAAAAGAATACTGAAAACTCGCAGGGCATGCACACCCAGTGATCAAATAGTGATCCACTGAGAACATAGATGGTTATGCTTAAGATCAGGAAACTATTGAGCTCCACTATGCAATAAAGCTTTGTGTTATACACAAAAAAGGAATATTGAAAACTCGCAGGGAATGCACGTCTAGTGATATAATAGTTATTCATTGAGAACATAGATGGTTAAGTTTAAGATCAGAAATCTATTGGGCTACACTATGCAATAAAGTTTTGTGTTATACTCTAAAAGAGGAACACTGAAAACTCGTAATGGCATGAGCGCCCAGTGATCTAATAGTGATATACTGAGAGCACAGATGATTATGCTTATGATCAGCAATCTATTAAGATACATTAAGCAATAAAGTTTCGTGTTAGACATGGTAAAAGAGATATTGAAAGCTGACAAATGTTAAAGGAGGTTTACAATAATGAAATTTTCTCACAATTGCCAATTGTATCAAAAGTCTTCAAGGCTCACTGCTTTTAGGAAGACAATCGAATGGGTAGAAAGACCATTGAGCATGGATACGGATGAATTCATAGTTAGAGCGAGGAATGTTCTGGGCATCGAATGCTAATTAAGTTAACGTTTAACTACACAATTTTCCATTGCAAACGCTCAATTTTGCTTGCAAGTGCTCAAACGCATGAATAAAGTGTAAAACAAGATTGTTGAAACGGGGATCTTCCACCACGACAACACTTGACTAAAAATAGGCTTTGTTGGGACAGAATGCCTAACCAAAGAACACATCTCTTTACTTCTCCATCAACGATAAAGTTCAGAACTGGGTTACTGTGATTATTTTTTTCCATGGCTTAAGAAGGACGTGAATTGACACCATTTTGGGACCATTCAAGATGTCCATATACACGCAATCAAAATGCTTCATGGTAAAATGAGTTTGAACAATGGTACAGAGATTGGCACCAACGCTGAATTTGATATATCGCTACCCAATGCGCATGTTTTGAATATTATTAACTGTTTGTTTGTAAATATGTTTATTTAATTTATGAAATTTTTATTACTTTTAGCTCATACTTTGCCCTATGTGAATATTTTATAAAAGTTTCTCTTATCTCAAGGTTATGTAATAATAAATTGCAACATCTCATTCGACAGTAAATTGCAGTTTCGCTAAAGAAATATCATCATTTGTTTGATTATCAAAGAATATCTACCTTTAAAAAAACAATATAAAGGAACAATGGATCTAAAAATAAAATTTTTATGGAATCTCATAGGTACTCTTAGAACATAGAAGAGATTCGAATAACAGGAATGTAATATAACAAGAATATATTGTTATTTAGCACTGAATGGATGTTTGGATGAGAAAATTGAGGAACTAAACATTTGTGACCTACTTCCTCTATTAATTTTAATGGAAAATACTGGAGGACTGTTCCAGCAAAGTAAATAATGTTATAGTACCTACTGGATCTAATATAAAACAAGGATATTATTAAAATTCCACAACGGTAATACCAATATTCGAACTCGTGGTATTGTGGAAGTTCGAAACATTACTGCTTGGTTTCCTAGCCTTGGCATAAAAATATATTAGTCATTATTGGGTATTTATAGATAAAAATCAGTTGAAACTATGTATTATTCTGTGTAATTAAAGTCATATCGAAATTTCTAAAAAAATAGACGAAGATTAGAGTAAAATACAAATAAACATATCGCTGTAAAATCGAAAATTTATTAGTATGTTTTCCATCTCTAAACCACTGGAAGACAGTGGAATATGCTGATGAATGTCTGGGATTTATTTTGCTAATAAATTACCAGATTCCAAACAATAGTGCCGTAAATATTGTTTTACTATATTGTTATATAATACTTGCTGGGTATTATATAAATATTTGTATTATTTACGGGTTTTGTAATGATAAATTGCAACACATCATCGAGAAGCAAAATGCAACATTATAACAGAAATCTTATGTCTTGTTTCATTACGAATGAAAATAAACCGATCCAAATTAACTAGATTTCAAGAAATAGTGGATTTAGACATAAAAATAGGAGCTATCTACCTATATTGATATTGTACCTCTGTCTTGAATAGGGAAAATATTCGAATAACAGTAACGCTATGATGCTTATTTACCATTGAACACTTAATTGCGAACATGGATAGAAAGCTGCTACATCTTTTCATTACAAAGGAGCGTTCTGGGACAGTGATTATATAACGTAAATATTGTTCTACTAACATCTAGAAATAATAGTTAACAAGGATAAAATTAAAATTCCACAACCGATATGTCACGATTCGAATTCGTAGCCTCGTTCATGTATGCCCGAAGCATTACTATCTTAAGAAATCAAAAGTAAATTCCAAAGGTGTAAATTGTACCATATTTATAGGTGCTTAAATTGTCCTGTGGTCTTTAAATAACTAAAAGTTGAACATTTTTTCCTATAAATAACGATCACCATAAATTTAAAGTGAAAATAACTCTTCAGATGGTGAAAAATTCGATGATTCCACCAAATGAACCACCCTCTAAATCTATTTTTGTTCAATTTCCACAAAACTAAAATCCTTGAACCTACTCCGACAGCTCAATGATCGTCAGGTACCCTTAAGCATATTTGAGGCTTAACTAATAAACGAGAATCTAATGAGTTTAGTATCAACAGGATGTTAGCATAGTGCTTCAGATTCTATATTTTCACACACACTCATATATATATATATATATATATATATATATATATATATATATATATATATATATATATATATATATATATATATATATGTGCCTTGTGTGAAATGATTTCTCACATTGACACTGTAAAATAAATTTCACGCTACCAAAATATTTATTTCTATTTGCACTTAAATTTTAGTACACATAAACTTTCCAGTAAACGGTAATTTGATAAAGGATTGTATAAAGCGTAGGCTTAATAACGAAATCTAATAATAATGAAACAAATAAAACAAAGTTATCTTTTGTTATCTCAACTTGTTTTTCAGAATTATTTTATATTATTTAGTATGTATGTAATAAATATCTTTTAACATGAAATTACTTTCAAAGTATATTTCATTTAGCATAAAAAAATATATAATTTACAGATTTTGTGATGAAAAATTGTTTAAATTAGCTGCGTCTAAAAAGCTTCAAATGTTTTCAAAATTAATACGATTTATTATTCTTTAGTCATTAAATTTTTAAATATCTTTTGCTTCTTTTTAATATTCAAATACTTATTTTTTGTTACATAAATATAAAATAACAGTAATATAATATCTTACAATTAATCTAACTATTTTGTTTGAGTTTAACTAGTTATAAAAACACCCCTATTAATGTATAAGTAAGCCAATTTAATGGTTTACTTTTTAACGTTATTTTACTAAAAAGTAATTATACAACTTATTCAATATTTGTTTGACTAACCAACATATTATTTTAACAATTCCTCTTAAATGTTTTAAAGCATTAATTAGTTTTGGATATGTGTAATATTAATCTTTTTTGATCCCAAGCTATTAAAAATTATTATATATATATATTAGGAGAATAAATTAAAAGTAATATGTATATATGATATTATAAAGAATATTTTTATCGCCAGCAAAAATATATTTTTTAAAAGGGAATTTAAATATCCCTTTCTATTTTCTTAAAAATATTGCGTATAATAATAAGTAGTATTAAGAAACTAGTCTGTTCAGAAGAGAAACTGAAGTTGAAAAATAATTGGATACTTATTTGTAATTAGAATCTCGGTGTAACTAATAATCGCATTACTAATGAGTATCGATTAATTCATCGATACTCATTAGTAATGTCTGGGAGGGAGAGATTTATCCTTCAAGATTACGTTTTGAGTTTGCATGCGATTCTTTACTTTGGAATTATTATGACATGGAATATTTTCCTAGGAGTTAAGTAATTGCTTGAAAAAGTATGAAAACGTATTAGTTTCGTAATTATTATTTTAGTTTTTTATTCATGAACGTTACGCAATTTCAATTGAAAATAATGCTTCAACAAATAGAAATTAAGTAATAATTTATTGATAATTTGAATAAAATTCCTACCGTGGAAGCTCAATATAATTTTCCCGTATCAATTGTTCGTTTTATTTGATCCCAATTTTATCCCCATATAATCAATTTTACTTTTCCCGCATTCATCGTTATCTTGTATATTTTGGCAAAGCATTATGGTCCTGTCTCTTTAACCCATATTGTACCACACCATCTAAATATTTCTGAAAAATTTTAAAACTTTGTCCATAACATTAATATGGTGTAACTAAGCATATGAAACCAAAATTTTAAAAATAAATTTTAATTTTTAAGTAATTAGCTCTCATATAATTAGGCCAACTGTCCAATACACTACTAAAATTTAAAAAGTATCACTTACATTGCATTAGGCTGATTCATAGGTGAAATTTGGGAAAACATTCAAAGCAAAGTTCAACATTACATTGTAAGCACACTGTTGTTGCTTTTCTTTTGCAGTTCTTGAACTGACATTTTTGGTACGGGGTAATAGAAAAAGGATATCCATTCTACGATGCTAACAACCATAATTTATATCCAAATTTTACAGGTTTATTTTTCACGAACATCTTGCAACTGTGGCTTCCAAAATATTTTACCATTCTTTCATCTATGGTGAGATTTTCAGAAAATATACCAAATTGCTTCAAGGTTATGCTGATTTTGTCATAAAAAAATCGAATTTTACAATAACGATCTTGCGGATCAATTGATGAATCATCGTTAAAAGGGATAACGTGTTTGATGTCATAATACCATTTTCTGGACTCACTAATGTAGTGCCAATGTCTGGAGTACTACAAGTAACCTCCACTATGTTTAAAAAATAATAATAAATATAAAATTAAAGATTAAAAAATGACAACTTTTAAGGGGTTGCTAAAAATATATTTTACAATACAATATATTTTGATTTCTCAGTTTTTTTTGTTACTATGATAAAGTGTATCTATTTTAAAGGTCTTAAAATAAAATCCACTCAGAAAAAGTTTATAACTTTATTATTAAATGGAATTCTATTTACTGTCCTGTTTATAGGACAGCGGTCCAATATGGGTTATCATCCCAGAATTGTCCTTTTACTGGAAATTAGAAGTAGAAAAAGGATTTTTTGTTCATAAAATTGTTTAGATATAATTGGGAGTGCAAAATGATTTCTGTCTAACTAGAGAATATTCTAGATGAAAAGAGGAAAAGAATCTTAAAGAAAATTGTGTAAAGAAGAATTGTGTAAAGTTGTTTTAAGATTGTGTGGTCTGAAAGATATTTCTCTCTCATAAGAAAATAACCTACATAACCATAAGAAATGTAAATTTGGACTTTTGTTTGAATATTTCAAGATCATCTAGAAGACAAAAAGTTTTTTGTCTCATGAAAAAACTTTTCTGAATGACTAAAGGAAAAGTAATTTTTTTGTTTATAAGAATGATTAAACATCCTGTAGACGGCTCAAAAGATTTTATGAGTGAATATTCTTGACGACTAGAGGAAAGAAAAATTAAAAATGTTAAAGAATAATTAAAAAACGTGCAGACTTAAAAAAGATTTCTGTCGCATGAGAGTCGCATGAAGACTAACCTTGACGGCATGAGAAAATGAATGTTTTAATCTTGATAACAGTATTCCAAGATTGTGCGTATCACAACAGATCAGGTAAGACAAAAGATACATGCGGAAATTTTATATAAGCATTTCATAAATTGTGCTAAATTTTACAGTTTTTAGCTTGGAGATTAACAACTAGCTAAAAGTATACAAAACAATAGAGGAGAAGAAAACAAACTTCATTAAATGAGACAGGGTGTGTGTTTGGGGCATTGAATTGTTTTAAATTATTACAAAATGGAATCGAAATATAAAATCATATCTTATCTTTTGCTATCTAAATTTTAGTAAAATATTGAACTCGACAGATATTTAAATTACTTGCTTAATAAAAGTTATAGAAGTTTGTGTAGATAAGAAGTATTTGCTTTGAAATTTCAATACTCTAGAAATTAAATATGCAAATCTGTATAGTGAATTTTCACTTTTTAGTAAATATCTAAATGAAGAAATTATAAATTTTAAGATATTCAGTTAGTATAAAAACATAGATGAAAGTTATAAAATATTTTATTGGAGCTTTTTAAGTAACAAAAAAGTGTTTCAACAAAAAAATTCTCGAATAATATATAAAAATTATCTTGATTTATTTATGGATTAAATTTATTTATATAATAACACAATTTTATATTAAAAACCTTTGTAGTTCAGCTTAGTACCGAACAGTACCGAATAATGAATTTTCATTTCTTAATAAATATCTAAATGAAGAAATTATAAATTTTAAGCTACTCAGTAAGTATAAAAACATAAATGTAAGTCATAAAATACTTTATTGGAGCTTTTCAAATTACAAAAAAAAGTTTTAACAAAAAAAAAAACTCTCGAATAATATATAAACATTAGCTTTATTTATTTATGTATTAAATTTATTTATAAAATAACACAATTTCATATTAAAAAACCTTTTTAGATCAGCTTAGTACCTTTGGCAATTATAATTGTTAGCAATATGAAATCCCTGGCCATATTTTTATTTTATTCTTTCCATCCAAATGTGCATTCGACTTTATTTTATTTGAAACGCAGCAAAAGAAATACTGTTTATGCAAATAGATTTGAATGCAAATTTTTAGTTCGCTGCGGAGTATCACCGCCATATAAAAAGCATGTGTTTCAGGCAGCTGATTGAATGTAAGCACTGTGATGGTTTGTTTTTGTTAGCTGTAGCAAGTGTGGCTTACAACAGTGCTTTATTTAACCCATTAACGCCCAGCGTTCTTATTTGAGGACAGTCAAAAAATGGTTTGTAGAGTTTTTGTTCTCTAGAAACGATTCTTCCTTTTCAATGGAAATAGATAATGGGAATAGATCTTGATTTTAATAGGAATAGATCTGATGAATAATCTCCCAAGTTTTCAAATATGATCTTATCTATAATTTTATTTCGATCGGCATGTTATGATTTTCAAGCTTAGAACAGGAACGTATTATGACCGGTATTCTGAACGTATACCGGTCAAAATCATGGCGAATAGCCATATCTGTAATAAGTCATCTCTTTTCAGTACTTTTCTCATATATGACAGGAAATAAATCTCTTATCACGAAGTTTTCCTTTTTTTAAAGACATCTTATGTTTTAAAATGACACCTCCTCACTAATGATGATTTAAAGGTGTCTAAATTTCATATTTTGTTTTTCTTCTAGGTGTCTATAATAGCTTCTATGTTAGGTATTTACTAATATATAGTCATCAGAAATATCCGGGAGTTAATGGGTTAATTTGCAAGTAACGTAGTTACGTCTTGTGTAAACAATAAATATATGTTTCTAAGTAAGCCATTTGGACTTAGCATGTTTTTATACTGCACCTAGTCACATACATCAATTTCATTGCATCATCTATATAAATGCACTCTGCGTTACCGGTAAGAATGGTGACAATAATATTCAAAAGAAGTTTGTATTTTTACAAAAAATAAATTGCTGAAAAATTGCACATTTTTAGGTAAAATATTCATATTTCAGTTATATTAAATTATATACAAGTACGGAAATAAATACTTATTTTATATCAGTTAAAGTTATAGTAAAATGCCTAACTCAACGTACGATCGGAATTCTCGATTGAATATATGGATTGAGAATATATGGAAAAATACATTCATTCAAAAATAATTCAAGTACAACTAAATTATTATGTTCTTTGATATTTGAATAAAATATTTTTATAACTTAAAATAAAAGTTTTACATTTTAAATATTAAAGTTTGTGCCTAGGAGACCTATTTGATTTGAAACATCAATATTCTAGAAATTAAAAATGCAAAGGCAAACATGAAAAATGAATTTTCATTTTTTTTTAGTAAATATCTAAATGAAGAAATTAAAAACTTTAAGCAATTCAGTTAGTATAAAACATAATTGTAACTCATAAAATACTTTATTGTAACTTTTCATCAAATAAAAAATGTTTTAACACAAAAACTCTCTTTTATTATATAAAAATATCGTCTGAAAACTATGTTTTATTTATGTATTACATTTATTTTTATAATAACACAATTTCATATTAAAAATACCTTTGTAGTCCCTCTTAATATTTTTGAATTATAATATTCAAAAGAAGTTTGTATTAATAAATACTAAAAATATTTAGATTAAATATCCATATTTCAGTTAGATTAAGTGATATACAAGTATGGAAATAAATATTTATTTTGTATCAGTTTTAGTAAAATACCTAACTCTCGATTGAAAAATCAAAAAATATATGATTTAACACAGTTGAAACAGTGCGAATGTATGGAAAAAAACATTCATTTAAAAGAAATCAAGTAAAATTAAATTATTACGTTCTTTGAATTTTGAATAAAACATTTTTACAAGTTAAAAGAATATGAAATATAATTGATTGAATTAGAACAAAACTTGACAGTTAGTCATGGAGTATCTTTACTGCCAGGGAGTAAGGTTATATCCAAGAAAGATATCTTGGAGAGTATTAGATTAAAGCATATGGCTCACTTTTTAATATCATGAAAAAATTGAACGCCTTAAGTGCTCTTCATTACAGTGACCCAGTTCATTTTCTCAAACTAGGGTGGTTTGTCTGGACTTCTTAGAGCCAGAGTACCTTAGATGAAAATATGTGATCCATCATCCTATACTAAGCTTTCAAAGTTTTTATAGAAATATTACAAAAAGTTAAACAAATAATTGCTTTTGAAATTAATGCTTTTTTTAATTTATTTTTAAAGACTTTTATTGATGTAAGATAAAATATAATAGAGAGTGGAATAAAAATTCTCGAGGAAAATTTTTCTATATTTTTATAAAATTTACATTTATAAAAAATGTTTGTAAATTGAAGTATTGTACCTATAAATATTGTATAATCAAATATTGCTTTTTTATCTTTAGACTACATATAAATACGGGATACTATGCCAGATAAAATTAACTCAGAATTTTTTACGTATTCAGTTTTAAATTCATGCATTTGAAGTTATTATTTAAAATGCTGAATTTTTTTATTTAAAATTTTGTAGAATGTAAATTGAGGTAATTTCATTTGTTATTATAGTATAATTAGAAAACAATTACAATTCAATATTCATTGAATTTTATGCATGCCGTTTACAATAAAGTCTTAAACGATGATATATATTAATGACTGTAATATTTTCATTCATATGCTCTAAAAAGTTTATATAACTAAAGGAAGTGAACTGAAAATGGTGCAATTAATGCCTCCAACCATGTTGTCAATTTAACATATTTAGAAATATTAAAAATTTAACTATCTGATGATGAAATAAATATAGAAATATCATGAGTGAAAAGAAAACACATATTTT
>CM063510.1:162018710-162028710 GCA_032207245.1 Pardosa pseudoannulata
TGGTGTACCTTGTTTTATTAGCAATATATTTTGGTGTCAATGATGTCGAAATGGTCATTTCAGATGGTGCCGATAAACATCTAGTAGTAACTAGATAAACTGTATTTATTAAAATACTAAAAAACATTGTTTATATAAAATGTATATACAGATTGTAGCTCATTTTTAAGCTTGCAAATGCGTGGAGAACAATTTTTAATATTATATAAATCATTCGAAACTTTACGAGATACTATGGGTACATACTTTATAAAAGTAATGAAAAATAAAGTGTAAGCTGTGCACTTTTATATCCAGTTACAGTCGGAAAAACTTTGTATTGACATATATAAGAAAACTTGGATACTTAGCAATATTTTTAATTCCACAATTACTGATAACCCCTTAGGGTTTATAACTAACGTGAGTTCTAAATCCGTATCAATTTTACATAATTCACCAATTTTACAATGTTTTAACAAAATTACTAATCTAATGATTCTAATATTGAGTACAATGGTATTTTATACGTGATTTCTTTCTACAATAACCAATTTTGCTCAAAAATTGTACAGAAAACAGTGTAGAAGATTCTGGCAACTAACAATAAAACCAGAACATTAATAAAAATTAAATACAAATAATATCCCAACTTCATTAAGAACGGAAAAAGAAGAAAACAAACCCATGCAAATCATAAAGCACAGTACAAATGAGAATAATTCACACTGCAATGTTATCATTACTAGAACAATTGTGATATAAAACATGAAGGGGTTGGTAGGGAAATAACCAACGAGAACAATAAAAAACAACAAACGTACAAAAAATTACTAATTAAAAAAGTAGGAATACTATTAATCTTTTTCATAAGCTTTTTTTAATTGCTACGTTCCAAATATAATAATTTTTAAATATTAAGATAAAATTCAAAATCACTAAAATATTCATAATTACAAGAATATTCCAAATTTTATGAAATATTGATAAAAATGTTAAAATTTTAAACAAAAGCATAAATTTGAAAATTGTGATAGATTGCTTAAAGGTTTGACACATACCCTAATGAAAAAGGAAAAAAACTCATTCTGAGAAGACGAAATTTCTAAAAACTGTTTTTAGATGTCCATAAAAAGGAACGGTAGCATTTATGGATTACTATTAAATAAAGTATAAATTATCTAGTCTATGAGATTATGTAATGGTTATTTAAAAGTGAGTTATAAGATGTTATATTTGTTTTAAGGTTTTTGTAAGGTTTTGTATGATTAATTAATTTATTCCATTATACGTACATGATGTTTAGAATAATAATTTGTCTCTAGTTACTACGAATAAACTTTTAGTACAAATCTCTTTCAGAAAAAGTATTTATAAAATTCTGTAGACGTAATAGATACATAATTTTTTAAAATTTTCTTTCTACCAAAAATGTTATATTATTTTTGGAATTCTACAATTGTGAGAACCTACTCCCATCCATAAGATATGTTTAGAATCTTAACATATTTATAAATCTGAAAATATTTCAAAACTCTTCGAGTGTGGTAAAGATTTATGTTTTCAAACTGTAAAAAAAAAAAAAAAAAAAAAAAAAAAAACACTTTATACTTTAAACTTTTTTAACTATAGATTATCCTTTGGGCATATATCCTTTTATAAGTAACAATATCAATATTACTTTTTATACCTTCAATATATTAATATCCTATAATATATATATATATATATATATATATATATATATATATATATATATATATATATATATATATATATATTTATTTAATAGAAACTTCTTTAAATTTTCATTTCGACCAAAAATTTTATATTCTCTGTGAAATTCTATAATCCTTACTATTTACTCTCAACCATAAGAGATGTTTATAATCTTAACATATTTATAAATCTAAAAATAT
Source organism: Pardosa pseudoannulata (assembly GCA_032207245.1). Lineage (NCBI taxonomy): Eukaryota > Metazoa > Arthropoda > Arachnida > Araneae > Lycosidae > Pardosa > Pardosa pseudoannulata. The sequence goes on from CM063510.1 coordinate 162,020,609, forward strand.
TTCAAAACTCTTCGAGTGTGGTAAAGATTTATGTTTTCAAACTGTAAAAAAAAAGCACTTCATACTTTAAACTCTTTTAATTTTGGATTATCCTCTGGGCATATATCCATTCATAAGTAACAATATCAATATTAGTTTTTCTGACCTTCAATATATTAATATCCTTTTTCCACTCTTCAATCTTTAATGTAATAGAAATAATGAATGGCACCTACGAAAAATATTAAACTATAAACGCGTTAATTAGAATTTCACGTACCAGAGACAAAAATATTCAATAGCTCTCATAAATATTTTTCTGCTCTTAATCGTATTCTTTTTCCTACCTTACGCTGTTTAATGTACTAGAAAGTATGGAAACCTCCTACCTAAAATTATAAAGCATACAGGCGTTTGGTAAAATTTCAGGTAGGAGATTTTAAAAAGACAAGAACCATAAATATTCAACAACTATACTAATAACAATTTGCGTACTATTTTTTTTTACTCTTAAACTTTCCTTAATATTTTTCTTACTCTATATTGTTTAATGTACTAAAAAGTATGTAACATTTTACTTTTAATAACAAAGTATAAACGCGTCTGCTAAAGTTTCAGGAAACAAATTTTAAGGTCACAAGAGCCAGATGTATTCAACAACTTTCTTAAATAACCATATAAATATAAATTTTTATTCTCTTAAAGATTCCATTATTATTTATCCCATACCAAGTAGTTTAATGTATTAAATATAAGAAAAACGCACCTACTTATCAAATTATGCATAAGTGTGTTTGTTAAAATTCCAGGTAGAGGATTTTAAAAGGACGGGAATCAAAACTATCCGACGTCTACATAAGTTGATATGTAATGTGTCGGCAGTGAAAATTATTATAAAGGGCATTAAAATTGATATATAGGTCGTATTATTAACACTAAAATTTACTTTAAACAATTCATTCTCTTGGAGAAAAAGCTCGTGAGATAAAGCAATCATTATTAACAATCTTACTGCAAATATGGACCTAATTGTAGAGTGCAACAATGTGAGGAAAATTGTAGGAAAGTTTGACTTTCAGTTTTTAATGTTTTCCATAATAATTGTGTTTTTAAGTACAGACGAATTACCAGATTTCCCCTAAATGCTAAAGTTTTATTAATAGCATAAGTTTAATTTCTATAAAATCTAGATTATAATGACATTATCAATATATTAAAAGTTATTTCACAAATAATAGCGTTTGATGGCACAAGAAATACATCGATTATTAATGTATACCAGTGATATCTTCTGCATTATCTTTCTGCATTGGAATTCAAAGAAAAATAATTTTTACAATTACTAAATTTAAAATAATTTAGTTAAGTATACAAATTTGTAACTCTATTTTATAATTAAAATTGCAGAACCTTAATTAGTCGGCAAAAAATATAGAGGAAAGTTCATTTATAAGAAACCAAAATTGCATTTAAATGAAGAAATTTTGGCATATATTAACAACTTATATTGGTTGAAAGGGTATTTATAAATATTAATATTGATGAAGACACAATCAAACACACATAAAATGTTTTTACGTCGTATTATCTTTTCTTTAAATGACATAAACATTTCAATTTTGTGCTGCTAAATATAATTTAAAACTTATTTAGTTTTACTGTTTGATAGTAATAAATAAAGGTCTCGGCGTGTAAGAGATGTTATCTAAAACAAAAAACAACACTCGAGAAATCTATTTTGCCTTATCTTCTTCTTATGCCTTATCTTCTTATGATTTCACTATCATCGATTTGCAAATAAAAATACATAGGTGAAAACTAGCTATAATATTTGTTAATTAAGTGTATCACCTAATATTAATAATGATGAAAAAATAGTTAAATGCATACAACATATTAAAACTTCGTAAAAACATTCGGTAAATTAGATTTTTTAAAATTTTGATTTTAAGCTACCGATTGTTATTTAAAACTCAGTCAGTTTTTACAGTTACATATGAAGCCTATGTGTATAAGATATATTGCCTATAATACAAATTTATTGGTAAGCAATTACTATATATTAATATTGAGTGATTATAATATTCTCAATGTTAATATTGATGAAGAAACAATCAAATGCACAAAATGTTTTTACTTATTATTAACTGTTTCGGTATATAATATATTTTTTCGATTTTGTGCTACCGACTGTTATTTAAAACTGAATCAATTTTACAGTTACATATGATACCTATGTGTATAAGGTATATTACCTATAATACAAATTTGTTGGTAAACTATTACTTTATATTAATATTGAGTGATTATAATCTTTTCAATATTCATATTGAAGAAGAGACAATCAATTGCACAAAATGTTTTCACTTAGTATTAACTGCTACGGTATATGATATATATTTTCGATTTTGTGTTACCAACTGCTATTTAAATCTCAATCAATTTTACAGTTACATATGATACTTAGGTGTATAAGACATATTACCTAAAATAAAAATTTATTGTGGAACTATCCCTCAATATTAATATTGATGAATTTGAACACACACGACATGTTTGGACTCCGTATTAACTTTATTGGTAAATCTGAGATATTTGCTTTCAAATGTGTGCTACTGACAGTTATTTTAAAGTCAATCAAATTTATCGTTATACATCAGGCTCTTGTTGTATAAGATATATTGGGTGAGCTTTCACCAATTTTTTGGTGAACTGTCATTCAATAATAATATAGATGAAGAGATAATGAAATACACACGGAATGTTTTGATTTCGCTTTGAATCCATCTGTAAATCTGAGATAAATTCACCAATTTCGTGCTACTGTATATTATTTAAAACACAATCATATACAGTTATAATACCGCTCAGTGCAAACATTGACTAACTCCATTTTTAAAAATAATTACAAATATATCATAAAAGCTCTTAAAAGGTGCCAAGAGTAGCTTATTTACTGACCCACTGACCGAAAAAATTATCATTAATTCATGCTAATGACTAAAATTGGGGAATATTGGTTTGAATGAAAACTTCGTGAAATATTTCGTGCATTGACGTTCCAGTTTATCAATATCCAAAAAATGGAATTATTCAATGTGCGTACTTAGAGCTCATATATGATGATTAGAAGTATAAGAGAGGGCACTTAAAATATTGAAAAATTATTTTAAACTATTTTTTAATTAGGGAGTCTCACACGGAATTCATCTTGTGAAGGGTATAAGAACAGGTATATTAAACCAATTAAGTGTATTTCTATTAAGCCAATTAAAAGTATTTGTAATAAAATGAAGTTAAATAACTAGTTAAATATGCAGCATTATCTCCCCTATAACGATTAATATTAAAAAAAACATTCAAGAGACATCAAATCTTCGATTAAATATTATTGGAAATACGTTATTTTCAACTCTTATCCTGTTATAATATTTTTCCTCTGAACTACTTAACTGCTTAAAGAATGAAAGCGACTATTCCAGGATTAAAGAATAAGCACATTTGTTAAAAGTTCAGGTGGTAGATTTTAGAAAATGATAACCATAAATTACCCACAACCCATTTTGATCCATATTCAGGCGAACGTAAAAAGATTAAAAATGGAAAGCGAGACATTAAAACTGAAAAATGCGTGGAATTAATGACGGTTATAATAGCTTTTAACAACACATTTTCGTGGAAAGAATTTTGATGTCAGAAGAAACCATTGTTAAGACTCTTATTGCAAATGGGTATCTACGTTTTATTACGGAATTAAATATTTATTGATATTTAGAATGTTTCGGCTTTTTCTGTTCCTTTTAAGGCTTTCGGAATTAATCGAATTTATTTCGAACAAGGATGGAAATTATGATTTCTCTGTAATATCTTTCGCTGAATAAGTATTAGTATGGAATGACTGCAATTATAAAATTTTAAGAGGAGATAAAGTGTTCGAAAATTGGATTTTTCTTCATAATAAGAGGTAGTGTGCGATAATAAACATATTTATACTTCGATATAAAACGTAATTTGCGAGTAAAATATTTATGAATTATTTTTATTTTGGGGGGTTCTTTCAAATGTTGTTTCTTACTCCTTTAACCCTTTGACAGTTTCATTTTTTCCAGAATTCGGTCAAAAAAATATCACATTGTTTTATTGCATTGCATAAAATTTGTATCAGAGATTTACAATAGATAAATGCATAAGATAGATCACGAGTTTTAATATTGCAATTTTATTTCTAGGCACAATACTAAAAATGACATATTAATGAAAGAATAGCTTGAAGTGAATTAGTCTTGTTATTAAACGTACTATATTGTATTACTTAATTGTAGTGTAGTTGTTACTGTATTACTTAGTTGTTTTTGTACTTAGTATAATTGCTGAATATTTAAATCAGAGTAAAAGAAAAGGATTATTTTATTCAAAATAATATTACAATTCAAATTAGAATTGAAATAGTGCAGATCATAAAATTGAAATTTATTATTTTTTCCTTTGATTTTTAAATTAAAGTGATAGTAAAATAAATTTATCCGGTGTAAGATAATTTCTATTTTAGACAATGTAATTAACTGTACCTATTTATATAGTATTACTATTAGTATTTGGGAACAAAAACAATGCATTAAAAGCATTTTTCTCCTTTTAGATCTTTCTCTCTGAATCTTGAGAGAAATGTGATATCTCAGAAACATTTATTTCATATATATAAAATTTTTATCAAAGATTTACAATCGATAAATGCATAAGATAGATCACGAGTTTTAATATTGCAATTTTATTTCTAGGCACAATACTAAAAATGACATTTTAAGGAAAGAATAGCTTGAAGTGAATTAGTTTTGTTATTAAACGTACTATACTGTATTACTTAGTTGTAGTATAGTTGTTACTGTATTACTTAGTTGTTTTTGTACTTAGAATAATTACGGAATATTTGAATCAGAGTAAAAGAAAAGGATTATTTTATTCAAAACAAAATTACAGTTCAAATTAGAATTAAAACAGTGCAGATTATAAAATTGAAATTTATTATTTTTTCCCTTTGTATTTTAATTTAAAGTGACAGTAAAATAAATGTATTCAGTATAAGATAGTATTTAATTTAGATAATGTCATTAACTGTACCTATTTATATAGTATTACTATTAGTGTTTGAGAAAAGAAGCAATGCATTAAAAGCATTTTTTTCCTTTTAGATCTTTTTCTCTGAATCTTGAGAAAATCGTGATATCTCAAAAACATTTATTTCAGATATTATAAAATTTGTATCAGAGATTTATAATCGTACAATGCATAAGAGTAAAATCACGAGTTTTAATGTTGTAATTTTATTTCCAGGTACAATAATTCATAAAAATGACATTTTAAGGAAGACTAGCTTGTAGACAATTTGTTTTGCTATAAAGTTTACTATATTATATTATTTATTTGTATGTAGTTGTTATTGTATTGCTTGGATGTTGTTGTACTTAGTTGTTGTTGTACTTTATTATTGAATACTTGAATCAGAATAAATAAAAGGACTATTTACTTCAAAATAGAATAGAAACAATGCAATTTACAGAATTGAAAATCATTCTATATAATGAAATTAATAAAAATGAAAATTATTTTTACCTTTTAAATTTTATTTAAAGTGAGAGTAAAATAAATTTATCCGGTGTAAGATAATTTTTATTTTAGACAATGTAATTAACTTTACCTATTTATATAGTATTACTATTAGTATTTGAGAAAAGAAGCAATGCATTAAAAGTATTTTTATCCTGTATCTCAGACTCTTACGAGAATTACAATATCTCCAGAACATTTATTTCAGAATTCTTACATGATTCAGAATTATTACAGATATTACAAAAAATTATCAGTGATTTACAATCGTAAAATGCATAAGATAGATCACGAGTTTTAATATTGTATTTTTATTTCCAAGCACAATAATAAAAATGACATTTTAAGGAAAAAAGAGCTCGTCGTCAATTAGTTTAGTTATTAAGCTTAGTGTATTGTATTACTAGTTCTACTGTAGTTATTGTATTACTTAGTTGTACTGCAGTAATTGTATTACTTAGTTGTTGGTGTACTTAGTATAATTACTGAATACTTGAATCAGAGTAAGAAAAAGGACTATCTCATTCAAAATAGAATTTCAAACATTGAAGCAATGCAGATTATAAAATTGAAAATCATTATATATAAAGCATTTTATAGAAATGAAAATTAGTACATATAATTTTATTCATAATATTTAGTTCATAGTTCATAGTTCCCATTTCAGTTGTTAGGATATAGCTACGGTAGTCTAACGTTTCAGAGGAAAATATTGTATATTTGTTGCATGTTTTCTTATATTTCTTAACTAGCATATATCCCGTCATATGACGGGATCAGTAAAATTTTTAATTTTCCAGAATTGTAAATTGCTTTATGAGACAGGTAAAAAAATGGTTTGTTTTTTGGCTGAGAATTATCTTGCAACAAAAAATAATCGATGATTCAATTTAAAATTATCACATATCTAATCTATTATTTAAGCAAATATAAAAGAAAATTATTTAAGTAATATCTAAGTTCAATTATAAAACATATGAAAATAAGGCATAATTTAAATAATTAAAAATAAGAAATGATTAAACGATATGGTTAAAGGAATGACGTCATAATGCTAGAAAAATGTTATTTTTACCTATTTATTATGGGATAAATTGTTAAATTTAATCGCCTGCTCTTAACCGGGGAAAATAGGAGTTGAAATAATGGCCTTAAAAGGAGGATTTAGAATGTTTTAAATAAGGCAGTATTTTCCGCTGTGATATGAAGCATATTTATACCAATTAATTTTAAAATCGGATCTATAGTTTAGGAGAAGATAAATATTACTCTCTTTGAATTTTGCTAACTATGGATACCTCTATCCATTCCAGGTCCAACCGCTTCATAAAACCGAGGACAAACTGACAGATAACTTACGCTATTATTATATAGAAGATAATAAATACACGCAACGATGATAAGAGTAGTAAAATACACGTATATAATGTATAAAATATACACATTTAATTTTTTTTCAAATCTTTGTAATAAGGCATAATTTTAAAAGAATTAATGTAATTAAAAATTTTTAAAAATGAAAAATGACACCATTTGGGGCTCACTCGGATAAAAACTAAAACAATAAATTATGTTTTACAACAACTTTAAAAAAATAACATTCATCATTTTAATTTTTCATTTCTGTCCCGTATAAAAACTTTCGTTTAAATTCTAGTCCACGAAAAATTCCTCCCAAAAAATTATTCCAAGCAGAACCGTAACTATCAAGAAAGAGAGCATTTATTTTACTCGTGTCTTACTTTTCCCCTCAGAAAATTGTAGTATAGACGATAAAATATGTTTCTTTCCTCGAAATTAGATTTTCTACTGCCTGATGAGGGAGAGATTAATGATGCTATGTACATTTGTTCCCCAGTTGTTCGAGATATCTTCTTATATATTTTATAGTACATTAGAAAATTTCCCCTTCGTTTTTTCTAACAGAAGAAAAATCACAGTAAAGAATTTTACGAATAAATTAGTTATTAAGGTATTTGTTCGGAATTAACATATGAAATATTATAAATTTTAAATAAATTTATATTATATATTTATTATATATTAGTTTTTATATACATTTTATACACGATAATTGTATTGAATTTGTTGTATTTTATTATATATGTACATATATATATATAATATATATATATATATATATATATATATATATATATATATATATATATATATATATATATATATATATATATATATATACATACATACATATGTGTATGTATGTCTATGTATGTATAAATTTAATTTTACAGAAAGAATAAATGTTCATAATGTAAATAGCATACATATAATAAAGATTATACTTTAATTTTAATTCTTGTCTTTAAAATAGAACATGTTAAATTAATTATTGTTTAACTGATTAATCTTTTTTTCTTTTTATAGGTAGGTTTCTTCTCTGTTTATTTGCAGAACATTCTACTGAAGGTAAATCAATCAGATTCCTTTCAGACATTTGGAGTTCCATAGTAACATTAATGATAAATTATTAGTAAATATTATATTTAAAAATAAAT
>CM063510.1:162033710-162051210 GCA_032207245.1 Pardosa pseudoannulata
TTCATCCGTATGTATCAGTCTCAGCAGAATTTTCTTGTTGCCTTAGAATTTAAGCCAAAATAATATCATGCATATCATTTACACACATATATACACTCAAGAGAAAAAAAACATTATGACCATCTGTCAATAACGCGTTGGCCCCCCTTCGGAGCGCAACACAGCTTCTACCCAACTTGGCATAGATACCACAAGTCCTTGGTATACGTTAGATGGCTGGAGATAGACTGTACCAGATTTTTAAGAAATGGTTACGCAAATCCGAGGTACTGCGAATGAGTGGTCTTTGAACTCTGAGCTGCAGTCCCATGACATCTCAAATGTGTTCTATCGGATTGGGATTCGGTGAGTTCTTCGGCCAGGACATTAACTGGTATTCAGCATCATGTTCCTTTAACCACTATACAATTTTAGCCCCTGTGACACGGAACATTGTCATGTTGGAACATTCCATTTAGAGCTGGAAAAACAGAGGTCATTTAAGGGTGCAACTGGTCCGCAATGATATTCAGATACACTGTAGCATTCAAGGTCTGCTATACTACAACCACGGGCAATAGAGAAGCCCAAGAGAACGTCCCCCAAAGCATAATACCGCCAACACCGGGCTGTGTATGACCTACTGTACATTGAGGGAGCAACTGTTCACCTGGAGGAAGGCGTATCCTGACACTGCCATCGGAGTGATGAATGACAAACCGTAATTTATCTGACCAGGCAACTGTCTCCTACTGATCCATGGATCAGTCGCGATGTTCCCCGGCCCAGCGTAGGCGCAGTTGGCGATGACGCTTGGTCAGCAAAGGTACACGAGTGGGACGTTAGCTGCGTAGCCCCATATCCAACAGTATCCACTGAACAGTGTGTTCCGATACTATTTTACTTGGCCCTGCATTGTATTTGGTTGTCAGCTGAACCACTGTCTGACTCCGGTTTTGCTTCACCATGCGAGACATCTCCGACGACTATTTTCTTTGCTAGCGTGTGGACGTCTACTGATGGTTTCACTGTCATTCATCCACTTCGCATAAGTGTTAACAACTGTAGATCGCGAACAACCTACGAATCGTGCAGTTTCGAAAATACTCCTTCCGAGCATTTGAGACATTACAATCTTTTCTCTATCAAAATCGCTTAGATCCACAGCTTTCCCAATACAAACAGAAGTAAGTTAAAGGATGATTGTTGAGACTCTCTAGCAGCAGTTACATACTACCTCCACCTGATCACGAGCCTCCCACGTCATCCAGGCGAGTTCATTGCAAAATGTAGGGGAGGTCATAATGTTTAGGCTCTTGAATGTATTAATAAATGTTTTCTTTCTCTGTAAAGTTTATCATTGTACTAATAGGATACACATCCATAGGTTATATTGCTATATTCTTGTAACCATTGACTACATTCTAGTAACTGTAGCTTTAAATAAAAACTTGGTATTTTCTAACAGGCATCTTACTTTCCATACGCGAAATTGAAACTGATATTTTCTTGAAAATTAAAATCTGTACCAAAAATATTTTTTTTATTAAATACACAGTCATGTACGCTTATCTTTACACCATTCTCAGACTTTTACTCTTTATACATGAAGTAAATAGAGTAAACAAATAAACAAATTTCAGACGAAACGGTTTTCACGTGATAAAAGAAGAATAGAAAAAACTATTTCAGGTTCCGCTCTTTATTACGCCCGCTTATTTTATCCTTCGACCGTCTTCTTTTGTTCGGACAACACTCTAAATAAAAATCGGGCATTCGGGCGTGAAAAGGAATCTCCTTAATCGTTCGCGCTGTGAAAGAATTGCTAGCGATGGCTTTTCGTACTTTTAATAGCGTTCGGTCATAGAATAATGGAATGAATGAAGCATAAATGAATGTTAGAAACGAAAGGGTGGGTAGAATCAAGTGTGTACAATAAAACCTGGGACGCAATTAGCGGAGTAAAGAATGCCGAGGAATCTTCCCTCCAGATAATAATCAATTAATACAGTTTTTAACAAGATTTTATAATCATTAAAATGTAAATGTTTAAAATTAAAGAATCGCATAGCAACCGAATATTTTTTTTGTCTAGAATGAAACCATACACCGGTACAAATAATTTTTTTAATAAATCAGAGTTTATATTATGTAAAATAAGGGCTTTTTAGAATTGCATCCCACCATTGGTTCGCGCCATGTGTTAATCTCGGTTGATCGTTAAACGATTTTGATGAAATCGTCTCTTAATATTACGTTTGCTGCTAAAGCCTATCCAAATAGATAATTTAGTTTGAAGCAAAATTTATTTTGAAGCAACAGTCTTGTTTTGCAAGCCTTCAAACATTGCAGCAGATTCAGCATGACAAGACTGAAACAAGTCTACGCAAACTTCGAAGACGCATTACTTCCTACTTGCAGCAAACTTGCAATCATGCAAGTTACAGTACACATGTCGTGCAAGTTTTCCTCAAATTTTTCGTATCGAAATTGCAGCAACTTCATTGCAAACCAGGGTTGGAAAAGAACCTCGCTGTTTCAAAAAAAAAAGCTTTTTGTTTTGTTTAAATAGCATATGTAAAGGGATTTTTTTATTTTTGGAAAGATTAAGATTTTATATAATTTTGAATAAATATTAAAAATTCATTTGTAATGAATTTCTTGGTAATTAACCCTTTGCTTCAAACTCAAGGACTCCGCTACAGAGACAATGCAAAATAATTAGTTTTTACGATTTGTTTTTGTTCTTGTGTTAAACCTGAAGATTATCACAGCAAAATTGCGTTGCAAAGGAGTGGTCGCTTTATGCTCTGTCTAACTTTCAGGAGTTTTGCTGAAAGTCTGTAGCGTCAAATTTATTATGACAATATATTATCCAGAAAAAAAAAAACTTGCTGCACGTATGCATGTTGTCTGGGTAATTAACTCATATTCCACATGACAGGATTTTTAAAACTCTTATTCTGATTATTTGTTTGTAAAATATGAAATACTTAAAGCATTTTATTTCCGAACATATCCATGCAATTTATGGAGCATCTGTTATCATCTACCGATTCATATGAAGTTACTAAAAACTAAATACCATGAATTTTAGGCAATTTTTAATAACATTTTTACTATTTTTATTATAAAATTGCAAAGCCACACTAAAATATAATACAAATTTGTTTATAAACTCTATCATATGATGTTGATAAACTATTACTCTATATTGAGTGATTATAATATTCTCATTATTAATAATGATAAAGAGACAATCAAATACACAAAAATTTTCACTTAATATTCACTGTTGCGGTAGATGATATAGCTTTTCGATTTTGTGTTACCGTCTGTTATTTAAATCTAAATCGATTTTACAGTTATATATAAGATCTAAGTGTAAAAGATATATTACCGAAAATAAAAATTTGTTGGAAATTATCCCTCAATATTAATATTGATGGTACAGCACGAAAATGACACATTTTACAATAATATTGGTAAAATAATTATTAAATTTTATTAAAAGGGTGTATAAATCAAATACATACGAAATTTGTAAGTGAAATTTAAATATGTATTTTATTTTAGTCTTAATTTTTGCAATCGCATTTTTCATTTTAGATTCCGGTTTTGATAGAACCTGATTCTAAATGCTGTTTTCACAGAAATATTTGAAAGAAGAAAAAAAAATAGAGTATTTATTGTTTGATGAGATAAAAACAATAGAAATGAAAATCGTTTTTTCTATGTAAATCAGAGAATAAATATTTTAACAGCTGGTATATTATATATACCAGTTCCCTCCAGAAGCTTAGATATCGTGTAACGAGCGGAATAATTTAGCCGTAATTGCATACTTACACACACACACACAAACATATATATAAATATAAATAAATAAATATATATATATATATATATATATATAAATATATATATATATATATATATATATATATACAGACATATATATATATATATACATACATATATACATACATACGTACATACATACATACATACATACATACATACATACATACATACATACATACATACATACATACATACATACATACATACATACATACATACATACATACATACATACATACATACATACATACATACATACATACATACATACATACATATATATAATCTCTCTCACTATAAAATATTTTCTTTGAAATTATTGTTTATACAACAAAATTTATCATTTAAGTCTAGCATTAATTTCCCTATTAAATCTAAATAATTTTTAAAATATTAAATAAAACTAAAAATGAAAAGAAATTTTATTACAAAATTAAATTTCTATCAACTTAAAAGCAAATTTATTTTAAATGACGATGACTGTAATTAAAAATGCTTTTCCATAATTTAAGCAAGTGAGCATAATTGATTTTTAAATTTCCCCGTGAGATGTTCCGAGAAGCAAATGGAGAAAACAATTACGTAAATGAAACTTCCAGATACAAATTAAATAACATTAACATTCACATCATAGAAAGATATTTATATATACATATTAATGACAGACATTCCTCTAAACCTTAATGAATTTATTATGCAGAAATATGCAAAGGAATTTAATTAATATTACGACCTCAAACGAAGTAGGAAGTTACGAGAGTGTATAATTACTTTGTGATAATTTTCATATTAAATTTATCCGTTCCACCTTGGAAATGCTTAAATCGTAACAGGTCGGATGTGAAATGCATTTACTGGAGCTTGGAAAACAACTATTAGATATGCTATCGCATTTACATTTTTTCTCCACTCTTGCTACAAATTGCAAGGAGTGGAATTTTAAGGACTCCAAATGAACTCTTAAATCTAATTATTTTAATTATATGATAATATTTAATTAAATATTATGAATCTCATCTAGGGGTTACAGTAATGTACAATTAGGGTAGAAATAATTAAATTTCGATTAGGGCACTATGAGTCGGTAGCTGGTATGGGCAACCCCTCTACTCTAGTTGACTATGTAATTGAAAAAGGGGTATATTCAATGGTACTGCTTCAATGGTAAAGCTTAACGAAAGGATTGAATTTAATAAAGCATGAATTAAAAAGAGAGACTTGTGATTAGTTGCCTACATCACTGAAATTGATATATATATATATATATATATATATATATATATGTGTGTGTGTGTATGTATATATGTGTACATATGTACATATATATATATATATATATATATATATATATATATATATATATATATATATATATATATATATATGTGTGTGTGTGTATGTATATATGTGTACATATGTACATATATATATATATATATATATATATATATATATAAGTGTGTATGTTTGTTAATATACTCGTGCATATTTAAGAGAATTTGCATATGTTGTCGAATTTTATGAAAATAAATTAACGAAATATAAACTACTGCTTTAAGAGAAAGTTGCAAAGCTTTGACATCGAATACGTAAGCGGAAAAGTGCATGTTGGCTAAACCAGTAGAGGATCAAGCTTTTTAAGCGACGGTGGCATAAGCCTAATTTTGTTCTCTAGCACAGCATGCTGAATTCCTTGGTGTTTTTTCCTGCTGCGATCAATTAAATTGAAATTTTAACGTAAGAAATTAGTAACCAGCAACATTTAGACGATGGAATGAGGTGGCGATTTGTTGGGAGGCTAGAAAATGTTCCGTTTAGCGCCAAGAATTATAGTGGGTTCAATTTAATGTCGTGTGTAGTGTGAAAAGTATGGAAGTATTTCCAAAATAACGGTTTCATTGGGACAAAAATTGAGCAAAGTCATCCAAGGGTAACTACGGCCAAAACGTCATTTGTCCATTATTTTTAGGAGAAATTGAAGTACGTTGTGTACGGTCTTTTGAACACAAGTTTCAGAAGACTTCCTAAGGCAGGATTGTTAAAAGAAAACCTATTATTTGCGTCAAGCTGAAGAGCATAGAGAATGGAGTGAGAATCAATGGGTGTCCCTTGTCATCACTGTCCTAGTTCACTGGTCATGTCCTTGTTCAGCCTAACTAACGATTATCTCGTTTTCCTAAGAAGAGAAACAGGAACCCGCTAACTGCAAATCTCCCTCTCAGCACCAACTATCCAAGGTAAGTAAACAGCGTTGCAGAAGGAGTGATACAATTGTCAAATAAATTCCTAAATTACAATATTTTAATTACTTAATCCTCTGCGTGACCTTTATATCTGTAAGAGGGGACAACACCCTTAGAAACTTATTTCTTTTTCTATTTTGCAACTGCTGTTTCGTACCTACCTATTTTAACGAACCTCTAAACAGCGATATTCTAGGTATGTATCGTAACAGTTGAATGGTTATATGTTTTGTGTTGTATAGATGCATGTACATACCAAATTTGTAGGATCGCATTTAGCCTAGCCTTCAAAATTGACATAATCTTTGTGGGCATTGACTAGATAAAGAGCTGAAAGGTTATATGACGTAACTGGTACCAAGCTCTCGGCAACTGGTCCGGTAATTCACGCTATTGCAAGGGGGGTAGCTTGGCAGCACTAATTTGGTTTTCCAGGTGGAGCCACAAATTCTCTATTAGATTCATGTCAGGTAAATCTGGAGATCAACACATGACATGAAAGTCATTGGAATGTTCCTCGGACCACTCTCAGATGATTCGATACGTATTACATGTGGAATTATCCTGTTGGTAAATACCACCAGCCGCCTTATATGCTGATTTCATGTATATTGGAACCTGGTCTGCAAAGATGTGCACGTATTGCACAGACGTCAGGATTAAAGGATTATGGGGATTACGGATATTAATGTACTTCATGTAAACATTACCCACAACATAATATCCCTACTCCGGCTTGTCTCCGTCCAACCGTTCATTCGGGAAACATAGTTACCTTTGGAAATTGGCGTATTCACCCCTGCCCATTGACGTGATGGACCAGAAAAATGAGTTGTCGAACCATTCAACTTTTTTCCATTCTTCTAATGTAGAATTCCGAGGATCTTGGCCCATTGTAGACTCAACGGTAACGTTCAGTCAGTGTAGGGACAGGCTTCGGCCTCCGGTTGGTTAGGTACATACGCAAAAATTTACGCTGCGCAGAGTGTAAACACTGTCTGGGTCACCTCTGATGTAGCTGGTGGTGATTTCTGCTCGCGCAGTTCTGTAATAACGTCAAACAAAGTGTAGCAATCTTTGCACTCCACTGGAATCCATGCTCCGTGGAAGACACACTGCTGAACAACGACTTCTCATTTCCCCATTAATACACAATTTTCGACGTGTGGTCACAACAACTGCACGGGAATATACCACTAAATAGGCCGTTTGTGGTATTGATGCCCCGGTTGCAAAGCCATAACTGTTTGACCGCTATCGATATTCGACAAATAATCTGCTTTTCCCATTATGACATTAATCTCAATATGTTAGGAAAGACAATGCACATATCATTTACTTAACCCTCCGAGTGTAACACATCAAGGAAAAAAAGTCTCCAACAAATACACTAAAGTTTCATTGTGTCAGTGACCAAAGTGTTCTGTGATTTTTTACTTCACTCTTTGTCGACTAGATTGGAATACGGGAAACCCACCCTCGTTACTGTCCCTTTATTTCCGGTTATAAATAGATATATAAATAGACATTATAGATTGTTAATTTTTAATACACATAAAGCTCGTCAAATCTCGAAGATCATCCCATAAGAAATAATGGGTTCTAAAAGTACAAATAAAAATATTCTTTAAGAGAATGATTTATATCTTTTTTACGAAAGTCATCCAAGCTATTTAAGTGGTGCAGTTAGAGATACATCTGTTACCGCAAAAGAAATACTTCGAAATAGAGATTTACAAAGCCATAAAAAGCTATCAGCGTCGTTGTGCCTCAGAGAGTAGGTGTGCAGTTGATAAACAATAGACCTGACGCTCGTACCTCAAAACTCCATAGGGAAAAACACTGGCAGAAATGTACATTACATCTATTTTCGGAACGTTTTTCGAGGTCGAAAATTGTATGTGACAACCGCTTTGAAGTCATCGTTGGTTTGGCGGAATTGTACATGCGAACCGCTTAGAGGGTTAAACAACAGCATACACCCACCCACCCACACACACACACACACACACATATATATATATATATATATATATATATATAATATATATACTATATATATATACTATATATAATATATATAATATATATACTATTATATTTATTATATATTATATATATATTTATAAATTTATATATTATATATATTTAATTTATTTCTATATATTTTATATAGATATTTTTATATATATAATATATATATATGGCACCGTGTGGCTAGTGTTCACAATCTAACAAAGGAATCTATTCAGCCAAGATTCATGCACCAACCTTTACCGCTTTGTAAAGATATATAACCTCTAATGTATGCATGTATATTATAAAAATATTTAAATAATACAAATTATGCTAAAAATTTTAAAAGAAAAAATTTTAGAATAATACATTTCTGACATTATATATATCTTTCTTTTTTAAAAGAAAACAACATCATTATTCCAAAGAAATTTTTTTTAAATAATTCACTTTATATTTCACCATTAAATACATTAGAAACAAATATGAAAATCCGTAATGTAAATGAGACTACCCTATACCAATTAAATACCATTAACAATCCCTTCATTTAGAGATATGTAAATGAACGTTAATGAAACTTCCCCTGACTAACTATGAATTTATTATGGAGAAATATGTAAAGGAACTTAATTATCAATTTTGGCTCGAAAATGTGCCCGAAAATATTTCCAGAGTGTTTAATCGCGTTAATAATTTCCATATTAGATTAATTCAATCTACCTGGAAATGTAACATTCGCTGCAGTTCAGATCAGTAAAGCAATTTCAGTACTTGCTATACAACATTCAGATAAATTTTAACATTTACATGTTCTCCATTCAAATGATACACATTATGATATGTGGAGTTTTATAGATTCCAAATGAATTCTGATATTTAGTTTATGGATTCTATACAATTTTCAATTCGATGATGTAAGAGATTACATGAGAAAATACAAATAACATAAATTTCTCCTGAGATGACGGTCATTATGAAAGATTTATTAATGAGTAGTATACTATTTTAATGGTAGACAAGCAATATCTTCCGAAACACACCAAAATTATTGTACAATATCTATTTATATATACATATATTCACGTATACAGTTCAGCTGTAGAATGAATAAAAATCTCAAATACTTGGTACACGAACCAGAACTCATCATTTTTTTTTCAAAACAGAAAAATCACCGATATTGTCGTGTAGTCCTCGTTATATATTAATTAACAACCTGTGATCAAATGTATAGTGGGATTTATTTTAAATTGCGTTGTGTTAAATATTTGTTTTACTAAAATTTAACCATAGGTTCTGAGAAACTACAGACATTAATAATGAAGAAAAAACTAACCGCTAAAATGATGGCAACTGGGACAAGCTTAATATAAAAAACGGAAATTTATTATAAAAATATTTATAAATCTATTTACAAAACAAAAGTAATAAGTAAATAATTAAGCTTAGTCAATCTATTCAAATTACTTCTGACAAATTTTTTATACACTTAGAAAAATCTTTGTAAGTAGAGAGAGAACCTAATCTCGATTTCAAAATGTAATGCAAAAAAATGGGTACCTTTGTGGGTCTAAAGTATTGGGCCCGGAACACTTCTGGTTGAAGGGTATGAGAGGGAATCTTTACATCATCCGTTGATCTGTTACAGACATCGTCAGGGGCTTTCTCCTGAGTCTCTGGGGTGCGGCCGTACTACTTTGTGCAGGAAACTTTCTCGCGGACTTGGCTGGAGTATCGAGCAACTTCCTTTTGGGACCTCCGAACCAATCTCTTCTGGGACCTTCGAACCAAACTCTCTTCTGGGACCTTCGAACCAAACTCTCTGGGGCCTTCTAATCCATCTCCTCCTGTTTTAGATTTTTCATATTTTATTGGCTCAAACTTAGTCCCCCTCCTTCTTCTTGTCTTCCAATCGGGATAGTTGCCAGAAAGTCATTGGTCTCAGCAAATCCCGCCCTGAGATCACCAACGTAAACAACCTTATCCCCTCTGATTTGGCCCTGTCCCTTAGGGACTCATAAATACTCCACAAAGGTACATTATTATTTAATATCAAGTACGGAGACGGGATTCTAATCTGGGACTGGAATCAGAACCCCGCCCGAGACAACAGTACTTCACTACAATATCCGTTTTATCGAAATTTATGGCCTTGGTCTACCTACAAAGATGTGATGAGGTCAGATTTAGATCCCGAACATTTTACTTCTTTTATGAATGAAACAATTATATATCAGATCTAAATCGCCTCATCAACATATATATGAGTAAAAAGCTCTTCTATGATATTTGTATATATATTATATATATATATATATATTATATTAAATATATATATATATATATATATATATATATATATATATATATATAATATATTTAAAATGAGTATAATAATTAAGTATTTTTAATTAAAAATAGTTAAGCTCATAAATGACAATGTAATAGAGAAAGACACAAACTTAAGAGGAATATATAGTAAAAAGTGCTGACACGGAAGTGACACAGAATATTTGCTTAGTAGCAACGCCAAAAAAGATGGTTATCTGAACGAGGATTTGCTAATATCCTCCATGTGGCAAACTATGAGACAAAGGATTTTAAATTGCATAGATATAAGGATTACAATAAGAAAGTTTTATATATGAATCAAATGTGTCTTCCATGGTTTAACCATCGTCCATGTCATATTATATATATATATTATATATTCAATATATATATATTTATATATAGACAATATATATAATTAAACTTAATTTGTTCTATCATCTATTTTTTTTTATTGATGTTTACAGCACTTTTCTAGTACGAGCGAATGATAATCTTAAATATTACATATGAACGAATATAAAAGAAATTAATATATATTATAAACAAATAATAAAGCAGAATTTAATTTGGTGTATGCAATGTCTAATTTTTCTATAGCGAATATAGTTTAGTTTCTGTATATACGGATATATATCTATAAGAAATTATTTAAAAATATATTTGGGTATATATATATACATTAAATAACACACACACACACACACAATACATAAATATATATATATAACATATATTAAATAATATATATATATATATATAATATATATATTATATATATATATATATATATATATATATATATATATATATATATATATATAAATGTCAGCAAAATAGTATGCTCACCTTATTTAAGGGTTATATTCTTTCCATCCGAATGCACGTGCATAAACCGTTGATTAAGAGTGTAATCGGATTGCGAACACTCTGACCTATCATCTACGTCGTTTTTTTCGTGTACATGATATTTACAGCACTTTGGGGTGGCTAGTTCGCGAGCGAATGATAATCTTAATAACTAGTCACAATATGAAGCGTACAAAGAGAAATTATGTTATATAAAGTAGTTATAACAAAGTTGAATAAAGCAGGAATTTAATTTGGTGTATGCAATGTCGTTAACTTTTCTACAGCGAGAGTGAAAGCAAACTAGTTTCGCGAAAGTTTGCAGTCTTACGGATAAAATCTACAGAAATGTATTTAAAAATAGGTTATTTGGGGTTAAACACACACACACACACACACACACACACACATATATATATATATATATATATATATATATATATATATATATATAAATGTAGAGCATGGAAAATCTGTATGTTACCGATTTTTAATTGCATCCTATTTGTTCAGATTCGTAGGAATAGCTAAATTAGTACAACATGACAAGATGATTTGTTAGATGTAAAAATCTCTAATAATATATAAATTTATAGTTTACAGTAATACTGCACATAATTTTGTATAACACGAATATATATTAAAATTTTCCAAAAGAACTATTTGATGTCAATGTATAAATTAAATGACCCAAGGTTAATTAAATACCTTTAATGATCCCTTAATTTATAGATTAGTTTATATCTGGCACCAAAACCGGATACTCTCTCAATGCTAATGAATATAAAGGAAATTAATTGTCAATTTGGAGTCTGCAAGTTATGTCGAATATATAATCACTTTGATCATTTTCATATTAGATTAATTCCTTTTACTTTGAAATGCTTGATTCGTAACATCTCAGATGAGAAAAGCAGTTTCCTTACTTAGACTATAAGTATCAGATAAGTTTTAACATTTACGTGTTTCCGATGAAATTGATGCATAATTTTGGAGATTTGAAGAGATGTTTGATATTTAGATACAATGTTTAATTAAATATTATAAAAGACACTAACTACTATTAACACTCTCTACAATTTATGATAAACACTTATCTGCCACTAATTGTGTTAGAGATGTGTAATATTTTAATCGGTACACGTTGAGTATAAGAGGTTTACTAATGCTATTTATATTCTAGTTATATTCTATTAAACACAAATATTTTTTAAAATATAACTAAAGTATTGTACACTAATATTTTTGCCTTATCTTTGATCTGCAATTACTGATGTTTGGAAATATAGGTTAAATTCATTAAAATTTCTTTTAATAATAATACATATATTCCTTTAGTGTTAAATAATATTCAAGTAAAATTGTTTGCATTAGTTTCAACCACAAAATAACTTTCCAACATTTTAAAGCCATGATCTCTTAACACATAGTGTGCGAGACACGTTCTAGTACGTTTTCTGATGATTGATACTTGAGCGCGGGTCACGTACTACAACGGTTTTTGCCGTGCACTCTTCACAGAGAAAAATGCTTTGAACGTTACCACACTTTAAAACATTATTAGTTTTATGATTGCGGTTTTCATTTTTTATAATGTAAAAATGTTTATGTATAACATAATTAGAAAAAGTTAAAACTATATACTACTATTTCTATTTGATTTTTCATATTTACAATACTATCATAAATTTATATATTAAAATATTTTTTATTTACAAAAATTATATGGTTGTTATTTATATATTTCTGTTTGTATATTTGTTTATATATTTCAATATAAAATACGAAAAGTTGGTTAAAAAATGAAATAATTTTCGGTCTATTGTGATTTATCTAAATAAATAAATTTACGCTCAAAACTCCCCCTCCAGGTACAATCCCACTGCGAAATGTACCAGCACACAATGTGCATGGGACACATACTAGTACTTCTTCTGTCGATTGATATTTGAACGCGGGTCACGTACTAGTACGGGTTTTGCCGTATACCTCTTCATAGAGGAAAATGCTTTGAAAGTTACCACACTGTAAAACACTATTAGTTTTATAATTGCCCTTTTCATTTTTTAATAATGTAAAAATGTTTATATATAACATAATTCGTAAAAATTAAAATTATATACTACAATTTCTATTTGATTTTTCATATATACGATACTATTATAAATTTAACCACTAAAAATATATTTTTGTTTACAAAATCTTATGGTTGTTTATATATATATATATATATATATATATATATATATATATATATATATATATATATATATTATATATAATATATATATATATATATATATCTATATATATATATATATATATATATATATATATATATATATATATATATATATATATATATATATATATATATATATATATATATATATATATATATATATATATATATATATATATTATATTTGATTATATATTTCAATATAAAATAGGAAAAGTTGGTTAAAAAATTAAATAATTTATCTTCTATTGTGATTTAACTGAATAACTAAATTTATGCTTGAAACGCCCGCTCGAAGCACAATTCCACTGCGAAATGTACCAGCACGCAATGTATTAAAAGACTCATAATACTCTGGCTCAAGCAAGTTAAATTGAGAGTTTCCTTATGTATTTATTAGAGAGGTGTATGTAAGTTTACTATTAATTAAAAATCTATTCAAAACATACCTATAATGTTGAAAACTAGATTATTTGTGATTTGTTATGGGTGTCGATAACTTAATTCACAAATAGTGGAGTTTTATTTAAAAGTTTTCAGATTATATTACATGCATATATTCCTCTAGAAAGAAACAGAACGTAATGCAATATTAATAGGAAAGTTATCAAGTAAGCAAGATTGAAACATCTCAAAAACATGGTGCAGCATGAATTACCATTGCACCCTCAGGGTAAAATGTGAGGGAAAATATAAACCCCGGATGAATCACATTAATGTTAGCATTGCAAGCAGCTAACCTACTGTTTTAATTTCTTCTCCCATCGTTAGTTTTTCAACGTATAGTGTGTAGCTATGATCGAAATACATTGTCTGTTCTGTTTAGTGTGTGAGTGGGAAAGAAAATTGAAGGGATGAAAAAGCAAATAATTTGTTACTGGCGCTGGGGATTTTTCTAATGCAAGCAAAATGTCTTAGCTCTGAGGTCGGGTGTCGGTCAGACAAAAGGTCCTTCCACATTAGAGTTGCGTTCTTTCTATCAGCCATTGTTACCACTACTTGTACCATAGAAAATTCCTATTTACTCCCTATTGCAAACACTAATGATACACTGGTTTCATTTCTTAGATGAGAGTAGTCACTATGAATTCTGTTTAAATATTCAGACACGCACACTCACACACATTTAGGTTAACTTAAAAAAGAATTCAGTGAACAGAAAATTATGTTTTAAGTAAGAAAAGGTAAGGAAAAAGTATGTTTCCTTAAAATCTGACATTATATGGCAGGGAAAATAGATATGACAGAATGAGAAAGGGTAGAAAAAGAATTTTCGATAGATATATGAGGCTTAATAATTTGATGAATATATATATATATATATATATATATATATATATATATATATATATATATATATATATACACTCAAGAGCCAAAACATTATGTAAATAACGAGTCAATACCAACTGTCAATTACGAGTTTGCATAAACTACGGAGCGCAACACAGTTTCAACCGGCCTTGGCACGGATGCCACAAGTCCTTGGTAGGTGGCCGGAGACTGATTGTACCAGATGTTTCAGCGACGGTTACGCAAATCCGAGATATTGCGAATTGGTGGTCATTGAACTCTGAGCTGCCTTCGCATGACATCAAAAATATGTTCTATCGGATTGAGATCCGGTGATTTATGCTACCAGGACACTTTCTGTAATTTAGCATCATGTTCCTGGAACCACTCCAACACAATTTTAGCCTTGTGCAAGGGGCGTTCTCCTGTTGGAATATTCCATTTCTAGCCAGAAAAACAGAAGAATGTAAGGGTGCAACTGGTTCGCAATGAAGTTTAGATACACAGTAGCATTCATGGTTTGCTGTACTATAACCACGGGTCCCAGAGATGCCCAAGAAAACGTCCCAAAAAGCACAATACCTCGACCACCGGCCTGTGTATGGCCTACTGTACAGTGAGGGAACAATTGTTCGCATGTAAGACGGCGTATCCTGACACGGCCATCGGGAAAAAACCGTCATTTATCTGTCAACTCTCTCCCACTGGACCAGTCTCTATGGGCAAGTCGCGATGATTCCGAGCCCATCGTAGGCGCAGTTGGCGATAACGATTGGTCAGCACACAAGTGGGGCGTTTGCTGCGTATCCCTATACCCAAAAGTGTCCTCTGAATAATGTGCTCCGATACTATTCTACTTGGCCTTGCAGTGTATTGGGTTGTCAGCTGAGCCACTGTCTGGCTCCGGTTTTGCTTCACCATGCGAGACAGTCTCCGCTACCTTTTTCTTTGATAGCGTGTGGACGTCCAACACTTTGTCGTCTATCCCTGGTTTGACCGTCATTCATTCACTTTGCATAAGTACTAACAACTGTAGATCGCGAAAAACCCAAGTAAATACCTGTTCCGAGCTTTCGTGCTATTATACACTGACCTCTATCAAAATTGTTTAGATCCGCAGCCTTTCCCATTACACACAGAAGTAAGTGAAAGACTAATTCTTGAGACTATACAGCAGCAGTTAAATAAAACTTCCAACTGATTACGTGCTTTCCACGTCATCTAGGCGAGTCCATTGCAAAATGTAGGGGTATTCCTAATGTTTTTCCTTTTAAGTGTATATATATATATATATATATATATATATATATATATATATATATATATATATATATATATATATATATATATATATATATATATATATATATATATATATATATATATATATATATATATATATATATATATATATATATATATATATATATATATATACATATATATATATACATACATACATACATACATACATACATACATATACATACATATCTACATACATACATACATACATATATATACGTGTTCGTGTTCGTGTGTATTTTGTAAACAAATAAGCTTGTTATTTATAGAAATCCTTCTCTATATAATTGATTTCAAAATTTCTCACATAAAATATAATTTAAATAAAATAATTCATATTTAGATTTCAGTTGCAATTCTGAAAACTCCACTTATAAAAATTTGTACCCAATACACGAAAAGTTCTGTACGTGAAAGTTTTTCTAAAATATGCTTTTGAACTAATCTAAATTCGTATAGACATCTGAATTAACTTTTCCAGGTGGAGCTAATTAATTTAATATAAAAATTATCAAAGTAATTATATATTCAGGCAAGTTCCTTTTACATTTGCACTTACTTCCGAAATTGGATTAATAATTATATTCATTTCCATATTTGTGCATAATAATTGCATTATCAGTCGTCGTAACGTGTTTTCATTTGAGTAAAATTTTAATGAACTGTTAAAGAGTTTAATTTACATTGGGTAGGGTTGTCTACCAAACAATTTAGTCAGGTTTAAATATTTTCCATTCAAAGCTGTAATACCTCCAGGTTTATTCAAAATATTGAGCAAAAACTTAAAGATTTTGCTTTTTAATATTTTCCTATACTTTTTATAAAGTTAATAAATTTCCTGATAATACAACTATATATGTAATTAAAATTATAACATTTTAATAATTACTCTACATATAAAATGAAGCATAAATCACATCCACACCAATATATATATATATATTATATATATATATATATATATATATATATATATATATATATATATATATATATATATATATATATATATATATATATATATGTATATATATATATTATATATATATATATATATATATATATATATATATATATATATATATATATATATATATATATATATATATATATAATATTATATATATATATATATATATATATATATATATATATATATATATATATATATATATATATATATATATATATATATATATATATATATATATATATATATATATATATATATATATATGTATATATATATATATATATATATATGTATATATATATATGTATATATATATATGTATATAAATATATATGTATATATATAAATATATATGTATATATATAAATATATATGTATATATATAAATATATATATATATAT
>CM063510.1:162056210-162063710 GCA_032207245.1 Pardosa pseudoannulata
AAAGAGTAAATTAGATTTTTTAAAAATAATTTATTGATATGACACTAAGTTTAGCAACTTATTTTTCCGTTTGTTATGAAAAAAAACTTTACAGCAAGATACACCAACCTATGTTTCAATTTGGAGAAAAGAAAATTATATGACGGTATTTCAACAGAATATTGTAAATATAGCATATATATATATATATATATATATATATATATAATATATATATATATATATATTATACATATATATATATATATATATATATATATATATATATATATATATATATATATATATATACATATATATACATATACATACATATAATAAATATATATATATATATATATACATATATATATATATATAATATACATATTTATATACATACATATATATATATATATACAACATATATATATATACATACATATATACATATAACATATATTATATATAACATTATATACATTATAATATAATATATATAATATACATATATAACATACATACATAAGACATTATATATATATGTATATATATATAATATATAATATATATACATATAATATTACATACATACATAATACATACATACATCATTATACATATATTATACATATACATAATTATATATATATACATATATACATATATACATATACATACATACATATATACATTATTATACATATATATACATATACATAACTACATACATATTACATATTACATTACATACATATACATAATTATATATAAATACATACATACATACATAAAGTTTTTACATACATATAAATACATACATATATTAATACATATACATTATATTACATAATACATACATATACATATATACATATTATATAATTATACATATAATACATATTACATACATATACATATTTATACATATACATATTATATTACATAATACATATATACATATATATTACATAATATACATACATATATACATACATAATATTATATATACATACATATATATATACATATATATATAGAATAATACATACATATTACATATACATACATATATATATATACATATACATATATACATATATAAATACATACATATATACATACATACATATATACATACATATATACATATAAATATACATATATATATATACATATACATATATAATATATATAATATATATATATATATATATATATATCATTATAATACATACATACATACATACATACATATATACATATATACATAATACATATACATATTATATATATATACATATACATATACATATATATATACATATACATATATATATATATATATATATATATATATATATATATATATATACGAAACTCCTTGGCGCAACAACCTATAGCGGGCCTTAATTGTTCTTAATTTTAATTTTTTAAGTACAGTCATAGTACAAAATAATAATTAAGTTAAAAATTTTTCAATTTATATAATAGAAATAACTAATTATTTTGTAAACAATAGGATACAAATATGCCCCTTAATTATGTTTAAAATAACTAAAGATACTCATAATATAAAGTAGGAAAAACAATTAATGTCCACTATAGTGTAAATTATAACACTATTTGGGGCTCATGGCATATTTTATTAAACAATACTTTGATGCGAATTTAAAAGAAAAAAATTAAATAATAACTCTAAGGTACATGGTTCGTGAAGTCATATTTTACCGGGTGATTTTCATAACCAAGATGGTAAAATATTTCAGAGAAGTGTGAGAAAACATTTCTACATTATTTGCTCTAACAAAAGTTTAAGGGATCGTATAACATTTAAATCTACAAAAAATTTGATTGTTTCCGAAAGAATATATGTTAAAGAATTTCAGCTCTGGACATTTTAAAGCATTCCTCTTAAAAATCGTATATTGAGGAGTTATCAATAAAAACGAGTCAGCTGATTACTGTAAACAAATTTAAAGTTAAAACTTGCTTTTTCTTAAATTGAAATTTTTATTAGTGCATGTTATTTCAAAAAGATTTTAATATTATTCATGAAATTTTTACTGGCTGCATAAAATATACTTTCCATCCAACTGAATCTAAATTGTCTTGTACATTTTCTAAAATATATTTTACGTTTTTTCTTTCAATGATAAATTGTTTAATATTTAAGGAAAAAATTCACTTTATTGAAGAATTTAAACACACACACACACACACACACACACACATATATATATATATATATATATATATATATATATATATATATATATATATATATATATATATAATTTTCTACCAAAAATATTTTTTATGTTTCAAAAACGAATGAGATATTTGTGTAGGGACAATGATTTGTTCTAAGTATTAAAAAAATGATCTTTACTGGTAGTTTTCAAGGTGTAAGAAATCGAAAATGATATTTTTAAAACATTTTTTTCAACTTTTTAAAGTCGCATGACCCTTTAAATAAAGATCTTTTAAGTGAAGTGTTTTTTAACTGATATTCTCAAAGATTCTTTAAATCCACAAAGCTTCTCGCCCAAATCAAAAGTTTGGACAGAACCCACGCCTATCAAGAATTTATGGTTTCAAATTGATTCCTGATAAACGGGATGTGTTTTAAAGTTTAAATCATTTAAAAACAGACTCTAATCAGAATGAAAATTAGGAATTTATAATATCATTTTATATCTCAACTTATCAATACATTAATCTATTCATGAAATCAAAATGTTCTATTCAGCTTTCGATAAGATAATGGTTCATTTAACTTTATGGTTCCCGGGAGACTGAGACAATAATAGTTCTTAAATATCGTATCATTGGAATTTCGTGATTTTGCTCTTGATTGCAGGGAGTTTATTACATCGGCTAAATAACATCGTTTACGCATAAATTACTTTTTGAGACTTATTCCATTGCTTGAAAAGTTTTGAAAAGATAGCGCATGAAGAGATAGCGGAAATTATTCAATTCGTTTCGATTCACTTCATTAGTTTATTTTGCTGCACAGAAATAGTCAGGAACTAATTACTGGAGAATGTTCTCTTTATCCCATTAATTCATTTCTAATTTTATATTGTGAAACTTCAAATAGTAGTGTGTTAGGTACCTGAGTATATATATATATATATATATATATATATATATATATATATATATATATATATATATATATATATATATATATATATATACATATATATATATATATGTGTGTGTGTGTGTGTGTGTGTGTATATGTATGTATATATGTGTGTATATGTATATACGTAATGTAAAAATTTAATACTTTAATCCTAAACTAAAATTACTTACTCCTCTATTAAAAAACACCAAATCCACAATTTCGTCATCTTTTTAGTGGTCTTTCGGCGTTAAACTGTTTTATCTCCTTCCTGTTGGCGAGATTAACTGGCCAACCTAATTTGATGATTAAGAGTATTCCTACTTTGCTGAGTAAAAAAATTCCTTTCTCACACTGGTGGCGTTCCCAGGGTTATAAAAGAACGCTCGACCATCGTTCGTTGGATTTTTTGTGTGGATGTTGTCATATAAAGATGCTGTTCAAATGTTCCGGAAAAATTGTATTCTTTTTCGACTACGATACCTCCTCGAAGCATAGCAGGCCACGCTATGTTTCATATATATATATATATATATATATATATATATATATATATATATATATATATATATATATATATATATATATATATATATATATATATATATATATATATATATATTGCCTATTGTTTCTTTGTTTGCATATACAGCCGTCGCACTGAAACTTCAAAATAACATATCCATTGAAAAATACCCACTGAGAATTTTCCGTATTACAATTCTATATTTACCTTCTACAAGGAAGTAAAACATACGACTTTCGCAGTGTAATTTGGTGATTATTTATCGTAAGTACGCCTAAGCTTTGCTGAAATACAGAATAGATTCATAAACTCAATTGATAATTTTGGAATAGCGCATTATTTCGTAATTTTAATCAAAACACTTCAAACTTACTACAGAGACTATATACAAATATCAGTATTCAACAACAATTGTTCTATGTATTTAATAAACTAATAATATACTTAGAACATTCAAGTGAAACCAGCAAAAATTACTTTTTAGCAGAGGGTATAAAAGACGAAAGTTTATTGTTGATGACCAGTTCAATACGATTAGGACTGACTCAATATCACATCGGAGCTACAAAAAAAAAGACTTCTCTGTTTTAATGAAAATATTGGTAGTTGTCTCATAGAGGCAATGGCACGATTTGAGTTAATTTCCCCTTTGTTTGTATATTTCTGATTTCGCTATTGTTCTTCTTTCCAATGCAGCCAGAAAAATAGGCAACTATCCTAACTCTACATAGATGTCAACCGTTCTCACCTACGAGATTTTTCTCATATAGCAAAATCCAGAAACCTCATATAGCTAAAGGAACGATACAAAGAGTAGAAACATTACTTACTATTTCCGAAGTGAGTCCTCACAATTTATAAGCAGAGACTAATCTGGAAGTTTAAGGCTTAGCCTGTCACATTTGAGGTGACCTGTGAACTTGGAGGATATTGTGACCAAAAACTGTTTTACGTGTCCCAACCGCCAGTAATTAACATAGTGTTTCTTTGACAGGCGTAAACCTTCAACCTACAACCCTGTTGTTAATTTTTGGATACTTTTGCCGACTGGTTTACCAAAGCTGCTTACCAAAGCTAGTGTAAAATATAATTTCTATTAAAAAAAATCGAAATTCTAAAAAATTCTAAATCTAAGTGGTATTTATTAGTTGTATGAAATATAGTTTTATTTTGTAATATACAAATAAACTTATTTGTATCAAACTTTTTTAATATTTTATATAAATAATGTTTTTAAAAAATAGGTTTCTCAAACAAATTTTATACTTCTTACGGAATGGGGTAGGATAGGGATCAGAATTAACTGCGAGTGTTTTCTCAGTATTCTAGTATGTGTGTAAGAAACAATAATAATGCAGAATTCTTGCATATACTCACATGCGCCAAAGGAATTTACATTTATGTGAAAGCTAATTAATGTCATACGAACACATTTCATAATTTTGAAATATATGCGAACGTCCAAAATGTCATCCCCATTAAAAACCGAGCAACCCACTTCAGAAGAACTGTAGCTTATAAACATATTTCCAGGTTGGATAATCATCCACATTACATTTAAATGTATTTCTGAGAGAGTGGAAATTGAGGATATATATATTTTTGCTATCATTCTTTTTTCCAATGAAGTCAGCAAATTAGACAACTATTCTAAAACTATATAGATGTCAGCTGATGTCGCTTGTGAGATTTTCTTTCATATATCAAAATACAGTAAGCTCACATAAATAAAAAAATGATACGAAATGAAGAAACATTACTTTCACTAGTTGAGTCCTCATAATGTATAAGCAGGCACCAATCAGGATACATACAGGCTTAGCCTGTTACCTGCAGAGGTATCGTTTGAACTTGGAGGGCTTGGTGACCATGGACCTATTTTAAGTGTTTCAGCAGTCAGTAATTAACACAGTGGCTCTTTGACAGGCGTAAACATTCAATCTAGAACCTTGTTGTTATTTGTATGACGTCTTTACCGACTGATTTGCAAAGACTCATAACTGCTAGTGCAAAAATGTAATTTTGGTTAAAAAAGTTAGTCTACTAAATATCAATGGTATATATCAATTGTATGATATATATTTTTATTTT
Source organism: Pardosa pseudoannulata (assembly GCA_032207245.1). Taxonomy (NCBI): domain Eukaryota; kingdom Metazoa; phylum Arthropoda; class Arachnida; order Araneae; family Lycosidae; genus Pardosa; species Pardosa pseudoannulata. Next base: position 162,061,943 of record CM063510.1, read on the forward strand.
GTATTATTGAGACAAATATAAAAAAATTGAACAAAGAAATATTTTTTTCAAAAAAAGTTGTTTCTTTAACAATTTTTATACTTAAGGAACTATTCATTTATTCTTAAGGAATGGGAAAAGATGGGGATCAGAATACCTGCGTTTTCCCAGTAGACTAATGTGTGAATGAGGCATTAAAAATGTAGAATTCTTACATATACTCACATGCTCCAAAGGAATTTACATTAAAGTGAAAGCTAATTAATGTCATACGCCCACATTTAAAAATTTTGAAATCTATGCGAACGTCCAAAATGTCATCACCAGTAAAAACCGAGCAACCCACTTCAGAAGAACTGTCGCTTACAAACATATTTTCAGGTTGGATAATAATCCACATTCCATTGAAATGCATTTCTCAGAGAGAGGAGATTGAGGAAAAATCTGCAGGAGCATTAATTATTCCCCTGGGACTCGCAAACGCTGATAAAAATAATCCTTCAAGCATTACACAGATGCTTTGTACCTCGAATAAAACAGAACTCTAGACGCGTTCTCCTACCGCCCTCAATAATGCATTCAGAACTAATTAAATCTTCATAGACGGCGGGACATTCGCTAGAAATCCATTAACAAGCCTCAAACCCGGCGATAAAAATGCCTCTGGAATATTTAGGATGCCCGGGAAAAGTTCATTAAGCCTGAAGACATTACGAGATTAAACTCAATGGATCACCCGAAAGTCCCCGGTGCATTCGAGAAAAGAAAAAAAAATTCTATTCTGGTTGAATAATAATAAGTGATAGTATGTTCTAAATTTAAAGTTTGATCATATATTTTTTCGCCTGTTTTAGACCTTTAACACATGTTGAATAGTATTGATACAATTTAAAGTATACGCAACTAGGATTTAGTATTTTAGGGATAAAATGTTATAAAAAGTTCTGAGGATATAGTTTGTGTTTACATTTAAAGGTTACTCAAAGAATGTAGAGTTTTGACAACCTTGAAAACACTGTTGTGGTGAAATAATAAGTTATCTATCTTAATCTAAAATTTCACTACTTTATTCTTTTTAATCGTATCACTTTTGCATATGTTTTATAGTATTACTTCAATGTAATGAATATATATATATATATATATATATATATATATATATATATATATATGTGTGTGTGTGTGTGTGTTTGTGTATGTATGTATTTATGTATGAATATGTATATATGTATATATGTATATGTATATACATACATATATATATATATATATATATATATATATATAATATATATATATATATATATATATATATATATATATATATATATATATACAGCATTTAATGGTTGATTTACTTAATTTCTACAAGGTTATATGTACATAATTTGCGATGATGAATTTCAATTAGAGTAGAATTTTGACATATCCAGAATAAAAAGTGTTATTATGGTTAAATTGTAAGAAGCTACAGGCAACATTCAATCAGTTAATACTGATATATCTGAGTAGGTGGGTGGGTGGGTACGACTTAGCTCGAACACATAGGACACAACCTACTTAGGGACCGGTCGAACTCATTCATAACTGAGTCATCCATCCGCAAGTCAGAATTTAGATCCAAACCAGAGACCGACTCACCCCTGATACAGTACCCCCAGAGGTATAATTTGTTATAAGAACTTGGAGGGCTTTGCATTCACGACATTTTTAAAGTGCCCCAACTGTCATTAGCAACACGGGGGTCTTTGGCCGAGACGAGGACAGAACTCACCACCTTTCGGTTACG
>CM063510.1:162068710-162073710 GCA_032207245.1 Pardosa pseudoannulata
CTCACTCAGATGCGTTGCCCTTATTGGACTGCATGACTTCAATGTTAGTCAGGGAGATATCAACGTAAACATCAGTTAGAGTTGCTCGGGAATTTAACCTTATTTTCGTTAAGTTGACAGTAGATTTTCAAGACGAAATTGTTTTCTTTTATAGCAATAGGATTGAAAATTTAGCATGTTATTAGTGATATATGTATGTGAATAAAATATTAATGGAGAATATTATTTCTAGATCTATAAATCTCCAATTATTTAAAAAAAATGTTTTATTAAAATTATTCCATGAATACCTCTTCCATTAATAATATGGTCATTTTCATTTATAAAATACCATTTAGATATTGTTATGAAATGTAAGTGAAACTTAAGGTTTTAAGTTTATTCTTGACGTAAATATTAAAATAAAACATCAGCAATTGATCGGCAATTGGATTGAAAATTTAGCATGTTATTAGTGATATATGTATGTGGCTAAAATTTTAATAGGAAATATTATTTCTATACCTATAAATCACCATCTATTATAAAAAACAGTTTTTTAAATTATTCTATCAATAGCTCTTTCATTAATAATATCGTCATTTTCATTTATAACATATCATTTAGATTCGTTAAGAAATGTAAGTGAAACTTAATGTTTTAATTTTCTTCTTGACGTAAATGTTAAAATAAAACAGCAGCAGTGGATTGGCAATCGGATTGAAAATTTAACATGTTATTAGTAATATATGTATGTGGCTAAACTTTTATTGGAAAATATTATTTACCATCTATTATAAAAGACAGTTTTTTAAATTATTCTATGAATACCTCTTCCATTAATATTATGGTCATTTTCATTTATAACATACCATTTAGTTATCGTTATGAAATGTAAGTGAAACTTAAGATTTTAGGTTTTTTCTTGTTGTAAATATTAAAATAAAACAGCAGCAGTTGATTGGCAATCGGATTGAAAATTTAACATGTTATTAGTAATATATGTATGTTGGTAAGATTTTAATGGAGAATATTATTTCTAGACAAAAAATTACCGTTATTTAAAAACAGTTTAAATAATATTATTCCATGCATACCTATTAATAATATGGTAATTTTCATTTATAACATACCATTTCGGTTTCGTTATGAAATGTAAGTGAAACTTAAGTTTTTAAGTTTATTCGTAATGTAAATACTGAAATAAAACAATAGCAGTTATGAAATTAGACAACTGTAAAATTAAATATCGTGTACAAAATATCTTTAAAAGTTATTTTAATTACAAGATAAAATACTTTGTATTTTAAAACACTTTGAATTGAACTAAATTTTGTTTTAAATAACATAAATATGGGTATTTCTAAGGAAAAACCAGTTAAAGGTTTGACTGGAGTATTTCAAGCAATTAGAAAAATATGTTGTTTAAAAAAATACTTTAAAAAAATTAGTGACAATTATATTACGTTTTGTGTTAATATCATATATATTACTTGATTAAAATATAAGAAAGGTAATTTTGTCATCATTGAAATATTCTTTACGCTTCTTCACACTTCTTCAAAGTAGAAAGGATAGTACTGTCGTCATTAGAAATTACGTATGTGACCCCTTGCTTCTTCGTTGCCATCGTATTTTACGATCACCTAACTCTCATTTCTAGTGAAAATGCAGAATTAAATTAATTAATGTAAAAGTAACCTGCAGTGGATTTTCAACCATTTTTTTCAAACATTAATTTCACATTTTTTCCCATGCGGTACATTTGTCAGTAAAACCTTTATGATGTCATGGTTAAGCTGACATTACAATCTAATTATTTCTTCTATTACATTTCAATATCGTGAAGTCTTTATCAATACGCTTCTCCGTGAAATTAATATATCGCATGATTAATATGTATATAAACTTTAAAATGTATATTATTCCACTGCTTAAATATGTAATTAGTAGCAATTTTTGAAAATTATTCTCTATTGATTTTTAATTTAATGTAATTAAATAACAATTCCATCACCGTTTATGTTATCAAATTTGGAAACATATCATTTAAATTGAATTAATGATTAGTCAATTTCATATTTTGATCGTCTTAAAAATACTTTTGACTCTGACAATATTTTGAAATTAAAAGAGATATCAAGGATAGAATGAAAAAGTATTTCATTCAAAAATAGTAAAATGGCGTGAATTAACAAGGCGATGCTTGAGTTACATTGCACCATGCCTCTTCGTAGGCAGAGTATTTCACGATCACTTAACTTTCTTTTTAAGTGCAAATACATAATTAAATTAATTAACATAAAAATAACTTCCAGTGAATTTTACGCTTTTTCTCCACATTTTTCTCATTTTTTTCCATTTGTCATTGAAACCTTAATGATGCTATGGTTTAGCTGAAAGTAAAATAATTTCATTATTTTTTCTACTATATTTCAATATCGTGTAATCTTTATCAATATGCTTTTCCTTCAAATATGGATAACCGTCGTTAAATATGAATATAAACCTTCAAATGTATATTATTTCACTGGTAAAATAGGTAATTAGTAGTAATTTTTGAAAATTATTCTCTATTGATTTTTAATTTACTGTAATTAAATAAAAATGCCATCACTGTTTATGTTATCACATCTGCAATCATATCATTTAAATTGGATTAATGATTAGTTTGAAAATAATTTCATATTTTGATCATTTTCAAACTACTTTTGACTCTGACAATATTTTGAAATTAAAATAGATATCAAAGATAGAATTTTGAAATTAAAAGAGATATCAAGGATAGAATGAAAAAGTATTTCATTCAAAAATAGTAAAATGGCGTGAATTAACATGGCGATGCTTGAGTTACATGGCACCATGCCTCTTCGTTGGCAGATTATTTCACGATCACTTAAATTTCTTTTTAAGTGCAAATATATAATTAAATTATTTAACATAAAAATAACTTGCAGTGGATTTTACCCTTTTTTTCGACATTTTTCTCATTTTTTCCCATTCTGTACATTTGTCACTGAAAATTTAATGATGCTATGGTTTAGCTGAAAGTAAAATAATTTCATTATTTTTTCTCCTATATTTCAATACCGTTTAGTCTTTATCAATACGCTTTTACTTCAAATTAAGATAACCCTAGATTAATATGAATATAAACTTTAAAACTTATATTGTTCCACTGCTTAAATATGTAATTAGTAGTAATTTTTCAAAATTATTCTCTATTGATTTTTAATCTACTGTAATTAAATAATAATAGCATCAATGTTTATCTTATCACATCTCTAATCATAACTTTTAAATTTAAGTAATGATTAGTCTGAAAACTATTTCATATTTTGATCGTTTTTAAAATACTTTTTTTGAAATTATTTGAATTATTTAAATTATTTTGAAATTAGATATTATTTTGAAATAAAATTAGATATCAGGGGTAGAATGCACGAGTATTTCATTCAAAAAGTATTAAGATGGCTTGAATTTAGATTAAAAAAATTCAAATTTTATTGTTTGTGTTAAAATGATACATGAAATTATTTTAAGATTTTTACTTTTATTTATAACACTAAAAAAATCCTGACCCTTAATTTAAAAATTACCAAATTATTTATATCAGATTATAGCATAAATTACTACTTTGTTAACATACAAAAACAATATTTTTATGCATATAAAATATATTTTTGTGTGTATATTACAGACAGACATTATGCTTGGGCCACAGAGGCTACTTTATAATAAAGTAACAATAATTTGATAAACTCAAACTCTTATTTTTATTTAGAAAGGTCAGAGGAGACCATAAAAAATTCTTTTATCACGAATATAAACACAAGTGTTCTGTTTTTCTTCCTCCTTAATGTCCATAATAATCCTAATAAAACCTCGTCGGGATGAAGAAACACGCTTGGGGAATGAACGATAACATGATTACCTTGTTCTGTGCGCCATTTCCTTCATCCAGTAGGATATTTTGTTCGAAATCAGGTTTGACCGAAGGAAAATCCAGAGAGAGTTGGTGATATGCGATACTATCAAACTCAAGATAATTGCGATTTATCGTAAATATATATATATATATATATATATATATATATATATATATATATATATATATATATATATATATATATATATACTATATATATATATATAATATATATATATATATATATATATATATATATATATATATATATATTATATATATATATATATATATATGAAGCACATATTTATTTTCTCTTTCAGAGATTTAAGCAAATATCTACTTTTTTTCCAATTTACATTATTAAAGAGTGAAATCAAAGAGAAGATATATAAGAAAATCTTCATAAAGTTTTCAGCCTTAAATTTAAGATATATTATAAAATATCTAAAATATTTATTTATGAATCAGTCAAGGTTTTATTTTTCTAATTTCGAATATTAAAAATATATTTAATCTATTAAATTGCATAAAAATTACAATTGAATTTTTTTTTCATTATATAAGTTGACTATTTTAAAATTTCTAAGATTGTACTGAATATCCTTTGCTTTATCCGTTTTCATTTAGCGCCATAACTGAAAATATCTCCAATAACAGAAACGTTTTTAGAATCCAAATAACGTCTCTCTTTTCAATGCATTCATCTTTTGTTAGAAATACCTTATCAGAAATTCCTTTTTTTTAATTTAGAAACTGAAATATTTATTGTGCTAGGCAAAGATAATAATACCAGGATTATCGATTTGGAACTCTAGCAAACAATGCATTTATTATCTTCATTTTAAATATAACTGACTTCTTTGTTTAATTTTCAAAGTTGCTTTTTGAATTCTTGTTGAATTGAAGATAAATAATTTTACAGATATGTGAAAGCATATGCTTTAGTATCTTTTGTAACGGAAATTGGAAAAGACATGTAGGCAAGTCAATTATATATTCATTTAAAGCATGGCAAAACAGATAATAAAGAAACTTACAAGTCAGGGGCATGCTATCTTTTCTTCACTTTGTTGATTGTTTATTTATTAAA
>CM063510.1:162081210-162091210 GCA_032207245.1 Pardosa pseudoannulata
TATATATATACATATATTACATACATATATATACATACATACATATATATATACATATATATATACATATATATATACATATATATATATATATATACATATATATACATATATATACATATATATATATATACATAATATATATACACACACACACACACACATATATATATATATATATATATATATATATAAAACAACGTACCAAAGTCCGTGCAAAGAACGTTTCTTCGACTAGGAAACACCAATCGCCTAATTCCAAATGCCACTAATTCATGCGAGCTTCTCGCTTATATAATCTAACTCATCCCAAGATCGTTGCACGATAAGAAATAGCTTTTTCTATTTTTTTAATTATACCTTTAATTTTGAACACTTAATTTCGACACCTGTCATATATAGTTTAAATTCTGTTCATTCTTTAAGAAAACATTAAAAGGTAGAGAATAATAAGATAATAAATAAGATATTTATCATATAGATTATTATTCAGATATTAAGATAGGTAGCACTAAATCGACATGATTTCATAAAGTGTGAAAACTGTTTTATCCTATGTACAGATATAAAGTATATAAGCACACAGACATGTTGTTTTATGTATACATAGCCTATTTCTTTTAAGAAAGCGTTACATTTAGAAACTTACATAAACAGTGTACAATGGAAACCTTTAATGTTTCGAATGAATACACCTTAAAAATAAATCGATTTTCCCAAGTTTAAACAAAATTCTTGTCCTTACAGTATCAAAACAATCATCTGTGACGAGTTACTGCGTTGTTTAGCAAGAACAAACACGTTTCCTGTTTTCTTCCTCATTTTACACCTTATTAATAACCCGGAAACCTTGAATAACCTACTCTGAAAATCTATCGTTAATGACGCGTTCGGTTTTATCCCCCCCCCAAGCACGCAGTAAGTCCTCTTTTGATAAGTTGCTAATTACCGTCGTTAATGAACTCCGAAATATAAACACGAAAAATTGTTCTTCAATAGTTTGGAGTTTCAGAGGTGGGAGTCTTTCAATTTTCAGTTCTTATCGCATGTTGTTACGCAATATATTTTCCGGTGGAGTATTTTGGGATATCAAAATATAGAAATAAAAATTATAATAAAGGGTTTTCTCTAAATTTTCTTATTATTACGGAATATATGAGTTTGATGGGTCAAAAGACCTTTTTATACTCTTTTATTTAAGTTGCTTTAAGTTTGGTTAGTGTTAATTTATTTTGGATTATTGTGGTCTAATAGTTTGCTATACAAGGTCTAAAGCAAATAGAACTTACTGATTAAAACCTATTTTGATAAGAGTGGGACTGGAATTCACGAACTGTGGTTCCGAAGAGCAGTACCCTACCCATTTGGTCGTCGTCCCTTAACTTGCTTTACATATGCTTCTAGATTTAAATCTTGAGATACTTTTTATTACTTTTTTTCTAACTTTCACTTGTATGATTCTAAAAACGTGTCAGACTTATCTAGAAGTCTAGGTTTAGAAAAACCTAGACTTCAGAAAGGCAAATCAGATTATGGTTTAAATGTTGCATTTTAAACATACATAAAACATGTATATATATATATATATATATATATATATATATATATATATGTGTGTGTGTGTGTGTGTATATATATATATATATATATATATATATATATATATATATATATATATATATATATATATATATATATATATATATATATATATATATATATATATATATATATATATATATATATATATATATATATATATATATATATATATATATATATATATATATATATATATATATATATGGGTGGGTCGGTGTATATGTGTACGTAACAATATTTTTATTATTTTCGGTTGCGATTCTATTATTCCGGCATACCTTTCTAACAACCCTAGCGAATATTTTGGAATATTTTCCTATTGTTTTTTCCGGTTGCATAGCTAAATGTAGATTCTGATGCTTAAGCTTGTGACTTGTAGGTGATTGCTAATTGGCTGATAAAAACAGCTATTTAAACAGAATGTTCAGTGCTTGTGGAGATTACAGTTCAGTTCCTCTTTTAACCACTTCGAAACGAACGTCTCGTATATGGGACGCAGCGATTTCACTCTTATCAGTCGCGATAATCTGTGGTTGATATTGAGAGACCAACGTTGGATATGCGTTATAGGAGATCCGAACGTTTTATTTCAATTTTTAAATGCTGGATTTAATTACTAGTTGTCGTTAAGCGACAACTGTCGCAACGGCCGAATCGTATGGCATTTACTTGTGGTCTTCAAGGGGTTAAGAGTCAACAAGAATAAAGTACGACATTTGTATCGAGCAGCAAAGATGCAGGGCAGAAATATCCACTGGGGATTCCCTTCGAAATGAGAAAAAAAAAAGAATACATTTCACACACACACACACATATATATATATATATATATATATATATATATATATATATATATATATATATATATATATATATATATATATATATATATATATATATATATATATATATATATATATATAATCGAATTGTTATACGTGCTTGTATTCAGTTCCATATTAAGGTATGATAGTCACTTAACTTAGTACAATATTAAGTTAATTATTTCAATTAAAAGTAGCTATATCCTTGTACTAACACCCAAGACGATGTCAGTAATACATCTCATTGCAGATATGAACATAATTCAATTATCATCTCATCAGATATAGTTATAAAAATGTTTTCTATGTTTGAAGTAGAAAAGGTGGGAATATGATTGTAGGTTATGCCAATTTATGCGGGAAAAATCGTATTAAATGTTTCATTGATACACAATTTCCTACACTATCTTTTTGAATGTGCCGCTCTTATATCTCGAACTCGCAGATGTTCTCAGATCCGCAAATATCATCAGATTCTTCGATATAACTATTAATTTTCTAAACATGGGAAATTTTGTCTTACAGAAGAAAATGTTAGACACTAAAGGCGTATTATCATATTCTGACCTTTAAATTGAGTTTAGAAATTCTATTCTAATGTTGCTGTCTTCTATTATAACGTGCAATATTTTCAGATATTTAAGTTTGGGATTGATGTCATTTCTACATATTCTTAGGCATTCTTAATTTCTGGGATCTTCTTGGAATGGCATTATGGGGAATAATCTGTACATTTTTTATAATGCCATTAATGACATCGTTACTTTGTTTTTTCCTACAACTTTAAAGGTAAATCCGCAATATTCCTAGTTCCCTTATATTGTTCAAAGATGCCTCACTTAGAAATATTTTAAATGTTGTTTGAATGTTTCTGTTTACCTTAACAGCAAATTCACCTCTGTCAACCACAATATTTATACTGTTTTTTTCCTTGAAAATTTGCCATTTAGAATTGTATTATTTTTGCACATTAGTTGTATACATCCGAAAGATGGCCAAATGGTAGAGAGCTCTTATTTGGTAACGTAGTTCTTGGGTTCGAATCACGCTGTTGGCATGGATGTTCTTACCCGTTTTGAATTGGCTTTTAAGCACTAGTTCCTGGTCTTATTATTCCTCGGGTAGCAAAACAGTAAGCCGTAGATCTCTAATCACACATTATGCAAAATGTTTCCAAATATTCATCATTTCTCCTCAATTTATACGTTAATACTTTAAAATATATTTACAATTCTAAAAAGTACAGAATTTTACTTTATTCTAAGTATTCACGGTAGATCTTAGATATATAGTGTGAGTGGAATTTAATAACTTTTAAATTAAAAATTCAATTAAATATGATTTAAATCTCAATCTCATCTTATTTTAATAAAATTCTGCTAAAATTGAGCTCTAACAATTTACCAAAGATTTCATTTTTTCGTTTTATATGAATACATTCATTATTCAGAAACCTTTTAATTAATTTGTTACGTAAGACGCAGGTATGCTTCAAAGACATCCACATATTCACTGCTTAGTTTAAGAACGAAAATTATCTCACTTTAAAAGAATTTTCATTGTCAACAATAGAAATATAATCCCTTGTCACACACATTGAAAAAATGAGATGTCACGTGCCATATTTTTCATAAATTCCTTAGCAGGTGCACAGTAGTCCTAATTGCTTTTAGCATTTTATTTGCGTACTTTATGCGCGTTATGTACCTCTACCACCTTTTCATTTTTCAAGACACAGAAGGATTTGAAAGAAGGATTTTTATTTTCCCTCTATTTAATTTCATTTCTGTCACAGAGAATTATTTACATCGTTTTCAGATCCTTCTTATACATTCTAAGCAACAAAACATAAGTAATTATTCGGACGTAACGTTGAGCTATGCCTTTTATCAGAGTGATGAAGAATTATTTATATTCAGCATTCATATTATTTACTTGCATATAGCCCGTCATATGACGGGATCAGTAAAATTTTAATTTTCTAGAATTGTAAAGTATCTTATAACGAAGACTAGAATTATAACGATCATATACGGACAGATAATTTGGGCAATTATTATATATGAGATTTTATTTGATTCAAGAAATAGTTATAAATATTTTTTATTCTAAAAAATGCGTATTTTAAAAATTCTCAATTTCATTATCTAATAATGGGAGATATGTTTTCTTTTTTCATTTAGATAAACTAAACACTGTTATTCTTTTGTAAAGTGGCAATTTTTTCTTTTTTTTTCATACCCTTCCGGAATGTCTAAAATCTTATTTTAAAGCATTAAAATATTTCTAATGGTCATAGCTAAATGTACGTATATTATTAAATATGCATACATTTAATAATAAAAGTATGTATGTATGGTTATTAAAACAATCCATAATAAAATGTTGCAATTGACCATAAAGCAGTATATATATATTTATGTACCTATTTCCCGTCTTACAAAGGGCACCGCTCCCTACCCTTTTCTTCTTTCAAATACGTTTACTTTACTCTACCTTTTTTCAAATACATTCACATTAAATACTGTATTTTTTTTAAAAAAAAGTGTTGTTTTGTGGCAGAAAGAACACGTAGATCCTTAGATATCTTAAATTTTGTGTAAATCAAATCGTGTGATATCCAACTGATGAATCAAATTATACATTTGTTACTAAACACTGGTAGTTCCCCAAACAGTATCATACAATTTTTTTTATATTTCATTGTAAAAGATCAATTACATTTCCGTGTCAATTCATTTTCGAATTTCTTAATTAATTAATTGAGTAGCATATATTTCTTGATTATTTTCTCTTTACCTTTTCTCTCTACCTTTTTTCAAATACATTCACTTTAAAAACTGTATTTTCTTTTAAAAAAAAGTTGTTTTGTGGCAGAAAGAACACGTAGATTCTTAGATATCTTAAATTTTGTGTAAATCACATAGTGTGATATCCAACTGATGAATCAAATCATACATTTGCTACTAAACACTGGTAGTTCCCCAAACAGTATCATACATTTTTTTTATATTTCATTGTAAAAGATCAATTACATTTTCGTGTCAATTCATTTTCGAATTTCTTAATTAATTAATTAATTGAGTAGCATATATTTCTTGATTATTTTCTCTTTATTATCAGTAAAAATAAAACTGTAAACGCGCTCATAAATCACGTAGTAGTGGTTGATATTTTGTGCAGAATATAGTTTGTCTTAAAAATTATAAGATAAAAAATTATGTACTCTTTTTTATTTTTGTATTTTTTCACATTTTTGAGTTATTTGTTGTGTAAACTCTTCTTATTTTAACTTTATCGTCTATTAAAAACAAGTTATAATAGGTTACCAAATATTTACATAAATACATTTTTTTATATTTCATTGTAAAACATCAATTTCATTTTCCCATTTGATAATTAATTAATTGAATGACTGGCATATATTTTTTGGATTATTCTTTCTTTGTTATCAGTAAAATTAAAACTGTAAAAATGCTCACAAATCATATAGTAGTGGTTTATATTTTGTGTAGAATATAGTTTGTCTTAAAAATTAAAATATAAAAACTATGTAGCTTGCTTTATTTTTGTATTCTTTTCCCATTTTAGAGTTATTTGTTGTGTAATTCTTCTTATTTTAACTTGATCTTCTATTAAAAACAAGTTCTAATAGGTTACCAAATATTTACATAAATACATTTTATTTTATATTGTAAAAGATCAATTACATTTTCGTATTTGATAATTAATTAATTGATTGACTAGCATATATTTCTTGATTATTTTCTCTTTATTATCAGTAAAAATAAAACTGTAAACATACTCATAAATCATACAGTAGTGGTTGATATTTTGTACAGAATATTCTTTGCCTTAAAAATTAAAAGTTAAACAATTATGTAGCCTGTTTACTTTTTGTATTTTTTCACATTTTTGAGTTATTAGTTTTGTAATTCCTCTTATTTTAGCTTGATCTATTAAAAACAATTTATAATAGGTTACCAAATATTTACATAAATACATTTTTTTATATTTCATTGTAAAAGATCAATTACATTTTCGCATTTGATAATTAATTAATTGATTCACTGGCATATATTTATTATTTTTTTATTATCAGTAAAAATAAAACTGTAAAAATGCTTATAAATAATAAAGTAGTGGTTGATATTTTGTGCAGAATATAGTTTATTTTAAAAATTAAAACATAAAAAATTATGTACCCTGTTTTATTTTTGTATTTTTTCTAATTTTTGAGTTATTTTTTGTGTAAGCACATCTTATTTTAACTTGATCTAGTATTATTATAAACGTGTTCTAATAGGTTACCAAATATTTACATTAATACATAAACACTCTTTTCTATATTTCATTGTAAAAGATCAATTACATTTTCGTATTTGATAATTAATTAATTAATTGACTATCATATAATTTTGATTATTTTTTCTTTACTATCAATAAAAATAAAACTGTAAAAATGCTCATAAATCATATGGTAGTGGTTGATATATTGTGAAGAATATAGTTTATCTTTAAAATTAAAATATAAAAAATTATGTAGCCTGTTTTATATTCCTATTTTTTTCACATTTTTGAGTTCACATTTGTTCTGTAATTCTTCCTCTTGGAATTTGATCCTCTGTTGATCCTCTATTAAAAACAAGTTCTAATAGGTTACCAAATATTTACATTAATACATATATACACTTTTTTTATATTTCATTTTAAAAGATCAATTACATTTTCGTATTTGATAATTAATTAATTGATTGACTAGCATATATTCCTTGATTATTTTCTCTTTATTATCAGTAAATATAAAAGTGTAAACATACTCATAAATCATACAGTAGTGGTTGATATTTTGTACAGAATATAGTTTGCCTTAAAAATTAAAAGATAAACAATTATGTAGCCTGTTGTATTTTTGTATTGTCTTTCCACATTGTTGAGTTATTTGTTGTGTAATCTCATCTTATTTTAACTCGATCTTCTATTAAAAACAAGTTTTAATAGGTTACCAAATATTTACATAAATATATTTTTTTTATATTTCATTGTAAAAGATCAATTACATTTTCGAATTGGATAAATAATTGATTGACTGCCATGTATTTTGGATTATTTTTTCTTTATAATCATTAAAAATAAAACTGTAAAACTGCTCATAAATCATATAGTAGTATTTGATATTTTGTGCAGAATATAGCTTGTTTTAAAAATTAAAATATATAAAATTATGTACCCTTTTTTATATTCCTATTTTTTTCACATTTTTGAGTTATTTGTTCTGTAATTCTTCCTCTTGGAATTTGATCCTCTATTGATCCTCTATTAAAAACAACTTCTAATAGGTTACCAAATATTTACATTAATACATATATACATCTTTTTTTATATTTCATTGTAAAAGATCAATTACATTTTCGAATTCAATAATTAATTAATTGATTGACTGGCATATATTTTTTGATTATTTTTTCTTTATTATCAGTAAAAATAAAACTGTAAACATGCTCACAAATCATATAGTAGTGGTTGATATTTTGTGTAGAATATAGTTTGTCTTAAAAATTAAAAGATAAAAAAATTATGTACCCTGTTTGATTTTTGTATTTTCTTTCTAATTTTTTAGTTATTTTTTGTGTAAGCACATCTTATTTTAACTCGATCTTCTATTAAAAACAAGTTCTAATATTTTACAAAATGTTTAAACCTTTGCACTCGAGGGCTCCGGAGCGAAATATTTAAAATTTGTCTTCCAACTCGAGAGCTCCGCTACGGAGTAATTCAAAATAATTAGTTTTTACGATATGTTTTTGTTTTTATGTTAAAAACTAAAAATTATTCCAATTGTCTCCGTAGCGGAGAGCTCGAGTTTGAATACAAATTTTAAATGGTTCCACTCCAGAGATTTCGAGTGCAAAGAGTTAACTCTTCGAGTGATTAGGATACATTCATGTTTCTAAATAGAAAAATAGAACATATTCACTAAAAATGAAAACAGAATATTTTTATTTATCTGTTAAGTAAAAAAAGGATAATTTCAAAAGATACGTTCAAATTGGATTTGAAACTGCTTTAATACATAGAAGAAAGGTTATCTTATCCTAAAATAATTTCAGTGTCAACAAAAGAAATATAATCCTCCGTCACAGACATTAAAAAAAATGAGCTGTAATGCTCTATACCTCCCTTAACTTACTTTGCGGACACATAGTATTCCTAATTGCTTTTATCTTTTCACTTCAGCACTTTATGCGTCTTCATATTTCTGTACTTCTACCTTCTTTTTCCTTTTCAAGACACAGAAGGATTTTCTTTCTGTCCCATTTAATTTCATTTCTGTCGCAGAGAAATGCTTTTGTTGTTTTCAAATCCTCCCCTTGCATTCCAAACGAAAGCTCGTAATTAGTTGGACATAATGTAAAGCAAAGCCTTTTATCAGACTGTTGAGGGAAAGCAATTTTATTACATATTCGTGCCATATTTTTTATTTGATTTAAGAAATAGCTTTGTGTTTTTGTTTCTAAATAATTGGTTAAACAGGAAGAAATATTTTTGCACCTTTTTTTTTTTGCTTGAATGTTGTCAAAGAAAAAGCTGTTATTATTTAGTAAGGCGACACATTTATCTTTCTGTATTCACATACACTTTTTAGTGGGTTAAATTTTTCTTAAAATATTTAAAATAATATTGATAATTATTACAATTAATGGTATATATATTATATATTTCTTAAACAAGCCTTAAAATAATAATGCAACTCACCATAAACAAGTATACACAAAAAACCGGAAATTTTTTCAGTGCCTGCGCTAAATAAATTCTTTTTTTTCAAATCTTATTTTTCTTCTTATATAATATATAACTATATATTCCTTCTTATATATTCTTCTTTATAATCTTTCTTCTTATTTTCCAAATAAATTAATATAATAAATAGCTCGATATATTTTTGCAAAAAAAAGTTATTGGGTTGGCGGGAAAAATACGTAGGTACCGGAAGTACTGTCGGATTCATTTGCTATGATATCCAACTCATGCACCAAATTATAAATTTACACTATCATTACTTCTTTACACTAACTTACATTAACTAATTTACAATAAAAATACACTATCACACATTTTTTAGGAATATACTGTAAATGTAATGTATGATTCATCTGTTATGATATCCAACTTAAGCACCAAATTATAAATTTACACTATCGTTACTAATTTACGCTAACTTACATTAACTAATTTATAATAAAAATACAAATCACACATTTATTAGGAATTTACTGTAAATGTAATGTCTGATTCATCTGTTATGATATCCAACTTATGCAACAAATTATAAATTTACACTATCATTACTAATTTACACTAACTTACACTAACTAATTTATAATAAAAATACACTATCACACATTTTTTAGGAATTTACTGTAAAAGTAATGTCTGATTCATCTTTTATGATATCCAACTTATGCACCAAATTATAAATTTACATTATCATTACTAATTTACACTAACTAATTCACAATAAATATACACCATCACACATTTTTTTAGGAATTTACTGTAAAAGTAATTTCTGA
>CM063510.1:162101210-162111210 GCA_032207245.1 Pardosa pseudoannulata
AAGAAGAAATTTTTATGAATCAAAAATAATGTTATAATTGCAGCAGTGAAATACAACTCTATGCAAAAACACTTTCCAAGCCAAAAAAATTAAATATAATTATCTGTCATACACATTTAAAAATTACTTTAAAAAAATTGAGCTAAAATACCTCATACCTTACTTAACATTCTGTGATGTCCTAATTGCTTTTAGCATTTCCGTTCAGCAATTTTTGCGTCTTCATATTTTTGTACTTTTATCCGGTTTCTTTTATTTAATTTTTGGGGAAAACAAAACAAATTAAATAACTATATTATTTTTCCTTTCTTTTAAACTTATTTCTGTCACACATAAGATGTTTACATAGTTTTCAGGATCTGTCTTTTGCATAACAAATGTCTTTAACCATGGAGTTAGATGGATATACGGTGAAAGAATGTTTTCTAGCAAATTCTAGGAGGTAACGCAGTTTCGCTAACATTCATACCAACTCTTTGATTTGGTGAAAGAAACACAATTTTTCTCACAGTTGATGAATAAAATGTTTTGTGTGAACGTGTGTATGTTGTAAAGAAAACACAGTTCTTCTGTTTGCATTGTGACAAATATTTCTTTGTTGAAATCATATAAAATTTTCTGTGTTTAAAAATTTATATAAAATTTGCTAAAATAAAGTTACTTGTCGTCATAAGAAATCTGTATCGTAAAAACAGAAATTAACATTTTTTCTGTATTTTATTGTAAATTAATAATTAAATTGTCGTTTTAGTTCATTTTTATATGATGTACTAATTACATTTCACGGTTATATTATGTGTTGTTTCTCAATGCATAACTAATTATTTCCTTTAATTATTTTCAGTAAAAATAAACCAGTAGAAATTCTCATCAGATCTATAGTAGTGATTGATATTGTGTAGAATATATTTTGTCTTAATAATAAAATCCAACTAGAGCGCTTTTTGTTTTTATACAGCTTTGTTCAATGTGTCAAGTTATTTCTTCTCTATTTTAATACATAAAATGCATACCAGTGAAGAATTTTTTTTTAGATCTTAATTAGCATTTTTATTAGAGTATATACAGTTAGAAGTTGTTTTAGGTGAAACTTTTAAAATATTTCGCGTAATCCGTTTTTACATAAATTAATGCTCTACTGACATAGTCCCAATTTACGTAGAGATAGTACCCTTTTACTAAATTAAAAATACCCTCTCACTTGACTTTAACTACTACATTTTCTCATAAATGCACCTGCCTCTTCATTTTTTAAATGGTGAACATTAATGTGTATTATATATCTGTGAAAAACAAGAACACATATATACGGACATATACTCTTGTATTTCGGTAATTAAGACTTATTTGTATACATATTGAAAAATTGGAGGTACGAAATTCGGATGGTTTAAAAATTTTGTGTAAACGTGTGTATGTTGTTTAAGAAAACACAGTTTTTCTTTTTAAATTGTGACAAATATTTCTTTTAAATCCTAAAATTTTCTCTATGTAAAAATGTATATAAAATATGCTAAACTAAAGTTACTATTGGTCATAAAAAATCTATTGTAAAAAAACAATGCACATTTTTTTTCTGTATTTTATTGTAAATTAACAATTAAATTGTCGTTTGAGTTCATTTTTATATGATTTACTAATTACATTTCACGGTTATATTCTGTGTTCTTTCTCAATGCATAATTATTTTCTTTTTTTATATATCAGTAAAAATAAACCAGTAATTGTAAACCAACTCTTATAAAACAGAGTAGTGATTAATATTTTGAGTAGAATATATATTGTCTTAATATTAAAATCCAAATAGAGAGAAACACATGCAGATATATATAAAAATATGAATGCAGAGACACACACAAATGTGTTTATGTTCTACTAAAGTTTATATGAAAATATAAAATAAATTCAGTGAATTTATTAATATATTACATATTTAAAGGTTACTCTCTTAAAATTACGATTTATTAATTTAGAAAAATATTTAATTTTTGTGTTTAATGGAATATTTTTGTATAAAATATTTTTATTTATCTATCACTTACCAAATAATTTTCTAGTGGATAGACTTAAAAGACAATATTTATTATTTTTGACAGTGCTTTAGTTAAAAGAAGAAATTTTTATGAATCGAAAATAATGTTATAATTGCAGACGTGAAATATGACTCTATGCAAAAAACACTTTTCAAGCCAAAAAAATTAAATATAATTCTCTGTTATACACATTTAAAAATTCCTTTTTTTTAAAAAAATTGAACTAAAATACCTCAAACCTTACTTAACATTCTCTGATGTCCAAATTGCTTCTAGCATTTTCGTTCAGCAATTTTTGCGTCTTCATATTTTAGTACTTTTATCCGGTTTCTTTTCTTTAATTTTTTGGGAAAACAAAACAAATTAAACAACTATATTATTTTCTCTTTCTTTTAAACTTATTTCTGTCACAGATAAGATGTTTACATAGTTTCAGAATCTATCTCTTGCATAACAAATAACTTTAACCATGGAGTTAGTTGGATATACGGTGAAACAATGTGTTCTAGCAAATTCTAGTAGGTAACGCAGCCTCGCTAACATTCATACCAACTTTTTAATTTGGTGAAAGAAACACAATCTTTCTCACAGTTGATGAATAAAATGTTTTGTGTGAACGTGTGTATGTTGTAAAGAAAACACAGTTCTTCTGTTTGCATTGTGACAAATATTTCTTTGTTGAAATCATATAAAATTTTCGGTGTTTAAAAATTTATATAAAATTTTCTAAAAGAAATTTGCTAGTGATCATAAGAAATCTGTATCGTAAAAACAACAATTAACATTTTTTCGGTATTTTATTGTAAATTAACAATTAAATTGTCGTTTTAGTTCATTTTTTATATTATTTACTAATTACATTTCACGGTTATATTCTGTGTTATTTCTCAATGCCTAATTAATTATTTCCCTTTTATTTTCAGTAAAAATAAACCAGTAGAAATTCTCATAAAACATATAGTAGTGATTAATATTTTGTGTAAAATATATATTGCTTTAATAAAATCCAAATATATCTCGTTTCTTATACAGTTTTTTACAATGTGTTAAGTTATTTATCTTTTTTTTTCACTACGTAAAGTGCATACTAGTAAAGAAATGTGTTTTTCAGATTCTAATTAGCATTTTGATTAGGGCATATACAGTTAGAAGTTATTTAGGTGAAACATTTAAAATATTTCGAGCAATCAGTTTTTACATATAATATAGGCTTTACTGACATAGTCGCAATGTACATATAGAAAGTACCCTTTACCTAAATAAAAAATAGCCTTTCACTTGATTTAAATTGCCCTTTCTGATAAATGCACCTGCCCCTTTATTTTTTAAAAAGTGAATATTTGTGGGTATTATATATTTGTGAAAAACAATCACACTTATATGCGAATATACACACTTGTGTTTCGATAAGTAAGACTTATTTGTATACAACGTGAAAAATTGGATATACGTTATTTGGAGATTTATAACATATTTGGAACAAAAAAATTTAAAGAGTAATACAGATATATCCGCAAGGAGAACGTAGATGTGTTAAAAAATTAAAATAAAAAATAAATTAGTACATTTAACATCATATTATGTATTTTAATGCTTCTTTATTAATGTTGAGCTTTTATAATTTAGCAATTATATAATTTTTAATTTGGCAATTAATCTTTATATATTAGCAATGTGATATGATTGTTAATTTATTGATTTATTGAGATATTTTTCTGTTCATTAATATATTCATTTCTCTATGATGTAACAAAGCGTGAGTTTCCAGCAGTTATACAGAGTGTTTCATATTGAATGGAACAAAAATAATAGCGCAGTTTGACTGCCGTAATGGATTTATTCAGCCGAAACAAATTTATTCTGCAACTACAATTATACAAGTTTTATTTGGCAACAGGGAAAAATTATCGAATGACGAACTCGCCGCTAGAGGCGCTGTTAAACAAAATGTCGTCCATGCAGGAGAAAGCGTACTGCGTTTTCGAATATGCCAAAACCTCCTCGGTAACTGTTGTGCAATCGGCATAACATAAGCAGGTGGGTGAAGCAGTTCCAGGATACCAGCTGCTTATGCAAGAACAAAAGCCCAGTACGAAAAGGAACAAAACCGGAAGTGGTTGAAATTTTGATGTACTGATGGTGAAATCACTTGTCAGAAGGAGAAAATTAAATTCTGATTTCATTTTGAAGCAAAACATTGTCCTTGCTCCCGAACACATTGGAATAAAAACGTACGTTTCCCTACCAGGCTTCTAAAACCTACTCCTGTGGGTAAGTGCAATTTCTGTGTGAAATTGCTGCGTTAAAAGACGCTAATGGTTTCGGCGAACCAGGACTTAAGGAAACGAAGCAGTACTGTGTACAAAAGATTGAACTCCATCAATGGGGATATGCTATCACGAGTGTGGCAGGAGCTTCATTACCGTGTAAACATTTGTCGTGTACCGAAGGGCACATATTGAACACCTGTAGAAACTTGAATAAATGTATTTTTGAGGCAAATGTGAATTTTCTAAATATATTAATAACAACGTTCACAATCCTGTTTTCTTTTTGTCCCATTCAATATGAAACACCTTGTACTTTAACCCTTTAAAGGTCACCTACATAAATTCTTTTGAATTTAATCAATTGGTTTTAAAATATTATTTATGTACCTTATGAATGCAAAGTGTATTAAAGTTTTTCTTTGCAAGCCTTAGAGGGGTTTGCATTAGAGGATACCATAGGTAGAATTCAGGGGGGTTAACTGAAAACACCATTCCCATATACAGCGTGAACATAATACTTTTTAAAACTTTAATCATATTGGAAGAACAATAAACAAGTGTTCTTAAAAAAGTAAAATAAATAAATAGTTTAACAATTTATAAATGTTGTTTGAAAAGATACTTTTGTTTGAGGTCAAAAGTGAAAAACATTTTCATTACTACATTTCCAGGTACAGCAGGTATATATACATATATTTCAAAAGGAAAAATATAATTAAATATTAGTACTGTCATTTACTTGTAATATTAAAATCTAAAAAAACATAAAAATCAAAACAAAGTTCACATTTCTCCCAAAAATTAGAGGAAAAGTTAGTTTAAACAGGAGGTTTTGCAGTAAAAACCACTGTCCGATAGAGAGTTAAATAATGGATGGAAATTGCTGAACTTACAATTGTATTTTAATGCAAAAACTTTGACCTAGCGTACACTTAATATCACTTAATATCTTTCGCTGTCTTGTGATAGGTCTAACTGCTTTTAGCATTTCACTTCAGTACTTTTTCCTCCTTCATATTTTTATACTTTTACCTGCTTTTATTCTCTTTTATTCTTTGAGGTACAAAATGACTTCAAAGAAGTATTTTCGCTTTTGTTTCATTTAAAATAACACTCGTCCCAGATAAAGATGTTTACATGATTTTAGCATCTTCCTCTTTCATTCCAAACGACACAAACAATGCAATTAGTTGGATATAATTTGAAACAATGTCTGTTATCAAAGTAGAGGAGAAAAAGCAATTTCACTAACACTCATACCAACTCTTTTATTGGATGAAAAGGAAAGAAAAACCTTTCTCTCAGTTGAGGATTTAAAAGTTTTTCGCTAACGTTTGCATGTTGTTAAATGAAACCTCATTTTTTTTTACATTGTTTCAATTCTTTCACGGTTTAAATCACTTACCAGTTTTTCTTTTTTTTTAATATTTCCAAAAGTGATAAAATTTTTATATTATATAATTTTGTTTCATAAAAGCATTTATGAATATACTTCAGAGTATACACAGATAAATATACATACATTCCTATATATATATGCATATATAGGACGATATATTTAAATATATATATATATATATATATATATATATATATATATATATATATATAAATGCATATATATGTATATAGATGTATATATATACATATATATATATACATATATATATATATATATATATACATATAAATATACATATAATATATGCATGTATATATATTATATATATATGTATATATATATATATGTATATATATATATATATGTATATATATGCATATATATATATGTATATATATATATATATATATATATATGTGTGTGTGTGTGTGTGTGTGTGTGTGTGTGTGTGAAGGAGAGAGACTCAGGACACAAACTCTTACTATGAACATTAATTTAATTAACATTTAAGGGAATTATATACAAAGGGGTCTAGGGATAAACTTGGTTAATTATGGCTCGATAAATCATCTTATTCCTCTCTCCCACACACGTCACTCAGAACTCGGAACTGCATGCACATTCTTTCTAAAACCAACTGTTGTCAACTCCGGAAGTCGAACTGATGACTTGGCGATGGACTCTGCTGCTCTGGAGCTGTAGTACTTCGTTCAGCAGTGGGCAAAAGGAATAAGTTCACACACACACACACACACACATATATATATATATATATATATATATATATATATATATATATATATATTATATATATATATATATATGCATATATATATGCATATATATTATATATGGCATATATTCCAACAATGTGGATTGTCAGAGAACACATTTAGCAGCGCCTGTTCTGTTCATAGTTCAAATGGACCGGTCTATTTGCACAAGAATCTATGGAAAAGTTCTGAAGCGAATGACACAAACTAGTTTCTTCATCATTGGGCTTAAGACAAAGTCACAAGGGATTAGATCTGGAGAGTATGTTGGATGGTAAAGCACTTCCCAGCCCTATCGATAGGACAAATCAGTCACAGCTTTCGCTGTATGTGGCCGAGCACTATCATGTAAATTGATAGGGCGTTTCTGCAGAATCTGAAGAATTTTTCTCATGCACAGGAGTTCCTTCACAACGTACAGCATAGTCGTATGCAAATATTGTCTTTCGGACCATCTCACAAATTGTTTGGCATTGATCACTGTCCATTAGTGCGACGACTGCAGGAACTTCTGCATCACTCACTTTAGGACGATCTGTCAGATGCTACATATTGGCGTTCTTCATTGAAGTCTTTTTCACATCTTGCTATAGTTCTGTAAGTAATGCAGATTTCCTGAAAGCCTCTTGCAGCCCTGGATGGCATTTTCGTGACGTTTGACCTCTCGTAGATTGGATTACTATCAATTTTCCCTGTTCTTGTTTTCAAAACATCCCAACAACACATATTTTAGACCGCAAGCTAATACAAGGATCAGTTCTTCGCGTCACTCCGTATTTGTATGACGTAGAAAGTCTTTTTGCTGATAAGTAAGGTAGATATGTAGCTTACGTGTGGTACACGCGACTAAACATTTATATATATATATATATACTATATATATATATATATATATATATATATATATATATATATATATATATATATATATATATATATATATATATATATATATATATATATATATATATATATATATATATATATATATATATATATATATATACATATATATGACTGTTTGTAAACTATTTTAAAATTTTTGTAGTTAACTATTTAATGGAATCGAGGGTAAAAGTTTCTGAAATAAATGGAAAATATATCGCTAAATTTGTGACAATATAGGCCTTTGCGGTTCCTGGAGATGGAAAATTAATTGTATAGTGAAAGTAATAAAATGATACTTGTTTGTATAAGAATATCTCCTTTTTTATTACACTTTTCTTAAAATTAACATAATGAATTAAAACCTTGTTTTCTATACTGAAGATGGAAAAAATATTCGGTTAGAGCAGGCAGAAACCTTTCAATGCTAAATACTGTAATATACATTGTTTGAACCTCAGCAGAACTGAAGAGATTAATTAAAGCTGTATTATTCCCATTATACGGATTTGTTCCTCTAAATTAATTACGTGTTTGAACTTTTGGAATGCACAGTAATCCATGTGGTCTCTCGAAACAAGCTCTTAACAAGGGAAACTCTTTCTTCTTGTTTCTCCTGATTTACATACATTTTCAATTACGACAAACCTTTGTTGGGAAATATTTCTTTTTTATAAATGGAAATGGAACTAATACAATCTATCCTACTGTTGTGTCATCTTACATGAGAAACTACTGCTATGTTTCTAGCATTAGATCCAAATGTAAGTAAAGATAATTATTTGGGATATAGAAAATTCTAAAATAAAATTATGCATATTTGAATTTATGACACCTGTAATACTTGATGGAGAATCTAACACAATTTTTCATACATCATATTTTTGTATACATATACCATCATAAACTATTAAACGCTTTCAAAAATAAGTTCCAAATATATGTAAAGATCGATATTTGGGATCTCGGGAGTTCTAAAACATTTTAATTTATTACTGCCTGTGTATAATAAGTGATGAAACTACCGCATTTTCTTCTGTATACACCTACCATGATAAATAATTATGATAAACTAAAACTATCTATACTACTGTTGTGTCATGTACCATGAGAAACTACTGCAATGTTTCTAGCATGAGATCCAAATATAAGTAAAGATAATTATTTGGGATCTAGTGGATTCTAAAATAAAATAAAACCATTTGAATTTATGGCGCCTGTTTGTAATACATTATATAGAATCTAACACATTTTTTCCTTCTCTTGTATATATTTACCAAGATAAACTATCAAAATCTTTCAAAAATAAGTTCCAAATGTATGTAAAAATCATTATTTGGGATGTTGTGGATTATAAAATAAAATGAAACACATTTGTATTTATGACGTCTGTGTGGAATACATGATGGAGAAATTAACACAATATTTCCTTCTCTTGTAAATATCTACTATGATAAGCTATTAAAATTATTCAAAAATAAGTTCCAAATACATGTTAAGATAATTATTTGGGATCTCGGAATTCTAAAAAAAAATTAAACATAATTCAATTTATGACGCCTATGGGCAATACATAATGGAGAAACTAAAGAAATTTTGACTTCTTTTGTATACACATACCATGATAAACTACTAAAATTTTTTAAAAATAAATTCCAAATACATGTAAAGATAATTATTTCTGATCTCGTCGATTCTAGAATAAAATTAAACATATTTGAATTTATGACGCCTGTGTGTAATACATGATGGCGAAACGAACACAATGTTTCCTTTTTTATATACATCTACTATGATAAACTATTAAAATCTTTCAAAAAAAGTTCCAAACATATGTAAAGATCATTATTTGGGATCTTGAGGATTCTAAAATAACATGAAACGTATTTGAATTCATGACTGTGTGTAATACAGGGAGAAACAAACGCAATTTTTCTTCTCTTGTATACATCTAGTATGACAAACTATTAAATTTTTTCAATAATAAGATCCAAATATATGATAGTAGATTAGATCATTATCTAGGATCTATAGGATTGTAAATTAAAACATAATATATTTGAATTTATCAATGTATGTGTGTATTTGTTATGCTTTAAATGTGATTAGAACTAACGGGATGCAATCTGATAAGCCTGATGGATCTTGGAAGCTCTATTTTTCTTTCAATATACACTTGATAGCCTGATACATTTTATCGAGAGCTATTGAAGCTCTTATCTTTTTTTTAACTTTGTGAATGAAAAGTAGTGTTCATATAAAATATCAAAAAATGTGTTCGAAAATATTTTTATACGTCTGGTTTGGTTTGCAGTGCTACAGTTTACTGGTTTTTTTACATATACGATGGGTAATGAAAAAATGACCTATATCTTATAGACAAATCCGAACAGATTCGTACTTTCATGACTCCTATGGGTTTCGAACCTATCAAATTACAGAAAAATATCACTCTACCCATTTTGTTCGTCCATCGATTAACTATTGTAGCATATGTTATATTCTACTAAATTATATTATTTACCTATTATACTAGCCTATTATAATTGGCCTATGCTTTTCTCTTTAGAAATTTAACTTTAATACAAATACGCAGTAATTATTTAGTTCTAGTAAATCATTTTACAGCAATAATTA
>CM063510.1:162121210-162123710 GCA_032207245.1 Pardosa pseudoannulata
ATCTGATCAAATTTTAAATCTAAAGCATTCTTGAACCAGCTTCATTACATACACAAAATTTCTTCAAAATCAGTCTAACTATGTAGGAAGAGTTCTGTTACAAACACAGGGACAGAGGAATTTTATATATATAAAGATAAAAATATTAAAACTAAATTATAGATTCTGATTTTAACAACATAATTAAACTCGGTATAGGCATAAAATATTGTTTTACAACATTTAGCCTGTAAAGATTCCGTTGAGCATCTACTGGAAATTTTTACAATTTTTTATTTAATTTGCATGATTTTTATATAAACTGATTATAACAATATTAATTGGCATTTTGCTGACAAATGCTCTTTAGATTTATACAAGTAGCAAAATTTGTTTACAGCCAAAAAGAAGTTGAACAGAGCTTTTGTCCAATTTCATTAAACAATGACTAAGTTCTTTAAATGCAAAATAAAAGTTAAGTACTTTTAATACACATTTGGCTGTTATTTTAAATCTTCAGAAAAAAATTATTACTTTTCCAATAAAGAATATTGGCAAATGTTATAATTTTTCACATTATAAAATTTCATTGTTAAAACGCTAAATGCATTTTTATCAAATAATTTCGCATATTTCATTCCCTTCTAAAAGAAAAATGTCTTGAACACCTGCAGTTTGCCTTAAAAAAAGTTTTTTTTTCAGAAGAAATGAAAATTATGAAATTCGTTTTTGTCTACATATTTCTTGTGATATATGACACACCGCATCGCAAGCGAAATATGCGACGTTGGACGGAAGATTCTTGAAAAGGAACGATGATTTCTTAAGCAATTACTTGGTTTTTTAAAAATTCAAAAAAGGAAAGACTGCAACTTTTTAATACAAAAAATTGCTTTTCCTTTTTTGAGTGACAGTACAACTTTTTTCTCTCGTTTCTTAATATCTAAATGGTACGCACTAAGTAATTCATATTCTGATTTAGCTTTTATAACGAAATTTTAAATATTCAGTATTTCAATTCTTTTAAATAAAGAAATAAATGGTGAAATAATACAAAGAATTTTTTGCAAATAAATGTTGATTTTATGTCTATGCAATTGGCTGCAAATTTTTCAACAACATATTTAAATCTATATTTAGAATACATATTTATAAGAATAAATTTGACTTTTGTCCTATAGTACAGTTTTTATCAATTCTTAGATTTATGATTAATATAATTAATAATATTTCTAGTGAAATAATTTAAATAATAATAATGATTTTCTTCAAAAAGTGCATACCACTATTAGTTTTTCATCTTTTCTCTCTATCTGTTCGTATATATATATATATATATATATATATATATATATATATATATATATATATATATATATTTATATATATATATTTGAATATATTATATAGCAAAATTATACAAAAATTTTAATATATGTATATATATCTATAAATAAATATATTATATATATATGTAGATATATATTTATATTTATATATAACATTATATATATAAAGTATATATATATAAAATAAAATATTATGTATAAATAAAATATATTAGTAAAAAATATGTATTATATATATACTATATGTATGTATATTTTTTTTTATAATATGTATATATCTTTATATATAATATTATACTATTAAATTATCTAAATAAAAAATATAAATAATAAATATATATGTTGTAATATATATGTTTTATAATAATATATATATATATTTATATATAAATATATAAATATATGTAAAATATATTGTGATATATATATGTATATATATAATATTATAAAATTTTTGTTTGTTATAAAGAAATTATATATATAAATTAAAAATTATTTTGTTTTATATATTATATATTATATATATATATATATTTTTTTTTTAAATGTATATGAAATATATATATGATATATATATAAATTAAATATAATAAATGTATATATAATATAAATATATAATTTAATATTTATATATATGTATATAATTTTTATTATATTGTTTATATATATAATGATATATATATTAAATAATATATATCATATATATATATATTATAGTTTATTTTTATATATATATGTAAATAAATGATAAATATATATATATGTATATATATATATAAATATATATTATGTTTAATATATTTTTTTATATATTTGTTGTTGTTTATATAAAAACAACCATATATATATTATATATATATTATATATATATATATATATATATATATATATATATATATATATATATATATATATATATATATATATATATATATATATATATATATAGATAGATAGATAGATAAAGAGATAGAGAGAGAGAGTGTATGTAAGTGTGTAAAAACAATTCAACCTAAAACTAACAAACTTAATAATTGTATTCTCAAACAATACTGAGGGGATTCTATCTTTAAATTGCAATTTTGATAAAACCTTTATGTTCCTTATGGAAAATTGGCAACTTCGATACCATAATTAATCCTGCTGGTGACTATCCTTAAAAGCGCTTGACA
>CM063510.1:162128710-162131210 GCA_032207245.1 Pardosa pseudoannulata
ACATATAATATTGTCTTAAAGATTAACAAAATATTATACTTCTGTGTTTAAAACGAAGCTTACAGCTGCACTTGAATTAAACAGGTAAATACAATTATAACGTCAAACAAACACCAATAAGAAAAATTTTGATACATTACCTTTGCTACAAAACTTAAGACTAAACCGGAATACTATAGTCAAACAAGTATCATAATCTTATTATTTTCCGAAAACATTTTCAGGAACGTAATAACGTCTTCAAAGTATTCTCAATGGTAAAGCATATAATCAAAATTAGATTTACAAATTCCATTAATTTCACCCATACCATTATATTAATTAGAGTAACGACACATTCGACGAAACCGAGAGACTCGAAGTATTAAAGTAAATATACATTAAATAAAACTCAGGAGAAGCAAACAAGCAAAATCCAGCATCAAGGTTTGTGTAGTAATTCTGAGTCAACGTTTTGTGTAGTCCATAACTTTGGTGAAGCGGTTACGGTTTTGGTATTTTAAGTAAAGCCGAGTGAAACTGCGCAAGAAAGTTGGTATTTAACAGAGTTTGTGACGTGTTTTTAAGAAAGTAAATGAACCATGATATAAAGATACCTCAGGTTTTTTTAATGAAATCAATTATTTTTTAGTTAAGAACTTATATAATTAAGGGGGAAAATACAATATTCTGAACATAGCTTCCATGAGTTTTTTAGCAAGGAACTATTAGTGTATATATTCTGTTCTATAAGAGGTGACAAAAATTGTGCGAAGATAAAAATATATTTCATTAAATTTAACAAACACTACAACAATATAATAACACTATAAATGTTAATGACCGATGAATATGTGATTAACATTTATTATTTACAATCATATGCACAAGATTTTCCAAAAAGCTTAGAATTTATCAGAGAACTTTAGTTTGAGCTTTTGGAGGGGAGGCATGTACTAACAAAATAAAATACCCGCAAAACACAAAGGTGACAGAAGGTGAAAAGATATTGCGAAATGATGCAGGGTTAAAATAAAAATAAACTTTAATTCAAGCTTGAAACAAAACACAAAAAAATGGGCGACCTCACCAGAAAATACTCAAAGGTGGAAATGTGATCAGCCAACAAAAGCAGAGGAAACCGCAATGCTCTTCCAGGGCGAAAGCAGTAACTGACGATGTTGCTTTTCAGCCACTGTCTTTTATACTTCGTATGCTAGAAGACAATTAGCATACGGCGTGGAAAACGCACTGCTTTGGCGGCCTCGGAAGTATGGCCAATGCCTCGGCTCATGAAACTGAGCGAAGCAAGAAGGCAGTAGCCACATACTCAGGGAATTTATTCCGCAATTAAAATTGTTGTAATGTACTTACAACTATAACACTAAAGTTCCTTTTCAAAGGGGAAACACAGTAAAACTATAATACCTTATATTTGGACTAAAACATTTATTATATCCACTATTTACAAAAAATATATTACTTGGTTAATATGTGACATAACCAGCAATTATTTGGATTTTATATTCATCAATACACAATAATAATTACAATTTTCTTCTTGGTATACGTTATTCCTTAATCAAAATATATCATTAATAACTGAGGCCCAAGGTAATGATTTTGAATAAACTTAGTTCCCTCCAATAAGTTTACCTCCAGTTATTACAGGGAAACATGCTGGGGTATTTGGAGTGCTACAGTCTACTTTCTGCAACACGAGGATTAATCAGACCAGGTCCTACTGCTTAAAGCCGATTCCGAACGGCTACGAACATCCATGCCACAGTTTCATTCGAACCTACGAACACCGATATCGACGTACAGCACCTTAACCATTCGGCCAGCGCTCGGCAACATTCTGTGGTTATCAACTTGATCGTAGTCGTTTCGCGTTTGCGGGCACGGGATTTCGATGTCCAGCCACTCTTGAATCCCGACTTCAGCCCTTATTTCACAACTCATCACCTCGATTTTAACGCCCCTTTTTTCTTTACCAATCTCTTGTTGGTAAACTTTTCACATATCTGCACCCCCTTCGGGCGTGCAGGTGGGCTCAATAAAATAGCCCCTTTTATGAAAGCTGACATGTTTTATCCCCTGCCCCCTAAACTCACAGTTATATCTCTGTCTGTACTTGACCGTTATGCTTCTGTCATTCTGTGAACTATAACTCCTCCACAGGAGTCCCCACTAAAACTCGAAGTCAACAGCTGCATCTAAATTCTTCTGACAATCGTGGGAAAGTACATAGGTACAAAAAGTATTAGAATACGATCACCTCTTTTATGTTTTCGGAATATATAAATAGTAAAGAATATGTACATAGATTTAAGAAACTAAAATAAATATGTAACAGTACGTATAATAATAACTATTGTATTAAAAATAATTCAAAATATCAAAATCAAATCATAAAAAATAAATTAAATATAATAACAGAAAAACATTTAATTTATTTAAAACAAACTTTTGTAATAGTATAAAAACTAGAATCCTCTAAACGCAAGCAACAGCTACT
>CM063510.1:162146210-162153710 GCA_032207245.1 Pardosa pseudoannulata
TTTTCGATTTCCATTTCCCGACCAGCATTCGAATGGGATTGATAAATAGTTCTCTCCCACAACAGTATTAATCACTTGACTGGGCGCTAACGAGGTACCAAATGACTGAAATTTATCAAAAAGTGATTACACTGCTCTTCGAACTCTTGTTTTAAATGACAGAAAGTGTATTTAACTGAGAAAGGGGGGTACCGCCATCGCAAAAATTCGCAGAGAGGGATGAGCTACTATACAAGTTTGTCTCGAGTTCTAAATGCGACTATTAATGAAAATTCGAATGAACTGATTGCCAATTTTGGGGAAACGAACTCAACAAAATGGAAACTAGAAAAGCGGTTTTAATGAGTCCTAAGTTAAAACCGATATTCACTTCCCCTTCGTTCAAATGAATCCGTGCTTTTGTAGTATGTGTGTATACGATTATTCACATAAATGGATCAATAAAATCTTTAAACTGATTAACTTTCTCGAAATGACCTCTTACAATAATGGTTATTTTAGACAGTATAGCTATGGGGATCTGTATTATAACTTTTATTTCCTGATGAGTTTAATTTGTGACAATAAGTTTCAAATTTTTATGTATGGAGAATTCTTCTATGGTCCACAAAATATATAAATATTTAGCTAATTTGTAGAATACACATACATTTTACAAGTATTGGACAAAATAATATTAAAATTTGTTAAAATAAGTATTCTTCGAGGGTACCTATACAATGCCCCCCCCTCCCTTTTAGTGTAGAAATGTACCGCTTTGAGCTTGAGATTGTACCGCGGTCAATCTAGAAGCAGCCAGATGTAAAATACATATAAGTGCCAAAACCAATTCATAATTTATATCACAGATTTTCAAGATAATGCATAATGGGACCATCATATCGTAGTTTCGAAACAAAACTTGTCCTCTACCTGTCAACAGACGTACCATGAGGACAGTACATACAGCCTATCTCACACAGAGAAATTACTGTCTTTAAAATTGACCAACAGAATAATCTGATGGATGTAAAATACATTTAAGTATCAAAACCAATTCATAATTTATCTCACAGATTTTAAAAGATAATGCATATTGAGACCATCGTATCGTAATGTCGAAAATAAAACCTGTCATCTAAGTGTCCACAGACGTACCATGAGGACAGTACATACAGCCTATCTCATATAGAGAAATTACTATCTTTAAAAGTAACCAATAGAATAATCTGATAGATGTAAAATTCATTGAAGTGTCAAAACCAATTCATAATTTATATCACAGATTTTCAAAGATAATGCATAATGGGACCATCATATCGTAGTTTCGAAAACAAAACTTGTCATCTTAGTGTCCACAGCAATACCAGGAGGATAGTACATACAGCCTCTTTCATACAGAGAAATTACTATCTTTAAAATTAACGAATAGAATAATCTGATGGATGTAAAATACATTGAAGTGCCAAAACCAATTCATAATTTATCTCACAAATTTTAAAAGATAATGCATATTGGGACCATTATATCTTAGTTTTGAAAACAAAGCCTGTCATCTCAGTGTTTACAGACGTACCATGAGGACAGTACATACAGCCTATCACACACTTAGAAATTACTATCTTTAAAAGTAACCAATAGAATAATCTGATGGATGTAAAATACATTGATATGTCAAAACCAATTCATAATTTATCTCAGATTTTAAAAGATAATGCATATTAGGACCGTCGTATCGTAGTTTCGAAAACAAAACTTGTCATCATAGTGCCCACAGAAGTACCATGAGGGCAGTATATAGAGCCTATCTCATACAAAGAATTTACTATCTTTAAAAGTAACCAACAGAATAATCTGATGGATAGACACAAGAATATTTAAACGATTTGTGAGAAGAAAACATACGACTATAGATTCCCAGGTAACAATAGAAATAAGGACATCTACAAGAGATATATCGAAAAACATTCACCAAGAACTACATGTAGTTAGCATACACGGTTTCATGGTTATTCCAAAATCATTGGCATCATGATGGGCCTTTATAAATCGAAAATGGTCGCATTATTCTATCCATTTAGACACAAAATATTAGAAGAACGATGTAATCCGCTGAGACTAATTGTACCCCAACTTATTCTAGATAAACAGACCCTAAAAGTAATGATTATATCAAAATACTATTATGATATTATGTCTTGATATTATTTAAGAAGGAGAGTATCAAGGATCATGTGGAGATTTTATACCTTGACCTATGTACATTTGTTGTACAACACAGGCGAAATAAACCACGAGTTTATGTCATCCAATTAACATTACTTTAATATTCTATTGCCCTTCAAGAATACACATTGTGTTATCTTATTCTAGACATATCTTCCTACACAATTAATTCTCCTTTCAGATGCTGACACCTTACGGAATATTCTTCATAAATCATATGATAGCATTTAAAATGTTCATTACACTTTTTTGGAGTATTTAGAAGTCAAATTGTTTAGTTTATTTTCAACTCCAATGACATTTACTTAATCAATGACATTTCGTAGAAGTGTCTATCTATTTCTGTGATTGTAAAATTCCTGCATTATATGTATGTGTGAGTAAACTGAGTAAATGAGATACCTTATTTCCTCTTTTTCAGGGTCATAATATATTCTACCACAGGATAGTTATAGAAAATTCGAACCGTAAGGAAAAGGAACTGTTATTCGTGCAATGTATTGTTCCCGGGGATTTCAACATGGATTTTGTGAGACTGGATTGGCAGAAGGAAAGCGTTCCGTTTAATTTTACACCACCCAGGCAAGTAACTCCTTGAAAAAAGTTTGATTAGATATCCTTTAAGATACAATATTTTATAGTACTTATAACTATCATCTTTTTTGCAATACATAAATTAATTTTAATGTAGAATAACAGTTTTAATAGTATATGTAATGTAGAGTAACAGAATAATTAACAGTTTTTGAAATGTATAGTGCATAAAGCCTGCACATAAAGAGAAGTTATAGTTCCTTTAATAGCATTCATTGATATTTTAACAATAATCTCTTTTCTTTTAATATGGACGAAATATTACGATTAAAATGAAGACTATTTCGGTAGTTAAGGTTATATTATTTTAATATTCTTATTATTTGCTATTTTCAGACCATTTGTCTCGATATGTGAAGCAGTATCTTAATAATTAGCTAATAAATTTTACTTACTTAGCTTTAGGAGACTATTATAAATAAAATTGATATAATTTAATTTATCAGCTAAGTACTCACTTTTCCCCCAAAACAGTTAATGGGCTTTTATATGGTATTATATACTTCTACATTTAAGTATGTAAAGGATCTTTCTATGAGAGCGTAAATACATATTTGGCAGATATCATTAATATATATATATATATATATATATATATATATATATATATATATATATATATATATATATATATATATATAGTATATATATATATATATAAATTTTAGTAAGCACGATGCTTTAAAAAATTATATCTAAAATCGGAATAAAAAATTTTGTTTGTTTTAAAATTTTTCAAAACTCTAAATAGATAAGTGAAAGTAACACATTTGTACTAAATTATAAAAATAAAAAATTCTAACCCAGCGTCAATATGGTCAAAAAATTATTGTACAATTTATTAAAATGTCTAAAATATGCAAAACAAAGTTTCAGTCTATATTTCAAAGAAGACAAGTTCAGTATTTATATTTCTCTTCAGTAATTGCAGATAAATAATTTATATTTTCTTGAAAAACTTCTGTATAAAAATTTTATTGTGAAAGTGAAAGTGAAAAATATATTTTAAAAGGGATTTAAAATTCATTAATGGTAGGAGGTTATTATGTAAATACATTTCAATTGGCATGTACTTGTATCATAAAATTAAAAATCCACGTAAAAATAGAGATTATTGTACTTCAAAAAAAGATAGATTAATTAGGTTGAATTGAAAGTTTTAAAAACTTGCGATTTTATCGATTTTAGACTGGTTTTGCATTACGTGACAAGAAATCATCACATTTTAATGTAATAATAGGAAGATTACTTCTAACTGACCTTTACAGTTTCAAATCTTTTATCAGTCCAAGT
The DNA here is from genome assembly GCA_032207245.1 of Pardosa pseudoannulata. NCBI lineage: Eukaryota > Metazoa > Arthropoda > Arachnida > Araneae > Lycosidae > Pardosa > Pardosa pseudoannulata. The sequence continues at coordinate 162,150,303 of CM063510.1, forward strand.
CATTTAAAAAAAATCATTAGTTTGTTGCGTATGACTTATGAAATACATTTCTCGATAGCGACGAGAGTAGTTAAGTTTGCTAATATCCCTCTTGATTTTTAAATGCTGATACAAGTACTTGATGGTAAAACCTGTATGCTTAGGTGAATAATGCTGCAAAACTTCTTTGTATTAATTTCATGGAAAATTAGATTGAAATGTTTGTACCTCTCTGTTTTCGGGTAGCCGTTTTCGGAGGCATAATGTAACACGATAGGACTGAAGTTGTAACATTTGCTAATTTCTCCCCCAATTTATGGTTTACGAGTAAAACTCTGAAGACCTGTATGCTTTAAATGAATTGTGGTTAAAATCTCCATTGTTCTCCATTCCAACTTCACTTAAAATTAAATGGTAATGTTTTATCCTCATTGTTTTTGGTCACTCTTTCTGATGGCAAATCATGCGATAAGGTAGGACTAAAGTAGTTATATTTAATGATTTCTTACCTAATTTCTGGTTTACGATTACCTCTCTTAGACCTGTATGATTTATATGAATAGTGATTAAAATCTCCATTGTTCTCCATTCCAACTTTATTTAAAATTAAATGGTAATGTTTTATCCTCATTGTTTTGGGTCACTCTTTCTGAAGGCAAATCGTGCGATATGGCAGGACTAAAGTAGTTATATTTAAGGATTTCTTCCCCAATTTCTGGTTTACGAGCAACGCTCTTAGACCTGTATGATTTAAATGAATAGTTGTTAAAATCTCCATTGTTTTCCATTCCAATTCTCTATTACAACTTCATTTAAAATTAAATGGTAATGTTTTTTCCTTTCTGTTTTTGGGTCACTGTTTCAGAAGGCAAATCATGCGATATGGTAGGACTAAAGTAGCTATATTTTCTAATTTCTGTCCCAATTTCTGGTTTACGAGGAAGACTTAGGATATTTTAAATGAACATTGGGTAAAATATCAAATGTAAAAATTTCCTTTCGAGTTATATGGGAATGTTTGTTCCTCTTTGTCTTGGATAAACAGTTTTCGTAGTCAAGTCATGAGATACGCTAGGGTTCAAATACTTATATTTGTTGATTTCTCCCCTAATGTTTGGTTTACGAGTAAGTCTCTGAAGACCTGTATGCTTTAAATGAATAGTGATTAAAATATCTATTCTTTATTCTAATTCTCTATTCCAATTCTCCATTTCAACTTCATTTAAAATTAAATCGTAATGTTTTTTCCTCTTTATTTTGGGGACACTGTTTCTAAAGTCAAACCATACGACATGGTAGGAATAAAGTAGTTATATCTATTAATTTCTTGCTTAATTTCTGGTAAACCCGGAAGTTAAATGAACATTGAGTAAAATCTTTTTTGTAAAAATTTCCCTTCAACTTATATAGGAATGTTTATTATCTCTGTTTTGGACCAAAACTTTTTGTAGGCAAGTTATGGGATACACTAGACTTCAAATTCTTATATTTGATGATTTCTCCCAAAATTTCAAGTTCACTAGGAATTCCCGGTATGATTTAGATAAATACGGATTAAAACCTCCATTTTAAAACATTCAGTTAAAATTAAACGGTAATTAATTTTTCTTTCTATTTTGAGGCAAGTTTTAACAAAGACAAGCTAACCAATATTCGATCATTACCCTCATAAATATAACACTACTACTTTTAACTAGCTTAATATCGGATTTAAAAAATGTGTAGTTAAAAGAAATGTAAAAAAAGGCGGCAAAATTACATTGTGTTTGATCAGGGAGATATATCAGAAATGTAAAGAATTTTATACATTAAATATTCCCTTTATAAATTAAAATAAGCTTATATCTTTCCATAAGGAGGGAACAAAATTTAATCAATTTTTAAGTGAGATCGTTTACGTTTTAACAGCACTTGAAACCGTTTGATAGCATAACTACCTATAAAATTCTTTAAATAATTATCTTATAGAATGTAATATTAGCACTCTCTGAAACTTAGAATACATGAATTGTGTACATAAAAGTAGCATTAAAGATATTTCAAACAGTAAAATTGGATATTTTTACAATTATCTCATTTATTTTAATATTTAAAGACGAATGATTACGATTAAAACGAAGATTTATTCTAGGGTTAATCTAAAGGTTTTATTGACTTAATGTGTTTATTTACTGCATCTTTAATCCTATTCAGACTCAAGGTTACAAGTAATATCTTAAAGATTATCTAATAAATTTTAGTAACTTGACTTTATGAGTAGATTGTCAATAATGATGAGATAAATTTATTTGCCAGCTAAGTATTTACTTCCATAAAATAAATATGTAATGGACTTTTATATTTTGTGTTTAAACCTCTTAAGAATCTTCCTATTAGGGGGTATGTATTTATTTGACATATATCATTAATATGTGTGTGTACTTTATCTTTAATGATATTTATTGATAGTATCATCATATATTATTCGATTGTATCATTGTTACCTATGTTACAAAATACGCTTCCATCAGTGGTAGGCAAATACTTTTAAGCGCTGGCCAAAATGAAATTTTCAAAATGTCTCCCGGGCCGGAGTACTATACCGCGTACGCAAATATTTTGCTGCTTGTTCAAGTATTTTGCCATGTTTTCTGCTGCACTTTGAAATTCTTTTAAAGAAAGTGATGCATAATTTGGATGTTTTATTTAAAATGCCTGTTTAAATTGTATTCTTGAAAACAGCAATTGTTTCCTGGTAAACGAAACAAATGGCTTTCTTATCAATGTTTGTAAAAAGGTATTTTACCGTCCATGCTTCATTGTAATTTCTGCACTCCAAATCAACTTTTCTTTTTTTTTTAGATTAACTCATATTACAAATGCCTACAAATACATAGTTTAATTATTACAATAAAATAAAACCAATGTTTTAAAATTTTACCTACAAAAAGTTCACTTCTTCAATTTATTATTACATTTACAAAATAAAAAAAAATTAGTCTCAAAAGAAATGACGAGTATCGGACAAGTGCTAAATCAAAATAAACAGTACGGCTTGCTGCGGTCTGTCGCCCCTCGAAGAGTGAGAGGAGTTCACGCTCAATTCTATGTAGTCAGCCGACCACACGCTTTATGAGAGTATGTATGTTGCATACATTAAAGTAGGGATATGGTTACAGCTGTTCAAATTATAATACTCTCTATTACTTATATATTTTTCATGTTTTGCTAACGGAGGTTCGTGAGAGAAGTTGCCAGAATAAACTATCTTCTCTTTTATTTTAAGTAGTCTTTGTTCTGCAGTGTTTTAAACCTGAACATTTAACTGCTTCGGAAACAGCATAGAATCTCTTCTCTTTTATCACCCTGCACACGATCGATGGCTGATTGGTTAGGGTGTTGGCCTTCGGTACCGCAGTTCGTGGGTTCGAATGCCGCAGTGGCATGGAT
>CM063510.1:162158710-162186210 GCA_032207245.1 Pardosa pseudoannulata
TATCATATTTACGATTACTTAAAATTATTTCAAACAACAAATCTATTTTTAAAAAACATTTAATATACGCATTTTGTACAGGAAATTTGCTATTTTAATGATTATTATTTTATACCGTACATGTTACGGTAAAGATTTACAATATGATCTTATTCTTAATCTACTCCTTAAAAATATCATGCAAATAAAAACGAATAATGTACATATAAAAGCGATGCACACAGTGCATTATTAATATCACAGAGTTAAAATACATTCAAATAAGTTTTTAAATCTCGACTTTACCATGAAATTTAGACATGCCATAAATCTTTTGCTAATAACATATAAAATTTCCGAACTGATTGGTCAAAAACAAAATAAATCCATTTTGCATAGATTGCATTTTTTTTTATTTTACAATAAGTACTTTATACATTTTTTAAAACAAACAATCTGGAATATTATAAGCATTCGAAACACTCCAGGGACATTTCTAATAATAATATTCCAATGAAATTTATATACAATTTAGTTTGTGATATATAAAATTATTATTTCAAGTGACAACATTTAATAGCATTCGCTAGTACTAAGCCGCAGATATGTGTTGGCTATTTTGTTGAAGCACAATATAGCCAACCAACTTTACTCCTGAGGACAACATACAAAAAAGGAGTCATCGTAATTTCGAACCAAAAGTCAAGCAGAAGATCCCCGTGCTTGACTCAAAACATTTAGTGATATCGCTTAGGAACATATATTGCGGTCACGAATTGGTTTTAACCTTTTTTATCCTGACGGTACTTATAACTACGGCTTCAATCAAACACCTATATATTCCTATTAAAGCCGTTTTTCCTGACGGTACTCACAAGGACATGAACGAGTTCCTACAGCAGAAAAGAAATGACAGCACCGATCAGGAATCCTTTTTATTCGCATAGTAGGGATTTTATAATTGGCATGCTGCATTAGAATGTCAGTTTGTGGTAGAGTTGATAAACACGTGTTGTTCAATTGAGTAAATTCAGTTTTTTTATTACCAGTTATTTGGTACTATTATTTTTTAGAGATTTATATACTTCGCTGGTAAGCATTTCGTTTGTTTTATTCATAATTTAGTGTTTTATTTTCTATTATAGAGTCAAAAATATATGTTGGTACTAGAAAGAACCAGCTGCAAAATTAACTACTAGAGCACTGTAAACATTAATTTTCTTTATTCTATGATTATTCTCCATTAAAATTTATCTAATGATGCAAAAATGAGTAAGAAAGTTGATGGTCAATTAATTCAGGATATAAAGTTTAAGGTCTGTAGAGTAAAGGATCATATGAAGATTAGTTAAAATTATTTAAAATTACAAATCTCTTTTTAAAAAACATTTAATATACGCATTTTGTACAGGAAATTTGCTATTTTAATGATTATTATTTTATGTCGTTCATTACCTCAAATACTTACAATATGTTCTTACTTTTAATTTATTCCTTAAAATATCATGTAAATAAAAACTAATAATGTATACATAAAAGAGATGCACACAGAACTATATTAATATCACATCCTTAAAAAATATTATTTAGTTTCAAAATCTTGACTTTACTATTTAATTTAGACATTCCTTAAATATATTGCTAATAACATATAAAATTTCCACACTGATAGGTCAAAAACAAAATAAATCTATTTTGAATGCCTATTGTCTTTATAATGTCCTTACTACATAGCGTCTCATTAAAGTAAATTGTATAGGAGTCTAAACAGATATATTAACACATTTTTGTCTGTACTTTTTCAGTTGTTCGGTGGATCCCTTCGTTGTGCAGGTATTTCAGCCCGTTAACGGGATTTTGCGATCCCAATTTCGTGCCTTCAAGTTTCAGAGCTCAGATTTCGTCATATTTCTAGCAACTGTTAGTGTCTGTTTACAGAAATGCGTCGAGGTACGTATACTAAACGCACATTTCTCTATCTAAATTCCCCAAATGCTCCAACTATAATAACTTGTGTTCCCTGTTCTCGCATGGCCGTTCGTAGCCGTACATAATCGACTTTAAGCAGTAGATATCAGTCTCATTAGCCCTCGAGTATTAAAATAGTACAGAAGAGTATTCCAGGTCAATTAAAATCAATAAATTATATGTGATCTTTCTTTACTCGAGTCACTTACATCGTCTTTTTTGACAAACGAAAAGGGATAAAAAATCCTAAAATAAAATAGAAAACTGTCATGCTTTAATCCCTTAACGTGCACGCTCGAGTTAACTCGAGCGAGCAAAACTGGCCAGCCTGTGCACACTCGAGATACTTCGAGTGGCGTTGTACTTTATTTCTATAATTTTTCACACTCGAATGCAATCGAGAATTGAAAATAACAATGCAAAAGAAAAAATAATAATAATCGTTTTATTGATATTTATTATTTACATAGGATTTTAAGCTATAACATTTACTTATTCAAGTATAAAATATATATATTTTTCTGAATTCAAAGTTTTAAATTGTGTTTTTTGCATTAATAAATTGATTTTTTTCTGGCCAGCCTTATTAAAAAAATTGCATTAAAAGGTTAAAGTTGGACTACAGTAGCTATGAAAAGTATGAATAAAAAGTATTTGGAAAACTAAATTGTATGTTTTTGCTTTTAGTAGAAAAAATAAGTATCTGATTTCATAACGCCCATGTCATATAATCGAGAATAAATCACAACTTTGATCCTACCTCATACATTTATGTTTAAATTATAATTGTATGGAGCAAATTTTTTAATCCTCCTTAAAATTACAGCAAACATTCTTGATTAATAAACCGTTAAATAGTTCTTAGTGCAGGGCACTTTAATACATAGAACAAATGAATTTTCAGCAATTAGCGTCACATGAAATAGACTAGTATTAATTTTTATTCACTGCAGTTACATTATTCATCAACAATAATCAAATGAAAATAATATAAATAACCAAAGGGGAATTCCTTGTCACAATACATCATTAACTAAAATAATTATTAAATTATATATACTTTAATTATAACTTGTGATTAGTATATTGAAATAACATGGTATAAACTATTAAAAAATTATAATCAGTTTACATATATATAGATAGAGGGTGAGGTTATACGGAAATACTAATGAGTACATTCATCATCATTTATAAAATATGTATTTCTCGCAATTTATGAGTATAAGACACAAATTAATGAAAATAAATAATTAAACCTTAAAAAGTCGACAGGACAAAGACTAACTCAGCTCAATCGTCATAATCCAACGGTTTACTTCGACGTCTAAATTACATACACTCTATATTGATACGTGCCACCAAGCCGTGCATATCAGGGACACTTGTTCTCCACACACGCATTTATATATATATATATATATATATATATATATATATATATATATATATATATATATATATATATATATATATATATATATATATATATAATTACTTTATACCTTATTGATCTTTAGAAATGTACACAAATTAATTTGAAAACTAACTGTAGACCTACTAACTTTCCATATATTATTAGCTCGTCAGTCGTCCTGGATAAAGTGGCAAGTCAGTCCCACCATTCTTAATTTTTTTAGCCCTGGGAAAATTACTTCTTACCGTATGCATCTTAAGGATTCCATACGCAGAAATTGCAAAACTAACTGTAGGCTTACTAACATTCTATTAATTATTAGCTTGTTAGTTGTCCTTGATAAAATGACAAGGCTGTCCTACTAGCTTCCAAGAAAAGTAGATTGGGATGAATCCTCATGGACTACAAGAGGTTACCATTTTTCCATGGAAAATAATCTCTATTAACCCATTAGCGCCCAGTGATCTATTTTTAGATCGCTAAACATAGCGTGGTAAACTCGCTTTTAGATGACCTTAAACCCACCCCACATATTCTACACTGCATAGGGGGCAAGACAAGGCATGCACCTGTTTACCAACACGTGGTTTTCTTGTTTTGTTTATATCATTGATCTTAAGCTATAAGAGAAAGTTTGTATCGCCCTTTCGTTCCGCCGTTTTTCTACGTTTCTTAGCATAAACACTGAAAACAGCTAAGTAATACGCGTAAGTTAAACTTTTTTTGGTGATTTAATATCTTCATAGATGTAGCTATCAGAATATAAATCGATGTTATCTTAAAAGAAATATAAATAGTAAAAATTAGTGTAAAAATTCTGCTGATCTAGAAATAGATCACTGGGCGTTCGGGCGTTTTTTTCCTGACCCTGGTAATATTACGTTTTTTCACATTTAGATGAAAATATGAGTCGAAAAATCTTTAATAGCTTTCAGGATGCAGTTGATTATCTGTTTTCTGAACAAATTAAACAGGATATTATTGCCATATCCACTAATGTAGATGAACTGACAGATGAAGAGAAAATAGATGATAAGTTACATGCTCCATTTGTAAATGATATTGTTGGTAAAATAGAAGTAATATCAAAAGATGAGTGTGATCAAACAGATTTACCTTCAAAGTTTGAGAGGAAACCTAAAATATTAAAAACAGAAAAGCCAAAAATTATTTGGAAAAAAAAACCGAATTATACCAAATGGTCGGAATTAATGGAAACTGATAAGAATAATATTTTGGCAATGGAAAATGATCTTGCAAATGCATCTTGCATCATTGCTTTGAAAAATTTTTTTTCTGATGAAGTATATAACGTAATTGTGGATGAGACTATTCTCTATGCTAAAAATGTTAAAAACGACCATGATTTAATTATCACTAAAGAAGATATAAAGATATTTATAGGGTTTTTGATATATTTTGGCTATCTTACTCTTTCAAGTGAAAGATATTATTGGAGTGATGTGGAAGATTAAGTGATAGGTCTTGTACAGTACTCTTTTAATAGAAATGCTTACCTAAAAATAGAGTCATATATTCATTTCCAAGACATTTCAAAAGCAGCTGAACGTAAGAATGACAAATCAAGATAAAACTCCTTTTGGAGAGAATAAGAAGTAAAACATGGTACTGGTGTCTATTCACTCGAATAATTGATATGGCTGTAGTAAATGCAAGTATTCTGCACAGAAATGTTCATAAAGGTGATTCTATGCCCATGTAAGATTTTCGAAGAGCTGTTGCTGTAAAATATCTAAAATTGGGAATCGGAAAAAATGTTTTGAAAGGTCGACCTTACAGTTTTCCTTCATCCTCAAAAGCTAATCTCAGTCAAGATGTTCGCTTTTATAGAAGGGATCACAATATGGGACAAAGAAAGGGCCAAAGACATTGTCGACTTGTAGGATGCCAAGAAAGCCCCCTAACATATTCTGTGAAGTGCGATGAAACTTTATGCAAGAAGTGTTTCTTCAAATTCCACACTAAACTGTAGAAACATTGAAATTTTATTATTTTAAAATAATTAAACTTTACTAAGTACATTCTGTAATATAGTGAAATTCTGGATAAATAAACGTTTTTTAAAAGAAAATGCATTAGTTTTTATCTATTTGGTTCGATTTTACCACGTTATTGAAGTACTAATGATTGTTGTGTATTTGCTAAAATATATCCTCCGAACGCCCAGTGATCTATTTTTAGACCAGCATTTTTTTAAAGACTAAGGTACGTATTGATAAAATTCGATAATAATATTCATGTTGATGGTAAAAGACACCCAATTTATGAATTATATGTCACTGCGTCAAAATAAAATAATTTGGGCGTTAATGGGTTAACATTAACTTTTCGTATGATTATAAACTGTGCCGTTGGCAGTAAACTTACCACACGTAGAATCTAAATTGAAGCATAAATTTGACAAAATAAAGTATTTTCCTTAAATTATTATTTAATTGAAGTAAAATACAAAAAACAAGGAGATACATAAATATAGAAATGGTTAAGAGGGTCAAAAATCTCTTGATAGTTTTTCTGTGTCAAATTCAATTAACACTGCAGTCGTTCATGACGGAAGATATCTAATAACATATATTATTTGTGTCTCTATAATTTTTTTTATTTTACTGGATATAAAATTTTAATATTTTATTGTGTTTTATTAATTTTTAAGGTGGACTGTTACGGGGAACCTGATAAATCCGGGAGACGCAAGCGTGAAATACCAAAGTACTTACCGCACTACACTAACGAGCTATTCGAGGTGGAAGTGTCAGCTTTCCTCAGGATAAAGTCAAACGTGCAAGGAGACATCATTATAGAAGAAAGTAAGTTAATGTCATATATTATGTTACTCGCACGGCATCGTTCCGCCAAAAAAAATGATTTTGAAATGAAGAAATAAATTCAATTCGAAGTTTGCAGGGTATTGTAATATTTTGCATAACTTGAATTTCGAAAATAACCGAGTTCTTGTCCATAAACTTGTGCATATGTACAATATATATTTTATGTTAAAATAGAGGATATAAAAGTTCTTGGAAGTATTTGACAGACGTTTATATAGTTGTCCTGATTTGAAGATCTCAAGTATGAGATAGATGTCAAGCAAGAATCTTCTATGCAACTACACAAACAGCTGCTGCCCACTTAAGGATTCAGTTGTAGGGGGTTTGATGTAAGTACGGTGTACTCTTCCAGCAATAAAGGCTTAAAATAGCTTAATTATCTTAAATTTTTGTACTTTAGACTGAATATACCCTCAGCTTATGTACGACGGACCATAAAATTCATGGTGGAGCATTGGTTGTAAAAAGAAAAGGCATGGCTCCATACATCACTCCGTGTTCAAAAGAACGCTAAAGACCCACAGGCCAAATCTCCTATGACTTACAAATCTTCGGTAGAAATTTACATATTTCTATAACAAGTATCAAGGGATATATTCCGAAGAAGCCCTGCTCCACTGATATTGCCGAGAACCTGTTGAAAGAGAACATTCTAAATAAAATACAACATATTGCAACCACCTTTTAGATACCACCTAACTAAATTGAATGTCCGGGAGGATATTAGCTAGAAAGCGAGTCTCTACACCTCAACAACCATCCCCTCCTTCCCCACAAGAAAACCCGAAATATCCGGGATAGATAAAAAATAACATGAAATACATGGAACTGTATTTAGCAATATTCTGTTATAGTTATCTATTTAAAGACATAATATATCAAAGTAATTTTGGCTTACCTGTTACCTACGGAAGTTCCAATTGTTTGATAAACACACTCGTAAAAATTCGCACCAGCACGATGCTATTCGAACATTTCTCAATGCTATTCGACCTCTCCAGCGTCTGAATTCCCTCAAAACATGTTACCTCATTTCTTGGGGATTTTCCAGTTCACTGCTCCTATGTTAGCGAAGATCCAGTAGATGACCTTACCCTTTGCCTACAAGAATTTTGCAATATACAGTTGGAAAAATTTTCAATAGTTATAATAAATATTTGAAATAGGGACAATATCCTTTTGTTTAGTTTGTGTGGTAAAAGAGTTAAGTTAAAATAAAAAGAAATGAAACATTTTGTAAAGACAAAAGTGACATTTCAATGAAATTTGGAAAAATATAAACAGAAAACACTATAAAGATCTCAATTATCCTTACATCTATTCACAGGAAATATTTATTGGACTGATTTTTCACAGATTATTAAGTATGAATTGTGTTCAAAAACAACATTTTACCAAAAAGGCCTTTAAAGTTAAGAGGGCAGTTAAAATTCTCTTTTTTTTTAATTTTAAGCGATATTCTTATATTGTTGTTATACAAAACATACATGGCACAATATCTATAAGAACAAAATTACTATAATATAGAACTACCATATTCTTTCGACAATGTTTACAAAAATGTTCCTTATGTACAGTATAATAACCATTTATTATTATATCAACCATTTTTCCCTATTATCTTTACAATTTATATAGAAACAAAATTCGTTATCAATTTACGTCAAATGCAAGTTAAATAAGACAATTATTTCAATCTATATTATACCTTATCATCTACCTCCAACTTCAGAAAATACAATATGATTTAGAAAAAAACCCCAGTTATTTGACAAATATATTATTAGGTAATCTTCAAAATTTTGAATATTCAATACATAAAAATAATGAACCTGAAATATTTTGAAATTACTAAACTCATTACAAAACGTGTTCAAAATTATTTTTTTTAAATTTATAACAAGGATGAATGACAATAAGAGAAAAAGGTTTAATTGCACTAAAATAATTGTGATACCTGAATAATGTCTTTTCATAATAAAGCCTACATCTATCTCATTTTTAAGAACAAAAACTCTGTACATGGTTGGGCCCAAATTTGTCATTTCGGAAGTTTTTTATCCCCTCTCTTTTTCACCACCTTTTCTTTTTTTGGGGGGGATTTTAAAAAACTGCACCCCCTAAAAAAACGTACTAAAATTATGATAAACCACTCTAGAAATATATAGATAAATTGTTGGTTTATCAATAGAAAATATTTCTTATATTGTTGTTACACAAAACATACACGAAACAAAATCTATAAGAAAATATAATTACTAAAATATGATACCATATACCTCTAACAATGTTTACAAAAATGCTTCTTGTGTACAGTATACTAACCATTCATTAGTATAGCAACCCTTTTTTCATTTTATCTTTACAGTTTATATAGAAACAAAATTGGTTATCAAATTAAGTCAAATACACGTTAACCACTTGCGCTACAAAGACGTGCCAGGCACGTCGAGATGCTTTTGTTACAGAACCGAAAGCGACGTGCATACCACGTCGATAGTCATTTCGCGCAGAAACAAATGCGACTTGTGCGTGGTACCTCGGCTAATCGTAAGAGTTCAGCCGTTCATTCTTCCAGCTACTGTTCTACAGTGAATAACATCGCGTGCTGTCTTGAGAATATACCAGAGTTGATACGTTGAGTTTTTGAGATATCTTACTATAATGCTGAAAAGAATGAAGCGCGGAGCGCGGCGCGGCCACCGGCAGTTAAATCGTAGCTCAAGTTGTTAAATAACACAATTACCTCAAGCTATAGAACACCTTACCATCTATCTCTAACTTCAGAAAATACATTTGGTAAATATATTGAATGACATGGTATGTCATTCATATGATATAGATAAAAACAATTTTTCGGCAAATATATTATTAGGTAATCTTGAAAATTTTGCATACGAAATATTTAAAATTAACGAACCTAAAACATTTTGAAATTACTAAAGTCATTACAAAAATTGTTAAATTCAAAAATATTTTTTTAATTTAAAACAAGGGAGTATGACAAAAAAAAAAGAAAAAGGTATCATTGCAGTAAAATAATTGTAATAGCTGAAGAATGCCTTTTCATTATAAAGCCTACACATATCTCCTTTTTAAGAAGAAAAACTCTGTACATGGTTGGGCCCGAATTTTTCATTTCAGGAAGTTCTTTCTCCCCTCTTTTCTTTACCACTTCTTTGGGGGGAGGGGTGATTTAAAAAAAAAACTCCACCCCCCCAAAAAATCGTACTAAAATTAGTATAAACCACTCTATAAATATATAGATAAATCGTTGCTTTATCAATAGAAAATATTTCTTGGATTCTCATATCAGAATCCCTTGAGGAGATTCTTTTATAAATAAAAGCAATTTCCTTGTTGATTATGTTTGTCGGAAATCCCTATTTATTATATCTCCATACATACTTACCTTTTGAAATACCCCGAAAACTGTTCAAAGGATACAATAACCAGGAAGTTTTGGGGCCGAAAAGCTTTTATATCTTCCTTTTCACTGCATCTATTTTTTTTTCTGTGTATTTGTTACTCTGAATAAGCTGTATACAGAGTCGTAGGTATTGAATACTGCTTACTTTTCGGTAACATATTGTTCTCATTGTAAGTGACGCCTTATTTCTTTGCAGGTACAAACGAAACTTTGGAGTTTTACGACGCTGATTACCACAATGACTTCGGGGAATTAGTTCCGGAGGGTTTAGCTACAAGCCGTCAGACGCTGCATTTCTGTTTCTTTAACAATGTGATTTTATCCACGTTTGTCTTATTTTGCCTCATAAAGAACGGGATGTTTTCCTGAGACTGAACCAAAGTTTATATATAAATATCTATATATATATATATATATGAAAAAAGAAGAAAAAAAGAACTGGAAATGTTATTCACTGTGTGGAGAAGATTATGTATAAATCATACTCAATGATCTCTTGGGAAACATAAACGGCTTCTAAAGTTCGTTTGCGTGGCAATGAACATAGCATGCTCATACAAACTCTAGCATGTACTTGTACGCATGCGTATGTTTATGTTTTGATATACTTTGTCAGTTTAATATATATAGATGGATATAAAATCTGTCTTATACAGTTCATATAAAAGAAAAAAAATGTGACTCGTCTGTAAATTTGACTGGAATTTTATTCGAAAAAATATGTGGAAGTCTATCACACAAAGAACTTTTGGTAATAGGATTTTAACGCAACTGGTGAAAAGTTATATAAAGGTGTTTGAAAATTGTTAATTGTGTGAGTATATTAAAATATAGAGAGTAAATTTAACGAAGGAAAGACAAACTGACTGATGTGTATTTAAGGAAAAGTGTTGAAATAATTGTAACTGAAATAAATACTTTTATCGTATCGTTGTTTTGGTTTTATTTCTTTATTGATGCATTCTTTTACATGATTGGTTGGATTTTAAGATTTTTTCTATTGCAAAATTGCTATAGAAAGACAGTAAAATATAAAGCTAAAATATGCTTATGATGTTTCACAAAACATGATATACGTTTGAAGTGCCTTGATTAACTACTTATGTAAGAGAAACATTTACAAAGATTGCTGTAGTCTAAATACGGTTGCTAGCATCCTGATTGGTAGAATACCCTCTGCAAGTTACGCAATCATAAGGTACAAAGTTTTGTCAAAATGGAATCACATTTAAATCACTCATCTGCTGTCTTCGCAGAAATGTTTTTAATCATATTTGTTTTATACTTTTATGCTAATCTTTACATTTTCTAATATCATAGTAGTAATTTATAATATTAATATAATAGCAATTTTAAATACATTTAAAATAATCATGTATTATTATAGAACCCAAAGAATCATAAAAATCCTAGCATTTTCTAAATAATCCCACCATTATAAACAAACCTTTCATATTCTATGTCACAGATAGATCTTTGTACTCTTGCATGTCACTTTAAGTTTGTATTTAGTACTTACCCCAAAAATTCCTGAAAAAATCTACACATTAGCAGGATAGATTAGACAGCTATGATCTACATTTTACTTCAAAAAGAGGTAAGAAATGATTGCGACAACTCACTACACAACAAAATATTATAAATTGGAATTTAAAAAAATCCATAAAATTCATTCAGTTGTCTATTTCGATAATATTAAGGGGTTTTAATATGAATGACAATCTAGGATATTTATTTTGTAACTTTTTATGCTGAAATTCTACTCTTGCTAAAATCAATATTATTCACTAATAGCGATGTGTTCTAGTCTAATTAGCCTAGAGTAACAAAATATTTGTCTTAATACTATAAACTGTATCTAGGATATTTATTTATTAGGATAAATCTAGGATATTTATTTTGTAACTTTTTATGCTGAAATTCTACTCTTGCTAAAATCAATATTATTCACTAATAGCGATGTGTTCTAGTCTAATTAGCCTAGAGTAACAAAATATTTGTCTTAATACTATAAACTGCCCCAAAACGAGGACATAATTTAGTAGAAGATACATTACTACGTCATATCAATCGAAATGATTGGTATAAAAGGATCGCCAACTTTCACTGAAAATGCATCTACCTTACTCTTCCAACAGTCTGTGTTTAGCTCTCCTTTACTCTGATAACACCATAAGAGTAAAATATTAATTATATACTCATTTCATATTATAACATGCAAGTACCATGAGGTTGATATGCTACAGAATGAAAAGATTTATGCCCTACAATGGTATAGCGAAATGTTAGAAAGGGGTATATCATATCCCGGTTGCCAGTCACAAAGACGAGCAAAATTGTATGTTTTATATAATGCATCAGAATATGGTTATCATAGGAATACACCAAAGAGTTACCCTGCCCCTGGCTGCAGTTATTGCTACATAACTGAACCCTATCACACCAACTATTAATAAATTGTGCAATCTGCATGTGTTCTACTTAAGGGCAAAAGTAAGAAATCATTGGAATTAGTAAGATATATTTATTGCTTCCAAATTTACAAACTTGGCTTTCGTTTTAGTAACTTAAATTTTGTAAATGTAGAATACTTACCCTTAAAAATGTTCAAATACTCAAAAGGTCGTAGAATTATATCTTGAAAGGAATCTTGAAAGTATTACAATTATTTATACCATTTATCGTTTTCAATTACATAAAATCATTTACTCGTTTGTAGAAAACACTTTTTTTTGGTTGCCCTACAGAGTTAACTATAAGATTATAATTTTAAAAAGTATATCTTTGACGTTTATGTAGATACAAATTATTTCGTTTAAGAGCTGATATCTCACCAATAATATTCAAGTTCTTGTTTAAAAATTGGTGAAATCTATTTTAAACAGTTTGCATGTTTTAAGCAATAATCATGCAAAGTAATTAGATATATTATAAATTGACATCTATTTCATCATAAGTAAATGTTTGTATTTTCTATACACACAAACATTACGTATAAAAATATCTACGATGAGATTTAGAGATCTTTTAAAAATTTTTTGGCAGAGTGCGAGATACGATTTCTACTTTCTTTCTTTAATATTTGAAGATATCCCAATTAGATATATTATAATTTGGCATATATTAATCATACATAAATACTTGTATTTTCTGTACACACAAACATCACATATAAAAATATCTACGATAAGATTTAGAGATAATTAAAAACATTTTCAGCAGAGAGCGAGGTCCGATTTTTACTTTTTTACTTTAATATTTGAAGGTCTCCCAATTGCATTGTTGACTCATCTTTATCAGAATGTGTGATAAAATGCATTGACTACTCATGGTTAAATTAAAAAAATAAACACTTCATCAAGTACACTTTTAAAAAATCAGAAAAATTCGTTAAAATTAGAAAGTGGTCCCATTATGCTATCAAACTGTGTATATATTTCATATTTTTATGCTGAAGATAATAAACCTGAATATAATGGAAAAATTTAGAATAATGAAAATAAGGAAACATCTTACGAAACAAGACTAGTTCACAGTAACTTACAATTGCCTCTCGCAAATTTTCTCGAATATAAGGACATTCAAAATAAAGGTCAAGATATTATTTTCTGGATAAAAATAATTAACTCTGTCTTGAAAACGAGTCTCATAATTTGAAAAATTAGAATAAATTATTTAAATTTAGATAAGTGTTTTTCTTCAAGGGGAAGTTCATATATGAAGCAATTTTAAAATTCCCTGTCTTAGATTTTCAGCCAGTAAAGTAAACTTTAAAATGAAGATGAAATTGCTTTTCAGACGTAAATAATATATAACAGTGGATTAAAATTACATTTCAAATTTTCGTTACTTAAATTAATCATTTAAAATGAAAGGTTACATTTTTTGTTTTCGATAGTGATAATAATAGTTTTGAAGTTCAATAATAGTGATTTGAAGATTTTTTTATAGTAAAAAATATTGAGAATTGTTTTAAGAGAATAAAAGACGTTAAATCTTAATTTTTAAAATTCCAATTTTTAACGATATATTTGTAATTAGAATAGATAATGTTATTACATAAAATACATTTTCGTTTTTGATAGTGATAATAATAGTTTTGAAATTCAATAAAAGTAATTTGAAGATTTCTTTTATAGTACAAAATATTGATAATTGTTTTAAGATAATAAGATACGTTAAATCTCAAATTTTAAAAATAAATTTTTTAACGATATATGTGTAATTAGATTATATAAATCTGTTACATAAAATACATTTTCGTTTTTGATAGTTATAATAATAGTTTTGAAATTTAATAATAGTAATTGCAAGATTTCTTTTATAATACAAAATATTGAGAATGTTTTAAGAGAATAAGATACGTTAAATCTCAATATTTAAAATTCCAATTTTTAACGATATATTTATAATTAGAATATATAATGCTGTTACATAAAATACATTTTCGTTTTTGATAGTGATAATAATAGTTTTGAAATTCAATAAAAGTAATTTGAAGATTTCTTTTATAGTACAAAATATTGATAATTGTTTTAAGATAATAAGATACGTTAAATCTCAAATTTTAAAAATAAATTTTTTAACGATATATGTGTAATTAGAATATATAATTCTGTTACATAAAATACATTTTCGTTTTTGATAGTTAAAATAATTGTTTTGAAATTCAATAATAGTGATTTCAAAATTTATTTTATAATACAAAATATTGAGAATTGTTTTAAGATAATAAGAGAAGTTACATCTCAATTTTTAAAATTCCAATTTTTAACGACATATTTGTAATTAGAATATATAATGCTATTACATAAAATACATTTTCGTTTTTTATAGTGATAATAATAAATTTGAAATTCAATAATAAGGATTTCAAGATTTCTTTTATAATACAAAATATTGAGAATTGCTTTAAGAGATTAAAAGACGTTAAATCTCAATTTTTAAAATTCCAATTTTTAACGATACATTTATAATTAGAATATATAATGTTGTTACATAAAATACATTTTTTTATAGTGATAATAATTGTTTTAAAGTTCAATAATAGGGATTTCTAGATTTATTTTATAATACAAAATATTGAGAATTGTTTTAAGAAAATAAGAGACGTTAAATCTTCCAATTTAATCATTATTTAAAATTCCAATTTTTAACGATATATTTATAATTAGTATATATAATGCTGTTACATAAAATACATTTTCGTTTTTGATAGTGATAATAATAGTTTTGAAATTCAATAATAGTGATTTACAGATTTGTTTTATAGTACAAAATATTGAGAATTGTTTTAAGGGAATAAGAGACGTTAAATCTCTATATTTAAAATTCCAATTTTTAACGATATATTTGTAATTAGAATATATAATCCTGTTACATAAAATAAATTTTCGTTTTTGATAGTGATAATAATAGTTTTGAAATTCAATAATAGTGATTTACAGATTTCTTTTATAGTACAAATTATTGAGAATTGTTTTAAGAGATTAAAAAACGTTAAATCTCAATTTTTAAACTTCCAATTGTTAACGATATATTTATAATTAGAATATATAAAGTTGTGACATAAAATACATTAGAGAAAAAAATTTACAAAAGTAATTTTGATTAAATTATGACACCATTTAAAAAAAATTGAGTCGTTTTGATTCATCTTATTAAGCAATAGGAACATTATATCTTCTTTAATAATGTTCCTATTGCTTGTTTAATAACCAATAGTTTTTTATGTTTTTCCTTTTATTTGTAGAATTTATATAGAAAAATAAACTGGGTATCGATTTTCAGTTATGATATATTATTTACACAATGTAATTATTCATAACTATAAAATATCCAATCAATTATTTCCCCAATTTACGTATTAAAACATCTGTAAATCGAAAAAAAATATACTTTCGAAATTTAAATCATTCATCACTGTATTCCTACATTTTAATGACACATTAAGTGAAAATCTCTAAAATTTAGAAAAAAAAGTAAAAGAACTGCATCTGGAGTATTTCGAAATTACTAAGTCGATATAAAAAAGGTTCCATTGGAGTGAATTAATTACGTTATTCGAAAAATGTTTATCATAATGAAATTCAGTTTCTTCTGAATATTAAAAATAATTTCGAACTTTTGTCGAAATATAACATTT
This sequence comes from Pardosa pseudoannulata, assembly GCA_032207245.1. Taxonomy (NCBI): domain Eukaryota; kingdom Metazoa; phylum Arthropoda; class Arachnida; order Araneae; family Lycosidae; genus Pardosa; species Pardosa pseudoannulata. The sequence continues at coordinate 162,174,499 of CM063510.1, forward strand.
TTAAGGTTTCTAGTGCCTTTCAATGGATTCCTATACATGTCTATTTTTAGTTACAAAATTATTAACAGTGCTTTAGAATTGGTAAAAAAATATAGAACATTCAATTAAGTTTCAAAAGAAGAAGAAAAAGATTGCTCCTTATAAGAGTATTTTATATGATACATAAAAATTGGCAGGTATTCAAACAGTTTGTGTAGGAGCAGGTGTTCGTTTTCCGTTTTTCCTGTTTGTGGGATATTTCTCTGTAGAACTATTCCATTGTCCAGTATAGACGACTTTGAAAGATTTTCATTCATACAAAACTGTACAATTGGCTCTAATGTAGTTATCTATATAGTTATACATGCATATAACGGTATAATGTAATATATAGGAAAATATTGGTAATAATTGTTTAATGAATGGTTACTTTATATGAAGAAAAATGTAAGTGTTTTAAATTGTCTCTTATAGTACTAAGATCCTCAAAAGAAAATTTATTTAACTCTACATTAAATACGGAACATGTTTTAATACAGAAAAAAATATAAAATACACTGTCTACCAATAAGTATTTGGACACCTGTGATAGAAAAGGAAAACTAACTTTATTCGAAATCAATAGTTGGTAGAGCCTCCACGAGAGGCAATTACTGCGTGAACATTCCGAGGCATACTTTAAGTCTTTGTATTACAGCTAGTGGTATTGCCTTCCACTCGGATTAGAGTAGACATACAAGTTCCTTCACCGATTTTGGACGGATAGTGCACCACTTAATTTGGCGATCAAACTCATCCCAGAGGTTTTCGATAAGGTTCAGGTCTGGGCTCTGGGCATGACAGTCCATTTGATGAACTCCTTTGGCACCATACCAAGCCTTGGTTAACCTCGAAACATGCCAACTGGCATTGTCGTCTTCTTCAGACCGCTAGATATGTCCTTTAAGGATCTGCCACATTTGTGATACCCGATAATTATACATTTCTCGAAATCAGAGAGCTCCGAACTGTGCGGCATCTTGCATGCGACTAATGACGATGCTGTTTCCTACACGATGTGCACCATGACGTACCTCAGGACCGCAGATATTGTCATTTGCATAGGTGTCCAAATACTTATTGGTAGACAATGTAAGATACTATATTTCGATATTAAGTTTCAAAAAGGATAAGAATTCCAAATTCGGCCTAAAACATTTTTATGTGGCCACATCATTATTTTCAGTATAAACATATTATACACATGTATTTACATGTATATCAAACCATATTGTTTTATAATTAAAACCAGTAAAGCACCACACATCAAAATGGATACTTAAACTAATCAAAGAAACTCTTGCAATCCAATAAGAAGCTTACCCCAAAAAAAAAAAAATAGCAGCTAAATAGGTAATGCCATCATAAAAAGGATTAAATAGCATTTCATTTCTTAATATTAGATAAAGTACTTAATTTTTAGAATCATCTTGGATAACACCAGTATTTACTATTTATCTAATTGAATATTATGGAGCAGAAATCTACAAAATATTAACGAAATTAAGTCATATTATTTATTTATTATTTATTCTATAGATAGTCTCATGGATAGTGTTGTCATCTACATAAATAAAGAATAACTTTTTTAATTTAGTCTATTAAAAATTTAATTTAAAAAGTATATTCTATTTTTTATACATGTGTGCATGCATGTTTGTCTTTATATCTGATTGTTATGCATTCAAAGATGTAGGATTAATTTTTATGCAACTGAAAATCACAATTTGGGTTGATTCTGAGACATTTTAAAGAGTGAATTAATAATCCAGTAACAAAATTTACATTAATTATTTAATTTAATTTATATTTATTTAGCAGTTTTATATAATTTCTATATCTGCATTCCTCTTTTTACGCTCGTCTATTACATTATTAGGTTTAACGCTGTGGTCGTTTAAAGAAATTAAATGTATTTAATCTTTTAATTATTATACGCTTAATATTCTTATATATGTTTTTTAGTTCTAAATAATCTCTTCAAACACTGTATTCCCAAAAGAGGAAGCCAAAGTCATATAGAATGATTAAGCGTCAAAAGAATTTTTTTTTTAATTTTTGAGAGCTAATTACAAAACATGTCTTTGTTTCATTCTCTATTTTTGGAAAATTTAACGGTATAAGCATTCGTAAGCTATTCGTAAACACAAAAAAATGTTAATTAAATTCAAAACATCAGACGAGAAAAAAAAATTGTTCCAAGATTTATCTCTCATGCGACCTTTCGAAACTCATTTTGACAGACTCACATGGAGAGGGGTTGAGAATGTTCTTAATGACTTTCTACCGAAGAAAAGAGTTCAAAAGATTTCGACGCTCTTTCTAAAAATTGGAGACATAATTTTGCCACTTTAACGTCGTTTTCCGAAAGTGGTGGCCATTTTCATTTAGGATAATGAAGATTGTTCTTTGTAGAGTTAGAGATTTGTTTACTCTTTTTTTTCCAAACAATAAATGTTCACATTTATGTTTTGTCTAAATAACATGATGGAGATTTTAAATTGTATTACATAATCAGAAAGTTGCGTGATTTCGGGACAATCGATTTTAACTATATAAAGCATGTTAAGTTTTAATTTTTTAAATTTTCAATTTTTTAAATACATTTGTGAAATACATAATGGTATTACAGGATACATAAAGACATAAAATTATTAATACAATTTTATGATATCTAATGGTATTACGTATACATATAAATACTAAAAACTATTTAGGATAATGAAGATTGTTCTTTGTAGAGTTAGAGATTTGTTTACTCTTTTTTTTCCAAACAATAAATGTTCACATTTATGTTTTGTCTAAATAACATGATGGAGATTTTAAATTGTATTACATAATCAGAAAGTTGCGTGATTTCGGGACAATCGATTTTAACTATATAAAGCATGTTAAGTTTTAATTTTTAAAGTTATTTTTAATTTTTAAAGTTATTTTTGTGATAATACATATGGTATTACAGGATACATATTAAGACACTAAAATCTATTAAATCTTTTAAATATATGATTTAATGATACATATAGATTAAAATCTATTATACAATTTTATGATGTTAATATAAAATGGTATTACGTGATATATATAAGACACTAAAATCTATTTAGGAAATGAAGATTGTTCTTTGTAGAGTTGGAGATTTGTTTACTCTTTTTTTTTAAACAATAAATGTTCACATTTATGTATTGTCTAAATAACATGATGGAGATTTTAAATTGTATGACATAATCAAAAGTTGCGTGATATCGGGACAATCCATTTTAGCGATAATAGCAAGTTAAATTTTAATTTTTTATATTTTTAATTTTTAAACTTTTTGTGATGGGAATACATAATGGTATTACAGGATACATAAAAAACACTAAAATCTATTAAATACAGTTTTATGATGGGAATATATAATGGTATTACGTGATACATATAAGACACTAAAAACTATTTAGGATAATGAAGATTGTTCTTTGTAGAGTTAGAGATTTGTTTACTCTTTTTTTTCCAAACAATAAATGTTCACATTTATGTTTTGTCTAAATAACATGATGGAGATTTTAAATTGTATTACATAATCAGAAAGTTGCGTGATTTCGGGACAATCGATTTTAACTATATAAAGCATGTTAAGTTTTAATTTTAGTTTTAATTTTTAAAGTTATTTTTATGACGGGAATATATGAAGGTATTACATGATACATATAAGACACTAAAATCTATTAAATACAATTTTATGATGGGAATATATAATGGTATTACACGATATATGTAAGACACTAAAAACTATTTAGGATAATGAAGATTGTTCTTTGTAGAGTTGGAGATTTGTTTACTCTTTTTTTAAAACAATAAATGTTGACATTTATGTTTTATCTAAATAACATGATGGAGATTTTAAATTGTATTACATAATCAGAAAGTTGCGTGATTTCGGGACAATCGATTTTAACTATATAAAGCATGTTAAGTTTTAATTTTTAAAGTTATTTTTATGACGGGAATATATGAAGGTATTACATGATACATATAAGACACTAAAATCTATTAAATACAATTTTATGATGGGAATATATGATGGTTTTACATGATACATATAAGTCACTAAAATCTATTAAATACAATTTTATGATGGAAATATATAATGGTATTACATGATATATGTAAGACACTAAAAACTATTTAGGATAATGAAGATTGTTCTTTGTAGAGTTAGAGATTTGTTTACTCTTTTTTTTCCAAACAATAAATGTTCACATTTATGTTTTATCTAAATAACATGATGGAGATTTTAAATTGTATTACATAATCAGAAAGTTGCGTGATTTCGGGACAATCGATTTTAACTATATAAAGCATGTTAAGTTTTAATTTTTAATATTTTTAATTTTTAAAGTTATTTTTGTGATGGGAATATATAATGGTATTACATGATACATATAAGACACTAAAATCTATTAAATACAGTTTTATGATGGGAATATATAATGGTATTACATGATACATATAAGACACTAAAAACTATTTAGGATAATGAAGATTGTTCTTTGTAGAGTTAGAGATTTGTTTACTCTTTTTTTTCCAAACAATAAATGTTCACATTTATGTTTTATCTAAATAACATGATGGAGATTTTAAATTGTATTACATAATCAGAAAGTTGCGTGATTTCGGGACAATCGATTTTAACTATATAAAGCATGTTAAGTTTTATTTTAATTTTTAAAGTTATTTTTATGACGGGAATATATGAAGGTATTACATGATACATATAAGTCACTAAAATCTATTAAATACAATTTTATGATGGAAATATATAATGGTATTACACGATATATGTAAGACACTAAAATCTATTTAGGATAATGAAGATTGTTCTTTGTAGAGTTGGAGATTTGTTTACTCTTTTTTTTAAACAATAAATGTTCACATTTATGTATTGTCTAAATAACACGATGGAGATTTTAAATTGTATGACATAATCAGAAAGTTGCGTGATATCGGGACAATCCATTTTAGCGATATATAGCAAGTTAAATTTTAATTTTTAATATTTTTAATTTTTAAAGTTATTTTTATGATGGCAATATATGATGGTATTACATGATACTCATAATACACTAAAATCTATTAAATACAATTTTATGATGGGAATATATAATGGTATTACATGATACTCATAAGACACTAAAATCTATTAAATACAATTTTATGATGGGAATATATAAGGGTATTACATGATACATATAAGTCACTAAAATCTATTAAATACAATTTTATGATGGAAATATATAATGGTATTACACGATATATGTAAGACACTAAAATCTATTAGATACAATTTTATGATGGCAATATATGATGGTATTAGATGATACTTATAAGACACTAAAATCAATTAAATACAATTTTATGATGGGAATATATAATGGTATTACATGATACATATAAGACACTAAAATCTATTAAATACAATTTTATGATGGGAATATATAAGGGTATTACATAATGCATATGACACTAAAATCTATTAAATATAATTTTATGATGGGAATATATAATGGTATTACATGATACATATAAAGCATTAAAATCTGTGAAATATAATTTTTGACTGAAATACGAAACTACCTGGTAAAAACAGATCTGTCCAACAATATTTCTTAAACATGTAGTGCACACAGTACAATACAATTCTTTTATTTTTTATTCGTAATTTATATAGAAACAAAACTACGTATCTATTTTCACTTATGTTAAATAATTTTTACACATGATATTTATTTAAAATCATACAAAATTTTAGAAACTGTTTTTATATAAAGTATTAAAACTATATAACAAAAAAAAAAATCGATTTTCAAAAGTATACTCAGTTAAATGACAAGTATAATTATCGGTATCTCCAAAATTTTTAATAATAAACACAAAATATAAAACTAACCATTTCATTTTTCTAGTCAAATCATTGCATTACCTTTAAATTTCTGTAATGAAATGCCAATCTTCCTCAATTCCGACTTAACATATAAAATCCATCCTATGTATTGTCTGAAAGCATGTCTACGTGAGGATTAGTACAACTAAACTTTGTTGTTTCCAATGCCACTTGGAAAAGCCAAGCAACTTACAAATTAATGTGAATGGATGTGCCTTTCGTTGTCGAGTATCGCTAGGATGAAAAAACTCCTTATCTCAGGCAGTCCTCCTAGAAGCAGGGACTAAGCAAATGACACCCAGACTTGGTCTTCCACCCCCCCCAGAGGTATCGTTTGAAAACTTTGAGGACATTGGGACCACGAACATATTTTACGTGCTCCAGTCACTATTCTCCTGTTACGGGCTCCAGTCACCATCCAGTCACCCCTTGACATACAAATAAAATGTGCATCGACGCATCTGAAGGAGACGATTTAATTTGGCTTGAATGGCGCAACAGTGATCATTCATAGACAAGCTCATAATCTTCACTGCTCGAAATGGTTTTTGCACGTTTACGTATCCGTTGTCGAACAGAAGCAGCTTCACTCGAATTTGAAGAATCAGTCAAGTATTCCACATTATACACAATTTGATGACCATTTTCAGCTGCCAATTGGTGCCTGGAGCATCAGTGATCATTCATGGACAAGCTCATAATCTTCACTGTCCGAAATGGGTATTGCATGTTTACGTATCCGTTGTCGAACAGAGGAATCTTCACTCGAACTTGAAGAATCACTCAAATATTCCACATTATAAATACTTTTATGACCACTTTCAGCTGCCAGCTGGTGCCTGGCGCACCAGTGATCACTCATGGACAAGCTCATAATCTTCACTGTCCGAAATGGGTATTGCACGTTTACGTATCCGTTGTTGAACAGAGGTATCTTCACTCAAATTTTAAGAATTACTGAAATATTCCATATTATACACACTTTGATGATCATTATTTTCCGCTGCATTCTCATCACCAGTATAGCCTAGTGTACTTTCATCGTCACTGTCATATAATGTATCCAACCCAGATATTTGGAAGGACTACCTCTGAATTTGCTTCACTCAGATATGTACTGTGACGTTCGAGGTGCAATACCACTGCTATACTGATTACCTCACTCATTGCGATATTTTTCGTTTATTTTCTTGTTTATGCGATTTTATTTATCGGTGCTGTTTTGGAGGAAGGGGTGGGGGATGCAACTGTTAGAAAAAGACCGAAACACACAAATAATCCAATAATATAAGGCGTTCGCCGAAGATAGTGCTCGACAAGTTAAAGTCGTCAAATTCTACAACGTCATCTGAAATGTGCGACAAGTCACAGCCGTCATTGTATGTCAAGAAGTTAACGCATCTTAGGCCGTCTTGTGTACCGAACCCTTAACTTTCCAGTTATAAGATTTTTGCCTTTTTCCTTACCTTATTTTTGCCTTTTTTGCCTTTACATAGCTAAACCGGCTCTAATTGTTAATAATTAACCATATATCATGGTCATAAATAATTCATGTCATAGTGTTATTGTAACTTGTATATGTTATATTTCACATGTAGCGTAATTCTTTTTTAAATTCTACTATCATCTTGAAGATAAATTATATTTTTTGTTAGATGAAAAAGAGAGATTGTAAGTAAGATAAGAAATAACTTTAAACTATTTAAGAAGTTATAAAATGTTTTTTGGGTAATTTTAGTTCCCAACTGAAGGTATTACAAGTAGTTAACGTACTAAAAACAACAATATTTGCTAGGATTAAATAAGATAAGAAAAATATTTTAAGAATTTTATTTATTATGTACATTCTAGTCTAGTATTTTCTTTTCCACTGTTTATTCTTCATTATACAAAAATAACTATACATTCATAAATAGTTTCTTTAAACAAATTTATATTTTGAAAACTTAAGATCAGTAAAACCTTTTAAGAATCCTGCCAAATATACCACTGCTTATATTCATAAGTATGAATTTATATATATATATATATATATATATATATATATATATATATATATATATATATATATATATATTTCAAGCCTTTATAAAACCGTATAAATAAGTGTATTACCTAACGTGAAAAAAGAGAAGGAAATTATATTCCAAAGAACTTGAAAAAAATCTATTAAAATACTTTCTAACATTTGAAGTCAAATTATCACAGATATATTCTTTTCGATATAATCAAATAAATTTTATCGATGTATCTATACTCCCCTTTTAATATCTAAAGAAAATGTTTGTAAAAAGATTTCTAATTTCATAAATATATTTATTTCTCTGTCACAGCGATTCATTTCTTATAGTTTTTATTTTTGTTCCTTAAGCAGGGCACAAAACATTAAAATAAGAAAAAAATAAATAATTACAAGTTTCTTTTGAATATCCCTTTGCATTTAAGGCTTTTATTAATTTCTTTCTTTTTTGCAGTTTTGGAAGAAATTGAATTGAATTACAGACTGGGAAAATCATTAAACTGAAAGATTTCAATTTAAAATAATTGTTTTCTTTACTATTTTTATTTGAATTTGCATATGAAACAGTTTCGCTAAAAGAAAAACGAAAAAAAAATCTATCCCTTTCTTTATAGTTTTAAAGAAGATTTTTCAACTTTTAAACAATAATTTTAACTAAAGAATATTTCGACCTCTTTCATTTACTTTTCTTGAAGTAAAAATGTAATGAGATAAAAGAGAAAAATACACTAGAATATCGTGTGAGTGAAATTTAATGAAAAACACTATATCACTTAAGGCGATTTTATTGTTTGAACCATTACAAAATCTAGAATAAGGAAGAAAATTATTTTTAGTCAAAGAAGGAGGGTTGAAATTAATGAAAAATGTGTCTTTTCTAATATTGTTTTTATTAATATCATGGCTTTGGAATATGTATTACAATATTATTATGTTTATGAAGGGAAAATAAAATGTTTTTCCCTATCCTAGATTTTTCAATCTTGTTAAAAAAATATTTATATCGCATAGAATTTCGAAGTGTTATATTTGAGATCCTAATTCCAGTGCTATGATATTAACCTCTTCCGGTAAAATGACGAGTCTAGCTCGTCATTAGTTTTTCATTCCATACCGCACAATGACGAGCTACACTCGTCATGCGATTAAAGTTACTGTTAAATATGATAATTAATTTAGTTTAAAATTTCTAGTGTACTGAATTTGGCAACACTTTTATCACTTGTGAAAATCACAAGTCACTATTGCATATTGTTTACTTGGTACAAGTCATTGCCAAATTAATGAGTCAGAATAAAAGAAAACCTACTAAGAAATGCCGTGTGTTACAAGAATCAAATTAAAAGTGAGACTACTTGGCGGTGTAAACAATTAAGAATTCCTTTGCACTTTGTTTTGAAAAGTACCACTAGCTTGAAGACTATTAACTGTATACCTTATTAATGTTTTGCTTTGATATTTTCTTAATTTTACTGTTTCTGATATTATTTAACACTATGTAAAAAGTGGATTTTAATTAAGAATATGTAAGAATTGTAAAATGAAACAAGTTTTTTAAATAAAAATTAAATGGTTATTACATGCACAGTTTTTCATTATTAAATCATACCGGAAGGGGTTAATACTTTTAGCCAATTCATGATAGGTAAAGAGTGATTTTGATTATAGGAACGCCGTTTACTAGTTCACTAGCACATAGTGACATTACGTACCAATGACTTATACCAGGCCATGTTGAGATAACACAAAGAGTTATGACACCAGATACAAATTAGCGAAGGCTTTCCGTCCTGCAGACTTTTTTTATTTAGAAGTGTAATTTTGCACAATCTGGTGAAGCAAATAAAATATAATCAATCTCAATATGGAGACGCCCTAAACCGCTGGAATATGGAAGCAACTCCCACTGATGACGTTATCTTCAGATGAACAAAAAAAAGTTGAGCGTTCCCTGCTTCTGCTGAAGTTCTCTTAGTTTCGTCTTTTCTCCGAAGGGGGCCTTCAAATCTGCTGAGCAAAAAATTCAAAAGCTGCGGTTGCCAAAGCAAAAGATGACTAACCCGCGTTAGCCACCCCTCTTATACAATGGGGTCGAAAGGGGGAGGGGTCACTGACATCGCCCTCGTCCCTCGGTCAGTCTCCTACGCTAGCGTTGTCTAGCAGTGTAATTTAATGTTACAAGTGATATATATGAACTGAAGTAATTTATATAAATTTACTGTAAACGGTTATATTAGTGTCTTTTAAAGGTTTAAAAGAATATTCATTTTTTATTTAAATGACAAAATGACTAATTCATCAATTTGACGAGAACAAATTACATCCACCTAAATTTTTATGATTATCAATTCTTTTTTAGGAAATAAGACTATAAGGGACAAAATAGTTATGAGTCATAATGCTGTAAAATAAGTTGGGTTCATTTCGCTGTTTGCTGGAGGGTTGTAAAAAACCATAAGAGCATTTTCAATGGTTTCTCAAGAGTTGGTGTTAAGACAAATTTAATCTCTATTACGTGTACTACCTGCATTTACACCAGAACGGGCTGGAGAGCGGAAGACAGGTGTAACATTTCTCATTTAAATACCAACATGTCATTTTGATTATAAAACAGAATATTTGTATTACCAAAAAATACTTATTAAAATTTTAAAATATATATCGGGTTATTTGAAATAATAATATTTAAATGTATTTTGCACTGCAGATCTTTATTATTAGCATTCCGAAAGCACAAACATAACACACACACATAAGTAAAAGACTTAAATCACATCTTTATATTTCATTATTTTCATCAAATAACGATATATATTTTTGACAGCATGTCTCCTCTGATCACAAACACTAAATAAAAATTCAAGAGTGCACGCGCCTGAAGAATTAGGTCTACGGAGCCCGAATAAATTAAAAGTATCTCCTTCTGAGAACAATATTCCGAGGAAATTGAGGAAATGCATGTTATTGGGGGTCTAGAAAACCTGTAAGATAACCATATTATCATGCGGATAAGGCACAAGAATTTCGGCCGATCTCTGACAATTATTAGGGCGCTGCTCATCTTATAGAAGTGTAGCTGAATATTATATGTATTAGATACTAGACGAATGTCAGTTTTGTCATATGTAAAAGTATAGGAGCAATGGAGATTTCAACATTGGAGCACTGATGCAGACGTTAGGAAGTGTATGCCAACCATTGCATAGTGAGTGTCGACATTTCAATTATGTACGACTGTAGCAACTAACGTTATCATAAAAATAATGGATACAAAATTCATTGGTGCAACCCCCTAATATGACAACACTTTTTGAGTGAATGGTGAAATGTTTCAACTAAAGAGATTAGTAAGCTGATACAACTATAAAAGTTGCTGAAAAAATCTTCAGCAACAGAAACATTTCAAGAGTGATGTCTTGAAGTTCATAAGATACCACTTATCAGGCCTGCTGACATATAAACGGCTTTTGGATGTTTGAATGAATAAGTTAATAGAAAGTAAAGGATATTAAGCTACATCTATATCTTGAACTCCTAGTAGGATATTCCGCGGAAGTTAATTAAAGATAACTATACTTACTGCAGATATTTCAGCTATTAATACGGTGATTTATAGTATTGATAGCAGCAAAATACTTGCTCATATTAATTATATAAGTATATTTAACTTTTCAAATGACATTTTTGTCTATCCTTCTGTCAGTTTGCGAATTCCAAACTCCCATGTGTTGAAAATAGGAAATATTTT
>CM063510.1:162193710-162198710 GCA_032207245.1 Pardosa pseudoannulata
ATATATATATATATATATATATATATATATATATATATATATCTGTGTGTGTGTGTGTGTGTTACTGTAAAAGATCGAAATCTGGAGAATGTCGATTTTCACCGGTGAATGTCGACATTCACGTAGTCGTTTGGTGTATTCCGGAAATATTTGCTAAATAAACTTATTTCTGACTTACACCGATAAAAGTCGACATTCATCATGCACTAATAGTGAATGTTGAACATGTCGGACATTTATATGTTCAAAAGTCAAATCTATAGTAATATCCATGTAACTGTTGAACATTTCTTTTCGCAATCATAGCATTTATAGTCATGCCCTCCAGTTTTCTAATTAGCAGCAGCGACATTTCTTGAGAAGAAATCTCGTTTTTGGAAAGTATCTTTTCTTTACAAAATATAAACTGATTACGGGTCTAAAGCTACTTGAGGGTACCATTTTTGTTTTAAAATTTATAAAAGTCAAAGTCTTATACTCCATAAAACTGCTAATACATTTCGGGCATCTGTAGGACCACGGTAGACATCAGGAACTTATATTCGCACTGTGTCATCAATTTGAGCAGGAGGAAAGTTTCTTCTTGAGGTTTGTAACATTTTCGTTGTATATATTAGAAGTTTATCTTTTGTAGTCAATCTTTTAATAGAAATAAACTTCTGTTTATTCAGACATTGATAGAAGGCTTAGTTGATTGAAGCTCCTATTTGCTATTTTCCTTTGGAATGGTCACAGAGACTTTGGAGTATTCCTTTATGGTATGTGCTGATCTGACATATATCATTTTATATTTTAATTATAAAGTATGATTTAAAACATAAAAAAATTAACATTCACCATCAGTGCATAGGGATTGTCGACATACACCGGGGATAGTCAGAATATATAAGAATATAATCAAATATTCGTTCTTTCATCCAGGTATTTGGTGTATGTCTGCCTTCACCGGTGAATGTTATATATATATATATATATATATATATATATATATATATATATATATATATATATATATATATATATATATATATATATATATATATATATATATATATATATATATATATATATATATATATATATATATATATATATATATATATATATATATATATATATATATATATATATATATATATATATATATATATATATATATATATATAATATACATATATATATATATAATATACATATATATATATATATTATACATATATATATATATTATACATATATATATATATGTATATATATATACATTGAAATTATTACACTTAATATATCTTTCAAATTTTTACTCTTCCCATTCTTATTATTTCATATCTATTTTTTCAGTCATCTAATATCGTATTTAAAGGAGGCGACTGGAATTATTTGAAACCATTTTTTTAAAGCTAACTCTGAAGTAATTGCTAATTTTCTATCACTTTACTCACTTTTAGCTGACCCAGGAAATGGTTCACTTGACGGCTAATATTGCTGACTTAGTTTCTCTTTATTGGGTATAGTCTCGGCTTTTTCTCTCTGTCTGGCCCAACCCTGTAATTGAAAAGTTTTTACATGCGTTCATTTCTCTGTTCCGTTGAGACAAGCATAACTTTTACCTAATATTTTTATGTAAGTTGGCAATATTTCAAGAACTACTGACGGCTATTTATTACTCATGGCGTCTTTCTATCATACAAGCCATATCTTGATGTTACGTATGTCCAACTTTACTAGCAGCTAAATTAATTTAATTCCAGACACAGTCGAAGAACTTTGCACAAATAGGATATGCTATTTCCTTTCCTAGATTGTAGATTAACAACAAAATCTTATGCCACTAAATGTCGAATACTCTAATTACAGTTACCATCTTACAGATTAGTTGAAATATTGTTTTAGTTACTGGAAAATGTTTTTCAAAGTAATAATTTTTTGTCTTAAGGGACCTCTAGAATTTTACTTCTAGATGAAATACAGTCATTCCTGCAGGACTACAAAACCATATCCCTTGTCAGACAGTATGTTAAATATTACCGATTCAATAACCATTTTAAATGTTGCTGAAATATTATTGCAGTTGTTAAAATATTTTTTCTCATCTAATAGTGTTTCCTTTTTTTTTACAATGGACATGGGAGTCGTAAAAACTGGATGGATTTTTATATATTGCATTTATTTCCACAGCACTACACAACTAATCCCACGGTATGTAAAATAACTCAATTCCAGTGTACATTTTAAGAAATAGGTGAAACAGAACTGAAGCTTTTTCCTTGTAATAATGTTTTATTTATTTTAACTAGTCTTGTGATTTAAAATTTCTAGGTAACCTACTATGCATTTCATTTATACATACAGGAGTGTAAAAACATCCCACGATATGTCAAATATCAAGATTCCAGTCATCATGTTAAGATCTAACTGAAACTAGATAGCTTCTGTTTCAATAAATTTTCTATGTAATAATATTTTGTTCCTTTAACGGGACTTTGGAAATGTCCACACAGGAGTACAAAACCTTATTAAATGGTATGTCAGATATTACAATTATCACGCTAAGTAGTTAAGATATTACTGCAAATTTCGAAATAAATTATTCAATGCAATAATATGTCGTTTCTTATAACTGGCCATAATAATCTACTTTCTGGATGACCAGTTAAATGTTTCATTCATGCACACAGGTCTACAAAACCGTATCCTTTGGTATGTTAGATATTATATTTCCAATAGGTATGTTAAGGGGTAATTGAAATTTTACTGTAACAGTTGAAACAAATTATGCTATGAAATAATATTTTGTTGCTTTTAACTGTCTTAACAATCTACCTACTGGATGACCTGTTATACTCGTATATTTTATTTATAAACAAAGGACTACAGAACCTTATAAAATATATCTCAAATATTGCATTTTCAGTTATCATGCTAAACAGTAGTTACTGAAACTGTTAAAATAAGTTATGCCATGTGATAATGCTTTGTTTCTTTTAACAGGCTTTAGTAATATAAAGTATAATATTTAGTAGGATAAAGTGCAATAACTGCATTTTTTCAAAGAGAACTACAAACACGTATCGACTGAATGACACATATTACATTTCCATTTATCCTGTTAAGAAGCTGTTGAAATATTATTGAAATAAATTTTTAAATTTATAAAAAAAAATTGTGTTTTAATAGCTGGTCCTCTGAATTGCACTTTCTAGATGACCTGCTATATATTGTACTAAGGCATACAGAACTACAACGTATCCCACGTTATGTAAAAGATTACAATTCCAGTTATCACATTATAAAGTAATAGAAATACCGCTAGAATTACTGCAATAAATTTTTGAATGCAATAATAATCATTGTATTTTAAGCAATGAGAATTGTTTTCTTTGGATGACATTCTATGAATTTGTTTCCAGAAAATACACAGTCATTGATATTATGTAACAAAAAATTGCATTACATTAAAAAACACCATACATTTTTAGGAGAGAAATATTTGAAGCCAAATGATATGTAAATCTTAAACAAAAGTTACATGCGAGTGAATTTAAATGTGACATTTATCTAGAAACACCGAACAACAAATGTACTGTACCAAAATGTACTGTTTGCTTTAATATGTAATGTATATAGCTACGTAAAATATAAATATGCTGTTGGTCTTAACAGTATCTGATGTGATACATATTCATAAAAAATGACTACTAAAAATCAATAGAAATATCATTGTATAAAAATACAGGCATAAAACATAAAAATATACATTATAATTCATACTGCGAGTCCCTCGGTAATAACTGCTCAGGAAATAAGGCATGTTTTTGTAATTTATGCATATTATAGTAACAGTCACGCACGTGTATGTTACATACTTCTGTGAAAGTAGTGATAGTTATTCTAGAAATGACAACCCACTGTCTTTTCTTCTCTTCCCAATATATTTATTGGCTCCGCGTTTCTTTTTTTCAAAATTTATCGATTGTTATGTTAAAATATTGCCCCAGTTCGTGAGCTGCATATTTGCACATCCGTAGAAGAGAGACAGGTGTCGAATACATATATTGGTTCGATTATTTCAAATCCCAAGACATTTTGTTCCAAATATTTTGGACTTTTTTTAGATCCTGGGTTTATAAATATACATAATGGTCTTCATATGTATGTATATTTATTATTTTTATCCGTTCTACAGTCGGGATATTAAGTATACATTGATTGTTAGTTACTACTGTTTTTTGTTTAACGATAGTTCAAATTCGGTACGTTAGCGATGTTACATATACATAAATTTGAACTACTGATATTCTTTAAAAGCACACACTTTTGTAAATTATACAATGGTAATTTGAATTATTCATTGACGTTGCCTTCTCATGTCGTAGTCATCTTTGTGATTGAGCTTTTTACTCAGAACATAAGAACAAGCAAAAACAGTGTAAAATATTTTATGGCAGGCACTCAATTTAACTCGGAAAACTAATGGTCACGTTTTATTCAGATAAAAGCATGCTAAACTATTTTCTTTTTTTTAAATGATAGAGTAAAATATGTGATTTATAATTTATGAATTACTTGAAAAAGGTTTTAAAGAAGAAACAGGTGTAAGTTGGTCTTTTATCTGTATAAAACGTGACCGTTACTACTCAGTGTTAAATTAAGCGTCTGAAAGGATTTTACAATGTATTTCGCTTATTCTTATGCTCTGAGTAAAAGGTTTTCTCACAAGGATGGCTGCATCTCAGTTACCAATCAGCACTGCCACATAAAAATAAAGGCTAAATGTCCTGTGTAACCGTCGGAGAAGGTTTGTACATGTTTATATATTACTTAAAAGTACAAAACCAATTAATATTATTGCAATTACAGCATTATTAAATACTTCGTAAGAACTTTATTCTAAAAGAAGAAAAAACTTTTATTTTATGAGGAATCCGTAAAAAAAACTAAAAAGCATGAATAGTTAATAAAGTAATGAAAATAAAATAAATAAATATAATAAATAATAAAGA
>CM063510.1:162206210-162207535 GCA_032207245.1 Pardosa pseudoannulata
TTACTGGATCCATCAAAAAAAAAAAGCAT
Source organism: Pardosa pseudoannulata (assembly GCA_032207245.1). Classification (NCBI taxonomy): domain Eukaryota; kingdom Metazoa; phylum Arthropoda; class Arachnida; order Araneae; family Lycosidae; genus Pardosa; species Pardosa pseudoannulata. Next base: position 162,206,240 of record CM063510.1, read on the forward strand.
GGGCAATGTCGTTAGAGAGAAACAACATCCAAAGACTGCTATAAGTTATAGGGATGATGTCTTGGAGCCCCGCGTTCACCTTTTCAAGGTTGAATTTTGCTCTGAGTTGAATTTAATAGATGATAACGTGAAACGAGATAATGAATTTTTGATCAACAAATTTCTTCAAAATAAGGATATTCAACGGATTGATTAAACAAGTAAACCTTTAGGCTTCAACCCTATAGAATATATCTTGGACAGGAATGTTTTAACAAAGCTCAACCCCATTCCGAAATCTATTAAAATCATTTAAAAAAGTTATCATTAATATAATCATTAATATAAATACGCATATCCTTCAACGGGAAAAGAAATCATAATCTGAATTTGCCGCTTATTGAATAAGTATATGTTGACGTGGGATAACGCATTTAGATATTTACAGTTAAATTGAATATTGCAACTTGATTAATTATTTTACTTTTAAAACACTCGGGAATAGTTTTAATTTTTTTTACTATATTTATTTATCAGCCTTAGAGTGATTTTAAAAATGTATTTCATCAAGTATATATCTCTCTGTATTTTATATATTTATGGACAAAGTTACTTAAAGTGTTTTCATCATTAAATCAAGTGTAATTATTTCAAGTTTTAATAATTTTCGAATTACAAACCCCGTAGCGCAGAAACAATAACAGTTGCTATAATACTGTATACATTAGTTTGGTTTGGTTTGGAGTGCTACGGTCTACTTTTTGCAACACAAGGGGTAATGAGACCGATACCTACAGCTTAAAGCCGATTCCGAACGGCTACGAACATCCATACCACAGTGGGATTTGAACCCACGAACTCCGGTACCAAAGGCCAGCACCCTAACCAATCGACCATCGTTCGGCCTGTACACATTGAAATATGTGTTATAAGTGAAATTTACAGTTCCAATTTCTACATAGATGAAATGCAAAAAGGAACAATATGGATGAATTTCATTAACAGCAATGCAGTGGATTAAATAATAGAATACAATTTTATTTCGATTTATTTTTCGTTACTTGAATATTTCTGATAATCCGCAACTGTAAAAAAAAGATTATTAATTTTCTTTGTCTACCATTATATTCTTTCACTAAATTTTCACATTTTATTCAATTCTTTTTCTGGAGAACACAACTCTTTCGATTTCTTATGTAAGGTCTAATGTAAGGTATGATGTAAGGTCAAATACAAACACATGCGTAAAGTTATATTATTTCATAAAAAGCACTTTTAATATTCCCAATATTTTCATTTAAGTTGTATTTAGCTTTA
>CM063510.1:162207635-162233088 GCA_032207245.1 Pardosa pseudoannulata
AATTGTTACGAACTTCCTAAAACTAAAACTGCTGGGTTCAGGGATTGAATGGACTTTAAACAAGCAAGCAAGACTGCAGCACGAAGACAAATACTTTATTGGAAGAAATACAACGTCAAAATCTCCGCGGAACAATTTTGAGCCCAATGCCGTCGGCTCACGCAAGACTTTCCGCATCAAGCACAACACACCGTGCGTACTTCTCTTAGACCGAGATATTCTCTCAACGACTCCCTTCTGCATGGGATTCTGTCTGCCTTATATAGGCTCACAGAAACTGCCAGAACACTCCAGAAGCCGGAACCGGAAGTGGCCACGTGACGCTACACTTGGCGACATTTGGCGATGAACTTGGCGACAAAAATAGGTTGCCAAATCCATCGCCAACGAGCCTATATCTCGCCAATTTGGCGAGATACCCATAGAGTCCCATGCTAAACTCAAGCAATTTTCGCAAATTCGTAACATTGTCCCCTCCTCAAAGACTGCACGTCTCGGGCAGTGCACTTGAGCAGAAAGCAACTTACGATACTCACAAATACAATACTTACAAAACATAAATGGAATAATAAATTTAAATTACAATAAATCAATAACAGAATAAATAACAGAAACTAAACAACTATTTACAGAACTATTTACAAATAAAAAAATAAATAAAAGTTGAAGTTCACGAAACCATAGTCCCAATTATTAATTAAACTAAGTAATGTTACCATAGTATGGTGCTAGACGATCATAATGAACAATCCTAGGCTTAGCATTCGTTGATTTACGGATTCGAACCACGACGTCGTTCAGTCTTTTTAAAACTGTATAAGGTCCTTCCCACGAAGTTTGAAGCTTTGGAGAAAGTCCTTTACGTCTGTGTGGGTTCCAAAACCAAACCTTGTCACCTTCGTTGAATTCATGTCTTGTAGCTCTTGCGTCGTATCTGGTCTTCATTTTGTCCGTCGCGATGTTGATCCGACCTCGGGCAAACTGATGAACGTCTTCTAACCGCGCCTGCAGATTTTCAACATAAGCTTCAGGCGAAGAAGGCGCATCCGGTGGACGTCCGAATACAAGATCACAGGGGAGACGGAGCTCACGACCGAAGAGCATCTGTGAGGGTGTAAAGCCGGTGGTTTCATGGACGGCACTCCTGTAGGCCAGCAAAAATAACGGTAGTTTCTGATCCCAGTCTTGTTGATTCTTCGAAACGAGGTGAGAAAGACTATTTAGGATTGTTCTATTGAATCTCTCCACCATGCCATCCGATTGCGGATGTAGAGGGGTTGTTCGTGTTTTATCGATTCCCAGGATTTTACAAAGTTCTTGGCAGACAGCAGAAATGAAATTCCTCCCTTGATCTGAATGAAGTTGAAGGGGCGACCCGAACCTAGAAATCCAATTTGCCACTAAAACTTCTGCAACAGTTGTCGCTTCCTGATCGGGAATCGGGTATGCCTCAGGCCACTTCGTGAAATAATCCATGACAGACAAAATGTATCGGTTATTGTCCGCTGTCCGTGGAAGAGGTCCCAAGATGTCGAATGCTATTCTTTCGAATGGTGCCCCTACATTATACAGATGTAACTTTCCTCGACTGCGTCTAGTGGGTCCTTTACGAGCTCCACAGGCATCGCAGGATTTGCACCATTTTTCGACATCAGTTCTTATGTTGTTCCAATAAAACCTCTCTCGAACTCTCTGGATGGTTTTCATAACTCCGAAATGTCCACTTGTTGAACTATTGTGTAACTCCTTCAGCACGTCTGGTATTCGCGATCGTGGGAGTACTAGCTGCGACCTCGATGTTTTGCCGTCGTCGGATTCCCATTTTCTATACAGGACGCCGTTCCGAAATTGAAGAGAATCCCAGAGAGCCCAATAACGTTTGACACCAGGACTTAAACTAGAGATATCTTGCCAATTGGGTCTTGTACTAGACAACTCCATGAATTCAATAATGGGTTTTATTTCAGGGTCCTTCATTTGTGCTTCACGAATTTCTTCATCACTCCAAGAGTCTAATCGTGATGTAGATGACGCTGTGAGGTGGCGCACAACCGGCTCTATAGTCCCATATTTTATCTCAGCTGCAGAACAAAAGCGACAATTACCTGTACAAGGTCTCCTGGACAAGGCGTCTGCATTTCCATGTGAGGATCCTCTGCGATGTTGGATATCGAAGTCGTACTCTTGCAGCTTCTGTATCCACCTAGCTATCTGTCCCTCTGGGTTCTTGAAATTCAAAAGCCATGTGAGAGATGCATGGTCTGTTCGCAGCAGGAATTTTCGTCCGTAAACATAACTGTGAAAATTCTCTATAGCTTTAACAATGGCGAGCAATTCTTTTCTGGTGACACAGTAATTTCGCTCGGTCTTCGACAGGCATTTACTCCAATAAGCGATTACACGTTCATGACCATCGATTTCTTGAGATAGCACTGCTCCCAGACTGGTATGGCTGGCATCTGTATCTAAGATAAACTGTTTGTCAGGATCCGGATAAGACAATATAGGTGCGGATGTTAAAGCCTCTTTTAAGCTGTCAAATGCTACCTGGCATTCCTCAGACCATTTAAATGGTTGTTTGTTCTCGGTCAACCTATGAAGTGGTCTTGCGATTAACGAAAAGCCTTTTACAAACCTTCTATAATAAGTGCAGAGACCTAAGAAGCTTCTCAACTCGTGCACATTCTGAGGTTGCCTCCATTCTTTAACTGCTGCCACTTTTCGGGGGTCAGTTCTTACTCCCTCAGCGGAAATTATATGACCAAGGTAGCTTACTTCGCTGCGAAACAAATAACATTTGGCTGGATTTAACTTCAAATTGGCTTCTTTCAATTTTTCTAGCACCCTTCTCAGGTTTTTAAGATGTTCTTCAAAACTTCGCCCCACGATTATTATGTCATCTAAGTAAACAAGACAGGCTTCGGGAGAAAGTCCTCTCAACACCGTCTCCATTAGGCGCTCGAAAGTAGCAGGTGCGTTGCATAGGCCAAAAGGCATAACTTTAAATTGCCAAAGTCCTTGGCCACCAGTCGTGAATGCTGTCTTTTCACGATCTACGGGATCCATCTCTACTTGCCAATAGCCACTCTTTAAATCAAGTGTAGAGAACCACACATTTCCCGATAATGTGTCCAAGGTGTCGTCGATTCGGGGAAGAGGGTAACTGTCTTTCTTGGTGATGTTATTTAGGCGACGGTAGTCCACGCAGAATCTCGTTGAACCGTCCTTTTTCTTGACCAAGACGATAGGAGAGGCCCAAGGACTGGTAGAAGGTTCGATGACGCCCTTCTCCTGCATATCATTTAAAAGATCTTTCACTTCTTCTACTTTGGAGAATGGTAATCTTCGAGGATGTTGTTTAATAGGAGCATGATTTCCTGTGTCGATTCGGTGTTTTGTTAACTTTGTTCTTCCCAAATCGTCGGATGACTTCGAAAATAGTTCACTAAATTCACCAAGCATTTTCTCTACAGCGCTTTTCTGTTTCTTACTTAATTCTGTTTTTGTTAGCAAGTCCTTCGTTAAATCTTCAGAGGACACGTTTGATGTTTGGAAAGAACTTCGCTCCACACAAGTCACTGGGGTACATGTGGCTAACACCTCACCTTTCTTAATAATCTTCGGTTTATCACTTATGTTGGCAATTCTCACCGGTATGGCTTCTTTTGAGAAATCTATGAGTGTTGAAGCTACTAAAACCCCTTTTGGAAAATTCCCGAAGTTAGGAAATTCGAGGAGTCCAAGTCGAAAATTCTTCTCTTCGTCAGAATAGCCCTCCAATATTAATTCTTTCCTGGCTGGTATGGTGAAATCCAATGGAGCAATTATTCGATAGCAGGATTTGATTTCACTAACTTCTTTCCGGAACAGTGTTACATCTTCTGACGTAGAGTGTAGAGAATTATCTTTAAAGTCTAATATAAAATTGTATTTCTTTAGAAAGTCCAGTCCGAGGATAAAACTGTCCGTAATTTTTGCCACATACACAGTATGAAGGTACGAGTTGTTTCCAAATGTTATTTTAATATTCATCTTGCCAATAATCGGAATTTTGTCACCGGTAACAGTCTGGAGAGTAACGCATGGCGGCGTCCAGATAATCTTCTCATTAAGTTGTTGAGCAACATCTTCATTCATGATGGTAACATTGGCCCCTGTGTCGATGATCATCCGGCAGGATAAATTATTTACATAGGCTTCAATAAAGAATCCATTTCCGTCACCACTTTCTGAAGAAATTTGGAAAACCTCAAAATGGGGCTCTCTATTAACTGGCAATCTCCGCCCCACGAGACAGCCATGTTCTAGTTTTCCTGTTTCTTGGTTCTAGTTACATTATCAGCTCGTTGATCTTGGCGAGCTTGGCAGCTTCTTTGTATATGTCCTTCGGCTCCGCATCTCCAGCACATTACATTCTTCTTTTGTGTGTTTCGATTGGATTTAGCATTCAGGGATAACACAATATCACGCAATTCCTTCAGAATTTCCGCCATATCAACATCGCTTACTGCTGCTCCTCTCACCTGATGTCTGTCCCTTCTCGAAGCTTGTTGGGCAGCTTCGTATTTCAAACCGTACACTAGGGCCGATTTCAAATCTTTTAACTCCGCTAGTCTGAGGGCTTTCTGAATTTCGGGATCTTTCACACCATCAATAAAATATTGCAGGGCCAAGGTATCCCGTATGTCAGCTGGGTAGTCGTTAAATGCAAGATGGGAGAGCCGTTCTACATCTGTCGCCAAATCTTGGAGAGTCTCATTTTGTCTTTGTTGGCGGGATTTTAATTGCAGACGATTAAAGTCCTTTAAATATTTTTCGCCGAAACGTAGCTCTAAGGCCTCTGTAAGTGTTTCAAAATTTACTTGCTGTTCTTCCGGGATTGTTCTTAAGACATCTGCAGCCTCCGCTCGTAATGATGCAGCCAATTGGCGAGCTTTGGTAACCGGATCCCAGCCATTTCCATCGGCCACAATTGCGAACTGGGTTTTATATACCTGATGTGGAGAGCTTGATATTCGGCTTGGCGAGAATGGGTTGATCTTGGCTGATTTCTGTTCCACGAATATTTTCTACTGCAAATTTGGATTTTTCCGAAGATAACCCAACATTCATTGCTTCTTTTAATTTATCAATTTCTCGCTCCATTTTCTTTTCAATTTCGCCAAATCTACCTTCATTCTTCTCGATTATTTTTTCCATTTCGCCAAGTCTTTCCTCATTTTTTTCCACTTTTTCTGAAATAATGTCTACTTTAGTGTTTAACACGCTTACGATGTTAGCCTTCATTTCTTCTAATCTTTCTTCTTGAATTCTCTGACCTGCCTTTATTTCTTCCTGTCCATTTTTTATGCTTTGCATAAGTTCAAAAAAATTGTTTCATCTCCATCTCAGCCATCGCTCTTGTCTTCACCATTCAATCCCACACTCTGACACCAAATTGTTACGAACTTCCAAAACTAAAACTGCTGGGTTCAGGGATTGAATGGACTTTAAGCAAGCAAGCAAGACTGCAGCACGAAGACAAATACTTTATTGGAAGAAATACAACGTCAAAATCTCCGCGGAACAATTTTGAGCCCAATGCCGTCGGCTCACGCAAGACTTTCCGCATCAAGCACAACACACCGTGCGTACTTCTCTTAGACCGAGATATTCTCTTAACGACTCCTCTGCATGGGACTCCGTCTGCCTTATATAGGCTCACAGAAACTGCCAGAACACTCCAGAAGCCGGAACCGGAAGTGGCCACGTGACGCTACACTTGGCGACATTTGGCGACATTTGGCGACACTTGGCGACGAACTTGGCGATGAACTTGGCGACAAAAATAGGTTGCCAAATCCATCGCCAACGAGCCTATATCTCGCCAATTTGGCGAGATACCCATAGAGTCCCATGCTAAACTCAAGCAATTTTCGCAAATTCGTAACAATATATATATATATATATATATATATATATATATATATATATATATATATATAATATCATATATATATATATTGCATATATGATATATTTAGTATTTATATATATTATATATATATATATTATATAATATATATATATATATATATTATATATTATATATATATATGCATATATATACATATATATATATATATATATATACATACATATATATATACATATATATATATATTATTTAAAAATAATCATATATTATATATAATGCATATATATATATATATATATATATATATGCATAATATATATATATATATATATATTATATATGCATATATATATTATATAAATAATATATATATAATTTATATATAATATAAGCATATATATATATAATATGTATATATAATATATATGCATATATATACTATTTATTATATATATATTTATATATAGATATATTATATATATAATATATTATATAGCATATAAATATATATATATATATGTTTTTATATGCATATATCTGCATATAACTATATATATATATATATATAGTATATATATATATAAATGCATATATATATATAATGCATATAAATATATATATTTATATATTATATATATATATTAATATTTATATTATATATAATTTATATATATAATATTATGCATATATATTTATATTATAAATATATATATATATATTTTATAATGCAATATATGCATATATATATTAAATATATATTCAATTTATATAAAAAAATTATGCATATATATATGCATATATAATGCATATATATATAAATATATATATATATATATATATATATATATATGTATGTATGTATTGAAGAATGTATGCATACATACATATATATATATATATATATATATATATATATATATATATATATATATATATATATATTATATATACATACATATATATATATATATATATATATATATATATATATATATATATATTAACCCAGTCCTTTTACAGTTCCAGCCTAAAAATTAGCAACTCAATATTCCTATCCATAAATAATATTTTTTATATATATTCTTAAATATCACAAGGATAGAAAAAATAATTTTAGTTTCATTCCATAGCTTTTTTTAACATCGTAATACAAATTCCGAGGGTCATGAATTTAATTTTAAAACTTTTAAGAACGGGAAGATTTTTCATTAATTTCCACCCCATTCCCTCCTTTGACTGGAAAGCATTCTCTTCCTCTTTCAAGGTTTTGTGATGCTCCAAACAATAAAATCTTATTTAGAGATATAGTATTTTTCATTAAATTTCACTCACCCAATTTTATTCTAGAATTTTCTGTTTTATCTCATTATACTTTTTTAAAGCAAGATAATGAAAGAAATGCTTTTTTTAATTATTGTTATAAATTTGAAAATTCTCCTGAAAATAAAATGGAAAAATTTTGATGCTTTTTATTTTTTATTTTTTTTTTGTATTTAAACTATCCATTACCTTTGCAACTATAAACAAAAATGGTAAAAGAAACAATTATTATAAATTGAAATCTTTCAGTTTAATGATTTTTCTAGTCTATATTTTTCTTTCAGTATCTTTATACAAAGGGGAAAAGGAAAAATATTAATAAAAGTTTTAAATACAAAGACAGAAATGCAATTATTTTTGATGAACAAAGATAAAATCTGCATATATATCTTTGCATCATTGTGACTCAGAATTAAATGTATTTATGTTATCAGAAACTGTATTATAAATATTTTCTTTAAGTACTAGAAATGTGATAAGATACATCGATAAAGTTGATTCGATTATATCGGAATAGATGTATTTTTAATAGTTTGAAATCAAACGTAAATACGTGTTTTAATGAAATATTTTGGTTTATAGTTTTCTGGTTTCAGTAATGTAATTTATTTTGACATAGAGTAATATACAATCATGTGCAAAATTAAGAGAATTTAATATTTTGTCGAATATCACAAAAACTGGAAGAATTGTAAAATTCCTGCGAGAAAAGTGCAAATTAAATATGCCGAATACGTAATCTTACACGTGTGTGGTAGTGAAGCAAGTACAGGAACATTCTTTATAAGCCTACTTAACAAAATATCCATTTCCCTCGCTAGCACAACTCACGAATAACTTTGGTATTTTTGCAGCAAGCGATTAAATTGAAATCCAACAGTAAAATTGTGTTACCACCAACATTTAGAAGATGGCCAATTGTGGGGAGTCTGGAAACAAGTGATTCTTAATTTGAGATTTGTAGAGTGTTCAATTTAACGTACATCATCATTTGCCACATATCAAAACAGTCCCAAGTTACTGGATCCATCGAGAAAAAGCATGGGCAATGTCGTTAGAGAAACAACATCCAAAGACTGCTATAAGTTATAGGGATGATGTCTTGGAGCCCCGCGTTCACCTTTTCAAGGTTGAATTTTGCTCTGAGTTGAATTTAATAGATGATAACGTGAAACGAGATAATGAATTTTTGATCAACAAATTTCTTCAAAATAAGGATATTCAACGGATTGATTAAACAAGTAAACCTTTAGGCTTCAACCCTATAGAATATATCTTGGACAGGAATGTTTTAACAAAGCTCAACCCCATTCCGAAATCTATTAAAATCATTTAAAAAAGTTATCATTAATATAATCATTAATATAAATACGCATATCCTTCAACGGGAAAAGAAATCATAATCTGAATTTGCCGCTTATTGAATAAGTATATGTTGAATATAACGCATTTAGATATTTACAGTTAAATAATATTGCAACTTGATTAATTATTTTACTTTTAAAACACTCAATGTTTTTAATTTTTTTTACATATTTATTTATCAGCCTTGAGGTGATTTTAAAAATGTATTTCATCAAGTATATATCTCTCTGTATTTTATATATTTATGGACAAAGTTACTTAAAGTGTTTTCATCATTAAATCAAGTGTAATTATTTCAAGTTTTAATAATTTTCGAATTACAAACCCCGTAGCGCAGAAACAATAACAGTTGCTATAATACTGTATACATTAGTTTGGTTTGGTTTGGAGTGCTACGGTCTACTTTTTGCAACACAAGGGGTAATGAGACCGATACCTACAGATTAAAGCCGATTCAGAACGGCTACTAACATCCATGCCACAGTGGGATTCGAACTCACGAACTCCCGTACTGAAGGCCAGCACCCTAACCAATCGACCATCGTTCGGCCTGTACACATTGAAATATGTGTTATAAGTGAAATTTACAGTTCCAATTTCTACATAGATGAAATGCAAAAAATTAACAATATGGATGAATTTATTAACAGCAATGCAGTATTAAACAATAGAATACAATTTTATTTCGATTTATTTTTCGTTACTTGAATATTTCTGATAATCCGCAACTGTAAAAAAAAGATTATTAATTTTCTTTGTCTACCATTATATTCTTTCACTAAATTTTCACATTTTATTCAATTCTTTTTCTGGAGACAATATTTTCGATTTCTTATGTAAGGTCTAATGTAATATGATGTAAGGTCAAATACAAACACATGCGTAAAGTTATATTATTTCATAAAAAGCACTTTTAATATTCCCAATATTTTCATTTAAGTTGTATTTAGCTTTAGTAATAAAACTTGGTGAATAAAGAATGCAGGTAATTTGGTTTTATTTAATCTAAAAGAAATTATTACTACATAATATCAGGGGAAATCGAACGAAATGTATCGAACAATAAAAAGTGATTTCAGGTTCTCCAGAATAATATATAAAGACAAAGCTGACATCCATCTTGAGTCTAAACGATGGGCTTTAACAGACAAATGAAAACCTTTTCATTTTTCTGTCATTATGTCCATATTTTTATTATTAAAACGAAACGTATTTGATGCAGAGATAGAAAAATATTCATAATTATTCGGTAATGGGATTTTTCTGAAATTGTATCTTTTCGATTTTTTTTTCTTCTTTTGATCTCGTATCATAGAGGGTATTTCGTATTAGCGTAGCATCATTTTCTTTGATTAAATACGTGTTCCCCGTCCCTTCACGACTTTCTTCGCTGAAGATATCGCATTCAAAATGATGACATGCATTATTCATGCGCAGTCGAAGGAATTCCGGACAAAATAAATTCTCTCTCATAAATAGGATAATTTGTATTTTAAGAATGACATGCAGAGCTCTGAAAGAGGTTTTCCGGGAATTATGCAATTCAAATTTTTAAAAATCACTGAGATTATTAATCTGTGTATGTATACTCTTCTATGCGTCATATTATAATCTAATTACTTATTTGGGCATTTATTTAACCGGTACATAAACTTATCTTTTGACAGCTGGGTATGCTTTAGTTCTTTGGTTCTACATACATATTATTTAATTCATTGGAGAGCCAAACCTTATGTGAGTCTAGTTATTTGTAAGAATTATTCATATTAGAGGTAAGGGTATCTAAAATTTTCTTTGAATGAATTTGTCAAGGATTGAAATTAGTTTAGTGTGATTAATTTTCATTTTTATTTTCTTAATGTAAATGCAACACTGGAGACATATGAATAATTTTATCGCTTATATCTAAACTGTGTATTTCATTGATACAAGCTGCATATTATTTACTATTCTTTTTGAGAGAGTGTGGAATTCTTTTGTAAGAATCCAAATGCATTTTGATTACTCAGATTTGTACGCATTTAACCTGCATTTTTGACTTATTCTTCTCTGTAATGCGGGATGAAAAGAATCTTCTTTAAGTGTCTTAGTTATATAGTGTTCCTTTACTAAATGCTAAAGTACATCATAAATTACCTAATGTCCAATGGAAAGTTAGTATCTTTTTTTTATCTGTTTTATTATTGAATTATATTTAGGTTAGTTATTATCTGGTGAATTTTATTTTGTATCTCACTTTAAAGAAGTTGACGCTTGACTGCGAATTGGATATTTAATTTTTATTTTACATTTGTTCCCTATTCACGTTGTAGCTGCTGCTACTTTCAATGCGTACAAGATTTCTACAGTCTTTTACAATTTAATATTTCTCTCTAAAGTCTAAAGTAGTATCTATTTATAATCTGATTAATTATTCAATTATATTTAGATTAGTTATTCTCCGATGACTTTTATTTTTTGTATCTCACTTCAAAGAAGTTGAAGCTTGACTACGAATTGTGTATTTATATTTTATTTTACATTTGTCCCCTATCCATTTTGTAGCTGATGCTACTTTTAATGCGTCTAAGATTTCTACAGTCTTTTACGATTTTAATATTCCTCTCTAAAGTATATAATTAATTGACTAGTGGCCAATGGAAAGATAGTATCTATTTGTTATCTGTATAATTATTGAATTATATTTAGATTAGTTATACTCTGATGACTTTTATTTTGTATCTCACTTCAAAGAAGTTGAAGCTTGACTACCAATTGGATATTTAATTTTTATTTTACATTTGTCCCCTATCCATTTTGTAGCTGATGCTACTTTTAATGCGTCTAAGATTTCTACAGTCGTTTACGATTTTAATATTCCTCTCTAAAGTAAAGTAAACATAAATTGCAGTGGCCAATAGAAAGATAATATCTATATGTTATCTGCCTTATTATTGAATTATATTTAGATTAGGTCTTCTCTGGGGACTTTTATTTTGTATCTCACTTCAAAGAAGTTGAAGCTTGACTACGAATTGTGTATTTATATTTTATTTTACATTTGTCCCCTATCCATTTTGTAGCTGATGCTACTTTTAATGCGTCTAAGATTTCTACAGTCTTTTACGATTTTAATATTCCTCTCTAAAGCTAAAGTATATCATAAATTGCTTAGCGGCTAATGTAAAGATAGTATATATTTGTTGTCTCTCTTATTATTGAGTTATATTTAGATTAGTTATTCTCTGGTGACTTTTATTTTGTATCTCACTACAAAGAAGTTGTGTCCTGACTACCAATTGGGTATTTAATTTTTTTTTACATTTGTTCCGTATCCACGTTGTAGCTGTTGTTACTTTTAATGCGTCTACATTTCTACATCCTTTGACGATTTTAGTATTCCTCTCCAAATCCTAAAGTATATCTTAAATTGCCTAGTGACCAATCGTAAGATAGTATCTATTTGTTATCTGTATAATTATTGAATTATATTTAGTTTAGTTATACTCTGATGACTTTTATTTTGTATGTCACTTCAAAGAAGTTGAATCCTGACTACCAGTTGGATATTTAATTTTTATTTTACATTTGTCCCCTATCCACGTTGTAGCTGATGCTACTTTTAATGAGTCTAAGATTTCTACAGTCTTTTATGTTTTAATATTTTTGTCTAAAGCCTAAAGTATATCATATATATCCTAGTGGCCAATGTAAAGATAGTATTTGTTATCTGTATAATTATTGAATTATATTTAGTTTAGTTATACTCTGATGACTTTTATTTTGTATGTCACTTCAAAGAAGTTGAATCCTGACTACCAGTTGGATATTTAATTTTTATTTTACATTTGTCCCCTATCCACGTTGTAGCTGATATACTACTTTAAGATTTTTACAGTACTTACGTTTTTAATATTTTTGTCTAAAGCCTAAAGTATATCATATATATCCTAGTGGCCAATGTAAAGATAGTATCTACTTGATATCTCTTATTATTTAATTATATTTAGATTAGTTATTCTCTGGTGACTTTTACTTTGTATCTAACTTCAAAGAAGTTGAAGCTGGACTACGAATTGGGTATTTAATTTTTATTTTACATTTGTCCCCTATCATTATAGCTGATGCTACTTTTAATGAGTCTAAGATTTCTACAGTCTTTTATGTTTTAATATTTTTGTCTAAAGCCTAAAGTATATCATAAATTGCCTAGTGATTAATGTAAAGATAGTGTCTGTTTGCTTTTTGAACCAATATTTAGTTTTAATTATTCTATGACATTTGTTTGCATCACACTGAAAAAATTGAACTTTGACTAGAATTAATTTTATTTTTTTTTTTTATTGTATTTTATTTTAATTTTTACATTTGTTTTGTTTGTTGTAATTGATATAGTATTAATGTATCTAAAAAAATTTTTCCTCTCTTTCACGTTTTAATTATAATCTAATTCTAAGTGTATCCTAAAAGATAATTTCTATTAAGTATATCTTTGTTTTTTAATTAATACTTACCCACCATGACTTTTATTTTACAACTCACTTCAAAGAAATAAAATTTGACTACAAAATGGCTATATTTTAATTTTTATTGCTTTTTATTAATTTTTATTTGATTTTACATTTATTCCTATTGATGTAGCTGATGCTACTTTTATACATCTAATATAATTTCTTGTTTACGTTTTTAATATTCCTCTCTAAAGCCTAAAGTGTATCGTAAATTCCTTGTTGAGTCTAGGAAAGATAGTATGTTTGCTATATCTTTATGATTCAATTTTTTAGCTTATTTTATCCTATTACATTTATTTTCCTTCCACTCGAAAAAGTTAACTTAACTACGAAACGGGTTTTGAATTTTAATTTTACATCTATTCATTCCACGTTGTTATTGATACTTCCTTAATGCATTTAAGATATTTGTGTATAATCTTATTTGTATTTTCATTAAAATCCTCCAATAAAATTGTAAATATCCTTTCATCAGGGCAATTAAAATTGAATCGTGACATGTATTGTTCGAGAAATGAAATCTCTGTCATTAATCACGGTAGTCTCATTGTCCATAATGACAATCGCTGTTGATTAGTAATGAGCTATTAAAACTTGATTACCTGCTAATGTGACGATTAATTACTGATGAATTCAGAATCACAAATGTGTATGCATTAAGTTACTGTATTTAGACAGACAATGACTGTTAATCTCCCTCGTTTGAATTTTTTATTTTTACATTTCTAAGATCTATTATAATTTTATGTTAGATGATTTCTGATTATTTGACCGTTTTGAACAATATCTGGTTTTGCTGACAGAAATATGCTGAAACATGTTCTGGTTTGAGATTAAAAGAATCGAAAATTATATCCAACAACAGGTATAAATTTTTTTTAAAACGTTTTAACTTACAGCATTAAAAGTGAGCTTAAAAGCATTGGTTCGTAATGTAAATTACTAGCATATATCCCGCCCTATTAATATATCTAAAATTTTTTCTGTCTTTAATGTTTTTAATATTCTCCAAATCCTAAAGTGTATCTAAAATTTCCTGTTAATTATTGGAAAAATAATATCTGTTCCCCTACTCTTTTTTTTAATTAATACTTAACCCCGTCATTATCTCATGATTTTTTTATTTTACCACACTCACAGAAATTGAGACTTGACTACGAAATGAGTATTTAATTAAATTTTAGATTCATTTATATTCATTTATATTAATTTTTTATTTTACATTTTATATTTATCACTATTCATGTTGTAGCTGATGCTACTTTTAATACATCTAATATATATGCCTCCTCTTTTACGTTTTTACTATTTTTCTCTAAAGCCTAAAGTGTATCGTAAAATGCTTTGTGAGTTTTGGAAATATAGAGTCTGTTAGCTATATCTTTGTTATATCTTTGTTCTTTGAATTAAACTTTAGCTTAGTTATTTCCTATTACATTTATTTTCCTTTCACCTTCGAAAATGGTTAACTAGAACTACGAAACGGATTTTGAGTTTTAATTTTACATCTATTCCATTCCACTTTGCTATTGATACTTCCTTTAATGTATTTCAGATATCTGTATAATCTTATTTGTATTTTCATTGAAATCCTCCATAAAATTGTAAATATCCTTTCATCAGGGCAATTAAAATTGAATCGTGACATGTATTGTTCGAGAAATGAAATTTCTGTCATTAATCACGGTAGTCTCATTGTCCATAATGACAATCGCTGTTGATTAGTAATGAGCTATTAAAACTTGATTACCTGCTAATGTGACGATTAATTACTGATGAATTCAGAATCACAAATGTGTATGCATTAGGATATTGTATTCAGACAGCAAATGACTGTTAATTTCCCTAAGTTAGAAGAATTTTCATTTTTAAGATATTTATAAGATCTAATTATAATTTTATGGTTAGATAATTTCTGATTATTTGATCGTTTTAACAATTTCACGGTATCGCTGACAGAAATATGCTGAAACACGTTCTGGTTTGAGAGTAAAAGAATTGAAAATGATATTCAACAACAGTTACAAAATCCTTTTAAAACGTTTCAGCTTACAGCGTTCAAGTAAGCGGAGGAAAACATTGGTTCCTTATGTAAATTTCTAGGATATAGCCGGTCATATCACGTTATCAGTAAAAGTTTTAATTTTCCAGAATTTTAAAGTACCCTTTGATGCAGGTAAAAAAATGGTTTATTTTTAGTTTGAGAATTACCTGATACACGCTCAATAATTTGTTTATCTTTACTGACCGTAGGTTTGTTGCCAACTTTAATTTACCTTGTCATATTACGTGATAGGATGGACAGCAGAGGTTCTAATACTAACAATGATTATTTAGCGGTATATATGAATGATGTCCAATATTAAGAGAATGCAAACTGTGTGGTTATGTATAAAAAACAATTATTTATTTTCAAAGATGTCTAACTTAAACTCTAGAGATTTATTAGACCGTGAAGTAAACTCCTAGAGTTTTGTGAAAAGAATTTGTTGTTAATACCGATGATAAAAGTTCATTGCATCAAAAAGTAATCGATGATTAAGTTTAAAATTATCACGTACGTACCTAATCTATTATTTAAGAAAAATGTAAAAGAAAATTATTTACGAAATATCTAAGTTCAGTGATAAAACGTATTAAAATAATGCAGACGATATTTAAATATTTTAAAATAAGAAATGATTAAATGAGAGGGTAAAAGGAATGACGTCATAATGCTAGAAAAATTTTATTTTTACCTATTTATTTTGTGATAAATTTAATCGCTTGCTCTTAACCTGGGAAAATAGAGCTTGAAAAGAGGGGAAGAGGTGGATTTCGAACGTTTTTTAACTCTCTTTGAATTTTGCGAACCCTAACTCATCAAGTATTCTATATGGATGCCTCCGTCCATTCCAGATCCAACCGCTTTAAAAGTTCGAGGACAGACGGACAGATAACTTAGGCTATTATTAAATAGGCGATTTTGGAGATTCGTTTCAGAAACGACTAGAATTTGAAAGTCCCTCAAGGCTCCCTCATTATGTGTTTGTAAATTCAGGAACAAAATCTAAAGGCGCAGTGAGCTGAGTTTTGCTGAATGCACCGTAGGAATACTATGTTGAGGCGATGCCAACTTAAACATTGTTTGACAAACTCTTTGACTGACTGTGATACCTTCAACAACAAACAAATGTATAGACAATGTTTGGTCGCGGTAAGTCAACGATCTCGTATCTGAGAGGTTGCGGGTTCGTAACTTGAAACCACCCTAAGATCCACCGTGTTAGTTAAAGGTGTATAAGGTACGTAAAATAGGTTCGTGGTCACAATGTCCTCCAAGTTCTCAATGAATACCTCTGGGGGTGACAGACCAAGTCTATGGGTCTTCTAAGTGGTCCCTGCTTCAAAATTACGAGAACCTACATGAGCGAACTCGTTCTCTCACCTTAATGATGCTCATTAAAACGAAAAGCTCACCCCTTGGCCTTAATATGAGAGCCTGCATGCTCTATCGTGCTTGGTTTGTTCAACTAACATGAGAAACAACAAACCAATATACCCACTTTTGAACCCGACTTTGAACTTTTAATTTCCGTGTTTATGTGCAACTACATGAGTTTGATAATCATCATATAGTCAAAATTTAGATTATTTTTAAACTTTAGATAGCGCATATAGTAGGGGAGAGTGGAGCACTTTGGGACATAGCCCACATTGGACACCTTTATTTTCAGGCTTTAATTTGCAACCATAAATTAGTTCTCGTGTGTATTGATAGATGGCCTTCCTCTTCACTTCTCAAAGAATTTTGATGAAAATAGTGCTTATAGGTAAGGAGCAATTTCACTTTCTTTGCTTTGAATAACCCAAAATTACATCAATGTGCATTTTAAAAAGTAATTTTCTTGGAAAAAATTAAAATATTTAAAAAAAGTGTATTTTTATGAAAGAAAATTCATTTTTTATTATTATTTCTATACTAATAAATTATATTGTTAAGGCTAATTGTATAGTAGTTACCAAATGCTACTATGTAAAATGGGGCAGGTTGGGACACACATAGATGGGGCACCTTGGGGCATTTTAAAAAGTGTAAACAAATATCAATTCAAGCAAAATAATTAATATTTTAGTGACTAATTTTTAATTGATTTAACATGCCAAAATATTAATTTATTAATCTTTTTTTTTTCAGAAAAAAAGTGGTGAGAACAAGAAAAACAAATAAAGTATTCTGCTGTAAGTGCTAATATGCTTGAATCACCTGCAAATATAAGATTTGTTAAAAATGTATTAACTTGGACAATTTTCAGCTATTTCTCTTTTATAACAGTTAATAAAAATAATTTGAACAGTATTTTGTATGTGTTGTTTAGTGTCCCAAACCTACCCCGTACAGTGGGGAAGTTTGGGACATTAGAAAACTATTTTATTTCTTTTATTACTCTTTAACTAATTGAGATATTAAGTAGGTTTAATGTTTATAAGAAGCAGATATGAGGACAATATATGCATGCATACTTATTTTTTTCAATTAGATTTAAAAAAAATCATAAAAATGTTCAATTGAAAAGTGTCCCAAGGTGCCCCGGTTGGTTGGTTGGTTTGGAGCACTACGGTCTACTTTTTGCTACACGAGGGCTAATGAGACCGGGACCTACTGTTTAAAGCCGATTCCGAACGGCTACGAACATCCATGCCTCAATGGGACTCGAACCCACGAACTCCGGTTCCGAAGGTCAGTGCCCTAACCATTCTGCCATCGTTCCCAAGGTGCCCCGATCTCCCCTAATAATAATTGAAGATATGGTAAACGTACCTGCAAATGTCTTAAAAAACTAATCAAAATGCATCCAGGAATGATCAATAGGAAATTTTAGATCATCATAGTTATTTTTTCCTTATACAAATGTAGAAATATAAGATTTAAATATGTTAAAATAGATTCAGACATGATTAAAATGGGTATTTGCATTTAAATTTTAAGAAGAAATGTTTTTAGTATTAGAGTACATTCTTTACTTAATACAATTAATTAAAATTCCTTAAATATTTACAACTTTTAGGGCATCTTTATAAGTGGCGGTGAAATGTTTTCTCATACAATTAGTTGTAACTATCTTTAAAAGTAATATTCAATTCTATTACATTAAATTTATTACCGACTTTGACAATTGGAAAAAGTATATTATCTAATGTTTATTTTCCATTATTAAAATATGCTGTCTAAAGTTATAAAGATTAACAATTAGGAAAATTTCTGAACTTTCAATTACTTTTAAAGAAATGGGAAAATATTAGAAACTAACATATAGCCCGTCATTTGACGGGATCAGTAAAATTTTTAATTTTTCAAGAATTGTAAAGTACCCTATGATGCAGGTAAAAAATGGTTTGTTTTTTAGCTGAGAATTATCTTGCAACAAAAAATAATCCATGATTGAATTTAAAGTTATCTAACATGTACCTGATCTATTATTTAAGCCAAATATAAAAGAAAATTTTTTAAGTAATACCTAACTTGAGTGGTGAAACGTATGAAAATAATGCAGACGATATTTCAATATTTTAAAATAAGAAATGATTAAATGAGATGGTTAAAGGAATGACGTCATAACACAGAAAAGTATGTTATTTTTACCTATTTATTATGTGATAAATTGATAAATTTTATCGCTCTTAATATGGGGCTTGAAATAATGGCATTAAACGCTCAAAAGTGGGGAAGGGGGGATTTCGAACGCTTTAAAGACTACGGTATTTTTCACTGTGATAGGAAGCATATTTATACCAAATTATTTTAGAATCGGATAGATAGTTTAGGAGAAAGTAAACTTTACTCGCTTTGAATTTTGCTAACCCCAACTCATCAAGAGAACAATATGGATGCCTGTATTCATTCCAGGTGCAACCGCTTCATAATTTCGAGGACAGATGGACAGATAACAGGCTATTATTATATAGTTAATTATATTATAAATTGTCCTACTAAAGCACTAATAAATATAATAAGGCATTAAAATATGTATTTCCATTCAAATTTGAAAACCAAATGCTTTCTGGGTAACAGTGTATTTTTTATATCTTATAATGAATTAAATTTCATAAATATTTATAACTTGTAGGATAATGTTACAATCAACGAATGAACTTTGTTCTCTCATATTTAGTTCTAATACACTTAATAGTTATTCTCAATTTTGTTATAGTACATCTATTACCAACTTTGACACTTGGAAAAACATTTATTTAAAAAGCTTTATTTACCACTATTAAAATAATGATATTTAGAATTGAACTCAATAGTTACCAAGTACAAGTAAATATTTGGATTTGAATAATTAGGAAAGTAATAAAGTCATTATAAAAATTATATTTCAATGATTTCACTACAGGAGTCCTAAATACAATTAAAGGGGCATTAATATATATTTCCTTTAAATATTTATTTCCATTTAAATTTGAAGTATTTCCATTTAAATTTGTCAAAATGTTTTCGGAATTACCGCGCATGATTTACTTCGTACAATAAATGAAATTCCCATAAATATTTACAGTTAGTAAGATAATGATATACACGAAAGCTGAGAAGCATTGTCATACATTTACTTCTAATTAATTCTGGAAGCAATATTCATATATACTATAGTAAATCTGTTAATGACTTTCCCATATGAAATGATTCTATCCTTTAAAATTTATTTCCCACCATTAAAATGATATTGTCTGAAGTTGAATACAAGCGTTAACAAGTACTAATAAATTCTTAGTTTTCAATTATCTTTACAGAAATGAAGCAATTTTAGCTATTTTATATTAAATCATTCAAATAGGGACACCTACTTGAATAAAATTAATTGTGTTTCCAATAAAATTTGATAACCAAATGTTTTTGGAGTCACAGTACAGCATTTACTTCGCACAGTAAAGGAAATTTGAATAAATATTTACAAGGTTAAAGATAATGTTGAAAACAATGGCTGAGATGCAATCTCACATATTTAGTTCTAATCTTATTTGAAAGTGGATACTTTTATGATTGAAAAAATACTATCATTTAAAGTTTCTTTTCCACCATTAAAATGATGCTGTCTGAAGTTTGAAAGAACCGTTAACAAGTACAAATAAATTCTTAGTTTTCAATTATCTTTAAAGAAATGAAGCAATTTTTGCAACTGTATTTTAAATCATTCGAATAGGGGACACCTAAACCGAATTAGATTAATTGTATTTCCATTAAAATTTGAAGACCAAATGTTTTTGGAGTCAGAGTACAGCCTTTACTTCGATACAGTAAAAGAAATTTGCATGAATATTTACAAGTTTTAAAGGTATTGTTTTAAACGATGGCTGAGATTACAATCTCACATATTTAGTTCTAATTATATATGAAAATAATATTCAGATCTACTATTGTACATATAATGCATACTTTTATAACTGGAAAAATTCTATCATTTAAAGTTTCTTTTCCACCATTCAAATGAAGCTGTCTGAAGTTTGAAAGAAACTTTAATTACTATGCATAAATTCTTAGTTTTTCAATTATGTTTTAAAGAAAAATGAAGCAATTTTAGCAACTGTATTTTAAATCATTCGAAATAGTGGACTACTAAACTGAAGTAGATTAATTGTATGTTAAACTAAAATTTGAAGACCAAATGATTTTGGAGTCACAGTACAGCCTTTACTTCGCACAGTAAAGGAAATTTGCATAACGTTTACAAGGTTTAAAAGTAATGTTTAAAAACGATCGTTGTGATGCTTTCTGACACATTTAGTTCTAATTATGCTTGAAAGTAATATTCAGATATACTACTGTACATATAATGAATACTTTTACATTTGAAAATATTCTATTACTTTAAGTTTCTTTTCCACCATTCAAATGAAGCTGTCTGAAAGTGAAAAGAAACGTTAACAAGTACAAATAAAATTTTAGTTTTCAATTAATTTGATCAATCAAGTTGATCAATCAAATTGATTTAAATTAATTGTATTTCCATCAAAATTTGAAGACCAAATGTTTTTGGAGTCACGGTACAGCATTTACTTCGCACAGCAAAGGAAATTTGCATAAAATATTTTACAAAGTTAAATATAATATTAAAAATGATGGCTGAGATGCAGTCTCACACATTTGGCTATAATTATATTTGAAAGTATTATTGAGATCTACTACTGTACATATCATACATACTTTTCCATTTGAAAAAATTTATTTTCTGAAACTTATTTGCTTCTTTTAAAATTTAACCAGCTCTGATAGCTTAGCGGGTAAAGACAGTGATTTAGTAACCGGTACGTAACGGTTCAAAAGCTCTAGCCGATATAAGATCCGTAACTCTTATTAATAGGCGATTTGGGAATATATGTTCTTGAGGGTAATGTCCTCAAAGTTTCCTAAAAGTACATCTGTAGGTGAATGAAGATATGAAGAAAATTTATTAAATGTATTTTAAATCATTGGACTAGGGGAGAACTAAATATAATTAGACGTATTCAAGCTGTGTATTTTCATTAACGTTTGAAGACCAAATGTTTTCGGAGTTACAGTACATCATTTACTTCGTAATATAAATTAAATTTGCATAAATATTTTACAACTTTTAAGATAATGTTAAAAGTGAGTTCTGAGATGCAATCTCGTGCATTTAGTTGTAATTTATATTAGAAAGTAATATTCAGATCTACTACTGAACACATCATACACAAGTGAAAAAATTATTTTCTAAAACTTATTTTCTTCTTTTAAACTGAACGGAGCGTCGAGTTCGACAACGAATTCCTGTTCGAAAACGGATGTCGACTTCACGTTCGCATCGTTAACTCGTATCGCACATTTTGAGGAAAAAAAAATATTGCAAAGCGATATAAATGAAAGAAACTAATTTTGAGTAACATCCTTTACCTTGCATAATTTTAAAAGTAGCCTGACAACTTTTAAACCGGCACTCTAGTATGGTATTAATTTTCTAAATTTACGAAAATACTGTTTTAAAAAAAATTTCCGGTGGATGGGTTAAAGTATTACCAGCTGAGATTGCTCAGTATTTAAAGGCAGTGATTTCGTAACCGGTAGGTAAAGGACAAATGCTCTTCGGTTTAACATCCCACAGTTTTATTAATGGCGACTGGGGCACGTACGCTAGGAGTACGCAATGTCCAAGTTCTCAAACAATTCCTTTAAGATGAATGAGGAAATGAAGAAATGTTAGTAATTATGTTTAAAATCATTCGACTAGAAGACAAGAAAATAGAATTAGACGTCTTCAAAATATGTATTTCCATTAAAAAGTGGAAATCAAATGTTTTCGGAGCTATAGTGCATCGCTTATTTCGTACAATAAATGATATTTGCAACTTTACTTAAAGTTTAATGGTAATGTTTAAAAACTATGGCTGAGATACTTTCTCACACATTTACTTCTAATTATACGTGAAAGTAATATTCATCTACTACTGTTCATATCATACATACTTTTACATTTGAAAAAATTTATTTTCATGAACGTATCTTCTTTATTTAAAATATTAGGAGCTGAGATATCTCAATCTGTAGAGGCAGCGATTTCTTAACCGGTATGTAACGGGACAAAAGCTCGTGACGGCATAAGATCCACCATTTTTTAATAAAGACTGGGACAAGTAAAATATGTTCTCGGTCGTAATGTCTTTTGAGTTCTCAAACAATACGTACTGAGGTAACAAGCAGAGCCTGAGGGTTACCTGCTTAGTTCCTGCTTCTAAATTACGCGGACACCGTGTTGTTAATATCACTCTGAAATGTATTTATAGCTTAAGCTTCATGTGTTACCCGGGTGGGGTAAAAAGTAACAGCTTTACAGATATGTGGGAGGAAGCTAGCACACGAAAATTTCTAGCTTCTTATCTCCCATTATTACTACGCATAACAGGATTTAGGGAATTGTTAAAACAGCTCCTTCTCTTCTCCAGAAAGAAAATCACTAGGTATCGTTGAGTTTATATCAACTATTGCAGCTAATAGCAAATGAGTATCAAAGGTTCTAATGAAGCAACCCTATGGCATCACTAATATCATCAATATAAAATTATACACACAAATAAAATTGCTTTACAGGCAAGCACCACTGCTTAAAAAATAAAAATACTGTCTGAAGTTCACCAATAAGGTTAGCAATTACAAATAAATTCTTAGCTTTCAATTATCCTTTGTTCTACAAATTATATTTTAAATGATTCGACTAAAGGTACTACTAAATAGAATTAGACATGTTTTAATTATATTTTTCCATTAACACTAGATTTTCCAAACTAGTCAAAAAGACTGGTTCTGCAATTGCAATTCAATATATATTTAAATTGCTGGTAAATCTAGTGTTACAATTTGAAGAGTAAATGTTTTTGGAAATACAGTACATCATTCACTTCGTATAATAAATTACCTTTGTATAAATATTTACAACTTATACAATAATGTTATGAAAGGCAGTTGAAAAACACTACAATACATTTAATTCTTAACATTTGTAAAGTAATATTCAAATCTATTATAGTGCTCAATTAGTGATTTTAACACTCGAAAATATTCTGTCATCTAATGCTTATTTTCCCAATTGAAATAATGGTGTCTGAAGTTGAATGTAAAGGTTAATAAGTACGAATAAATTCTTAGCTTTCAAATATTATTAAAAATACAAGCAATTTTAAAAATTATATTTTCAGTAACTCCACTAAAAGTCTACTAAATAGAATTATACCTATTTAAAACATTCATTTAAATTAAAATTTGAAGATCAAACGTTTTCGAAATTACACTACATCTTTTACATAGTACAATAAATTAAATTTGCACAAATATTTACAACTGATAAGAAATTATTATAAACGACGGCTGATATTCATTCCCATACATTTAGTTCTAATTATCGTTGAAAATAATATTTTAATCTACTACATTGCATCTATTTTAAACTTTAACACTAGAAAAAATTCTACTAAAGCTCTTACCCTACTGAAAAATACTTTCTATACTCGAAAAAGGTCAACAAGTACAAATAAATTCTTAGCTTTCAATTATCCTTAAAGAAATGTAGCAATTTTAGAAATTATATTTTAAATGATTCCGGACGACTAAAGGACTACTAAATTAAAGAACGCTCAATTTTTTTCCTTTCTGCCGTTTAATGATAATGAGATTTTAATGATGTCCTCGCGACAGTTTTATCTGGAATATCTAAAGCTATTAATCACAGTCTTAGACAGTTTTAACCTTTCAACACCAAACTGGGCTCTAAAACACGAGTTCCAAAACACAGCCGTTGATAGATGGGGACAAGAAATCGAATTCATTAGCTAAATCGAAAAAATATATATATGTATATAGAAAGGAGGAATTTTTTTGAAAGATTATTTTTCCCTATATATTTCATCTCTTAAAATACAGATGTCGATATGTATTTTTTAATACATATAAACTGGGAAAACTATTTTTTTGCAGTCAATATTTGTGGATAATATATGAGTTTAAAATTACGTTATATGTTACAAAACGTTATTTTTTTTCCATATTTTTCTTCAGAAATAGTTTTTTTAATTCTATTTTCTCTAACAGTTTTTGAACTGTTAGAAAAAAAAAATGTTGGCGAGCTAGCTTTTTTTCCTTTGATCGATACAGCATTTTATTTTTAATTTCTGTCCAATGTCTTTTCTTGTAAGTATTTTAAACGTTTTCACAAAATGTTTTAAAATTAATAGTATTTTTCAAACATTTTTAAAAAACTAAAGTGAAACCATTGCTCAGTTAGTTTTTTCTACTATTTTAAAGTGGAGTCTATTTTTAAATATAGTTCTCTTAAGGTATCGATTTTTATTTAACTTTCGTAAGTAAAAAAGTAATTTATTTCAACCAGTAGGCCAGATACTAAGACACTGTAGTAGGAATTCGAAATATATTTGGAGCCATGAATTTTATAACATTTTATTAGGCAGATTTTACAGTTTCTTGCAAAATTTAATTATAAGGAAAATTAAATAATACAAAAATTTAATAAATTAATAATACTTATCGAACATTTTAATTAGATAGAAATAAATAAATGTATGTTTTACAATATACAAATTGCCATAACTAACATCTTCCTCTCTTTGTTTAAACTGCTTTTTGAGTCAAAGGATTAGGAAATCCGAGAGCAGTTCAAAAAATAAAGGTAAAATGCTTTTCGAAAATAAAATGATTATTCCCAAATTGAAAGAGGTACTCTACATTAGCAAGAGGTAGTCTACATTAACTAACATCTATCTTTGTTTAAACTTCTTATTGAGTCAGAGGATTAGGACATCGGAGATCAGTCCAAAAAGTAAGGTAAAATGCCTTTCGAAAATAAAATAATTATTC
>CM063510.1:162233188-162268188 GCA_032207245.1 Pardosa pseudoannulata
ATTTTTATTTTTATTTATTTATTTTTTTGAAGAATAACAATGTATTTACTTTTACGGATTCCTTTAAATTTTCTTATTAATACTTATTTTTTTCTTTCCTCACTCTATTTATAATATTCTAAACTGACACAGTGTATAAAACACCATTATATAAATAGAAAATATTAGAAAATCGAATATATCAATAAATATGAAAAAAGGCATTTATATGTATCTAAAAAATAAACATAATTTTCTTTTCACTTAATAAATGATACCGAAGCTATAAAGATATATTATTGATAATAAGATATATTACAGCTATAAAACTATATTATTGGTATATTTTGAAATAAATCTTCTATGTTATTACAAGTTATTGGAATAAACATTTCTTTTAAGAGAAATTTTTTTTCAATAGTTGTGACTCAATAAATAGACAATGGTATTACATAACAGCGAAATTCAATTATGCAATTTTTTAAAATTAGTTTGTACTAAAATTTTTAACTAGTATAAAGGTGTTCCCGTCAAAAATGTTTAAATTTCCGGCTGAACTTTTAAGAGAACAGGTTGATCTAGAGTGTCTCCTCTCTGGACGTTAGATTGCATCTGCATACACTTTAATATTTCTTATAAATGTTTTTTGTTGTAATAAATCAACCTTGTTAAGTTTAATCCACCGCTGGTTATTTCGTCATACCTGCTCCTTATACGAGACCCATGCGAAGTCATAGCCAAAATGACTAGGGACATCGAAAATAGAAGCATCGAAACCACTCGGCGAGATTAACACTATATAAGGCGTTTTCTTACTAGTAATTAATACATTTTATAAGGTGTCTATATTGTCCTTTCTCTTGTAAAAATATTATCTAAGGTCAAATACAAAGACAATTAAAGTTATAGTATTGCATAAAACGCACTTTTAATGTCATCGATACTTTCGATTAAGTTGTATTTAGTTTTAGTAATAAAACTTGGTGAATAACGAATGCAGGTAATTTGGTTTTATTTAATCTAAAAGAAATTGTTCCTACATAATATCAGGGGAAATCGAACGAAATGTATCGAACAATAAAAAGTGATTTCGGGTTCTCCTGAATAATACATAAAGACAATTCTGACATCCATCTTGAGTCTAAACGATGGGCTTTAACAGACAAATGAAAACCTTTTCATTTTTCTGTCATTATGTCCATATTTTTATTATTAAAACGAAACGTATTTGATGCAGATATAGAAAAATATTCATAATTATTCGGTAATGGGATTTTTCTGAAATTGTATCTTTTCGATTTTTTTTTCTTCTTTTGATCTCGTATCATAGAGGGTATTTCGTATTAGCGTAGCATCATTTTCTTTGATTAAATACGTGTTCCCCGTCCCTTCACGACTTTCTCCGCTGAAGATATCGCATTCAAAATGATGACATGCATTATTCATGCGCAGTCGAAGGAATTCCGGACAAAATAAATTCTCTCTCATAAATAGGATAATTTGTATTTTAAGAATGACATGCAGAGCTCTGAAAGAGGTTTTCCGGGAATTATGCAATTCAAATTTTTAAAAATCACTGAGATTATTAATCTGTGTTTGTATGTATACTCTTCTATGCGTTATATTATAATCTAATTACTTATTTGGGCATTTATTTAACCGGTACATAAACTTATCTTTTGACAGCTGGGTATACTTTAGTTCTTTGGTTCTACATACACGTTATTTAATTCATTGGAGAGCCAAACCTTATGTGAGTCTAGTTATTTGTAAGAATTATTCATATTAGAGGTAAGGGTATCTAAAATTTTCTTTGAATGAATTTGTAAAGGATTGAAATTAGTTTAGTGTGATTAATTTTCATTTTTATTTTCTTAATGTAAATGCAACACTGCAGACATATGAATAATTTTATCGCTTATATCTATATTGTGTATTTCATTCATACAAGCTGCATATTATTTACTAATCTTTTTTGAGAGAGTGGGGAATTCTTTTATCAGAATCCAAATGCATTTTGATTACTAAGATTTGTACGCATTTAACCTGCATTTTGACTTATTCTTCTCTGTAATGCGAGAGGAAAATAATCTTCTTTAAGTGTTTTAGTTACATAGTGTTCCTTTACTAAATCCTAAAGTACATCATAAATTACTTAGTGGCCAATGGAAAAGTAGTCACTATTTGTTATCTGTCTTATTAAACTATATTTAAAATAGTTATTCTCTGGTGACTTTTATTTTGTATATTACTTCAAAGAAGTTGAAGCTTGACTGCGAATGGGGTGTTTAATTTTAATTTTACATTGTCTCCTATCCACGTTGTGGCTGGTGTTACTTTTAATGCTTCTAAGATTTCTACAGTCTTTTACATTTTAGTATTCTTGTCTAAGGCCTAAAGTATATGATAAATTACCTAGTGACCATTGGAATGATAGTAGCTATTTGTTATCTGTCTTATTATTGAATTATACTTATATTAGTTATTATCTGATGACTTTTATTTTCTGTCTCACTTTAAAGAAGTTAAAGCTTGACTACAAATTGGGTATTTAATTTTTATTTTTCATTTGTCCGCTATCCACTTTTTAACTGATGCTACTTTTAATGCTTTTAAGATTTCTACAGTTTTTTACGTTTTAAATATTCATCTCTAAAGCTTAAAGTGTATAATAAATTGCCTAATGGATAATGAAAAGATAGTAGCTATATGTTAACTTATTCTTGAATTATATTTAGATTAGTTATTCTATGATGACATTTATTTTGTACTTCACTTTTCTTCAACTTTTCTTCTATATTTTCATACTTTTCTTTTTTAACTTTTCTAATTTTTCCAGTTGATTGAGAAGAGTTTAAAATGAAATGTCCTTTTGCAACAATTTCATTTAGAGTGGTCACTGGTATGTTCAATTTCTTCGTAATTTGAACTCTTGTTATGTTAGAGTTGCGGTCAACTTCTTTTAACCCCTTCCTGTAAAATGACGAGCTATACTCGTCATTGGTTTTTCATTCCATACCGCACAATGACGAGCTACACTCGTCATGCGACTAAAGTTACTGATAAATATGATAATTAATTTAGTTTAAAATTTCTAGTGTACTGAATTTAGCAACACTTTTGTTATTTGTGGAAATCCCAGGTCATTATTACATATTGTTTATTTAAAGTTTCTTGGTACAAGTCACTGCCAAATTGATGAGTCAGAATAAAAGTAAACCTACTAAGAAATGCCGTGTCAAGAAGACAATTTTCAAGAAGACATTTATAAGATCTAATTATAATTTTATGGTTAGATGGTTTC
This sequence comes from Pardosa pseudoannulata, assembly GCA_032207245.1. Classification (NCBI taxonomy): domain Eukaryota; kingdom Metazoa; phylum Arthropoda; class Arachnida; order Araneae; family Lycosidae; genus Pardosa; species Pardosa pseudoannulata. Next base: position 162,236,472 of record CM063510.1, read on the forward strand.
TAATTATTTGACCGTTTTAACATTTTATGGTAACGCTGACAGAAGTATGCTGAAACATGTTCTGGTTTGAGATTAAAAGAATCGAAAATTATACAGAGCAACAGGTATAAAATATTTTTAAAACGTTTTAACTTACAGCGTAAAAGTGAGCTTACGAAAGCATTGGTTCCTAGTGTAAATTACTAGCATATATTTGGCCATATTAATATATCTAAAATTTTTCCTGTCTTTAATGTTTTCAATATTTCTCTCCAAATCCTAAAGTGTATCTAAAATTTCCTGTTAATTATTGGAAAAATAATATCTGTTCGCCTACTCTTTTTTTTTTAATTAATACTTAACCCCGTTATTATCTCATGACTTTTATTTTACCACACTCACAGAAATTGAGACTTGACTACGAAATGGGTATTTAATTAAATTTTAGATTCATTTATATTCATTTATATTAATTTTTTTTTACATTTTATATTTATCCCTATTCATGTTGTAGCTGATGCTACTTTTAACACATCTAATATGTATATCTCCTCTTTTACGTTTTTACTATTTTTCTCTAAAGCCTAAAGTGTATCGTAAAATGCTTTGTGAGTTTTGGAAATATAGAGTCTGTTTGCTATATCTTTGCTATATCTTTGTTCTGTGAATTAAATTTTAGCTTAGTTATTTCCTATTACATTTATTTTCCTTTCGCCCTCGAAAATGGTTAACTGTAACTACGAAACGGATTTTGAATTTTAATGTTACATCTATTCCATTCCACGTTGTTATTGATACTTCCTTTAATGCATTTAAGATATTTGTATAATCTTATTTGTATTTTCATTGAAATCCTCCAATCAAATTGTAAATATCCTTTCATCAGGGCAATTAAAATTGAATCGTGACATGTATTGTCCGACAAATGAAATGTCTGTCATTAATCACGGTAGTCTCATTGTCCATAATGGCAATCGCTGTTGATTAGTAATGAGCTATTAAAACTTGATTACCTGCTAATGTGACGATTAATTACTGATGAATTCAGAATCACAAATGTGTGTTCATTAGGGTACTGTATTGAGACAGAAAAGGACTGTTAATTTCCCTAAGTTTGAATAATTTTCATTTTTGAGACATTTCTAAGATCTAATTATAATTTTATGGTTAGAGGATTTCTGATTATTTGATCGTTTTAACAATATCTGTTATCGCTGGAAGAAATATGCTCAAACATGTTCTAGCTTGAGATTAAAAGAATTGAAAATGATATTCAACAACAGGTATAAAATACTTTTAAAATGTTTCAACTTACAGCGTACAAGTGAGCGTAGGAAATAAATGACACCTTTTTTAAATTACTAGCATATAATTTTTCAGAATTGTAAAGTATCCTATGAGGCAGGTAAAAACATGTTTTGTTTTTAGGCTAAAAATAATCTGATACTCGCTCAACAATTTTTTTTTTATCTTTACTGACCGTATGTTAGTTGCCAACTTTAATTTATCTTGGCATATTACGTGATAGGATGGGCAGAAGAGGTTTTAATATTCACAATGATTATTTTGCGGTATATATGAATGATGCCCAATATTTAGCGAATCGATTGCAAACCGTGTGATTCTGTATAAAGAACAAACACACAAACTAACAAACTTCTTAATTCTTAAAGATATATAACTTAAACGCAAGAGATTTATTAGCCCTTGAAATATACTCATTGACTTTTATGAAAAGAATTTGGTAATATCAGTGATAAACCTTTCATTGCAACAAAAAATAATCGATGATTAAATTTAAAATTATCACGTATGTACCTAAACTATTATTTAAGCCAAATACAAAAGAAAATTATTTACGTAATATCTAAGTTCTTTAACATAAAGTATGAAAATAATTCAGACGATATTTATATATTTTAAAATAAGAAAGGCTTAAATCAGACGGTTAAAGGAATGACGACAAAATACTAGAAAATAGGTTACATTTATTTATTATATGATAAATTTAATCGCTTGCTCTTAACCGGGGAAAATAAGGTTTGAAATAATATCATTAAACGCTTGAAAAGGGAGGAAGGGGTGGATTTTGGATGTTTTCGAACTCGCTTTGAATTGTGCTAGCCCTAACTCATCAAGCATTCAATATGGATGCCTCTATCCATTCTAGGTCCAACCACATCATAAGTTCGAGGACAGACGGACAGATAACTTAGAATATTATTATATAGGCGATTTTCGGAAATTTGTTTCAGAAAAACTAGAATTTGTAAGTTCCTCTAGCCCACTCATTTTGTGTTAGTAAATTCAGGAACAAACTGTAAAGGCGAAATGTGCTGAGTTTTGCTAAAAGTATTGAAGGAATCTCATATTGAGGCGAAGCCAACTTAAACAGTGTTTACAAGTTCAAAACATTGTTTGACAGACTCTTTGACTTACTATGGTACCTTCAACAACAAACAAATGTTTAGACAATGTTTGGTAGAGGTAGCTCAGTTCGCAACGATCTCGTAACTGAGAGGTTGCGGGTTCGGAATCCGAACCGGCCTAAGATCCACCGCATTCTTTAAAGGTGACTGGGGTACGTAAAATAGGTCCATGGTCTCTGTACCGAGGTAATTTCCCACGTGCATGCACACCTGTGGGAAGATTTTCCTAGAGGAATTTAGGACTCCAATTGTTCACGTCAAGTTTAGGGACCCCTGCAGAGAAGGTATAGATCACGGAATGGCAGCGTAACGGTCAAGCTCGCACAGAGATGTAACCGTGAGTTATGGGGGCAGGAGCTAAAAATTATGTCAGCTTGTGCACAAAAGGAGCTATTTTAATGAGCTCACCTGCACTCCCGAAGGGGGTTCAAATGTGGGAAAATTTCCCAAAAACAAGCGATTGAAAAGGAAGAAAAAAGGGACATAGGAACCGAGGTGAGGAATTGGGAAACGAAGTTAAGGAGAGGAGTTGAAGTCCGGATTCGAGAGAAGTGGGACAATAATCCACCAGCACCTACTCGTCCCGTGCGCCTGAACACCCGGACCGACTCACCGCATGAGGAAAGCCTCTACCTGACCCTCTGCACCAACTGAAGACCGACGCATTGCGTGAGAAAAGCCCCTGCCTGCTCCCCTGTTCCTTTACTATAGGTAAAGATAAAATAATATTTACTGTCACTTAGGCCTCTGTTAATAATTTAACCTTGTTACTAAGTAATAACGTCTTATAAAGATAATTATAATAATTATAATGTAAATATAAGACATAAATAATTGATGATTATGATATATGATAACCAAGGATCTATTTGTAAATGAATGTACAGAATAAATGTCTGAATCCCAATATAAAGTATTATATTCTTTCCGTGTTTCCCCCTTGTAACGGAACACTGGTGTTTAGGTTGTAAGTACATTACAACAGTCACAATGTCTTCCACGCTCTCCATCTATAGCTCTAGGGGTGGTAGGCCAAGTCTATGGGTCTTCTGCTTGGTACCTGCTTCAAAATTACGAGAACCTACTTGAGCGAACTCGTTCTCTCACCTTAATGATGCTCATTAAAACGAAAGGCTCACCCCTTGGCCTTAATATGAGAGCCTGCATGCTCTATCGTGTTTGGTTTGTTCAAGTAACATGAGAAACAACAACAACAAACCAATATACCCACTTTTGAACCCGACTTTAAACTTTTAATTTCCGTGTTTATGTGCAACTACATGAGTTTGATAATCATCATATAGTCAAAATTTAGATTATTTTTAAACTTTATATAGCGCATATAGTAGGGGAGAGTGGAGCACCTTGGGACATAGCCCACCTTGGGACACCTTTATTTTCAGGCTTTAATTTGCAACCATGAATTAGTTCTCGTGCGTATTATTAGATGGCCTTCCTCTTCACTTCTCAAAGAATTTTGATGAAAATAGTGCTTATAGGTAAGGAACAATTTCACTTTCTTTGCTTTGAATAACCCAAAATTACATCAATGTGCATTTTAAAAAGTAATTTTCTTGAAAAAAAAAAAAGAAAAAAAAAAAACACAAAAAAAAACAAAAAAAAAAAAAAAAAAAAAAAAAAAAAAAATCAAAATATTTAAAAAAAAGTGTATTTTTATAAAAGAAAATTCATTTTTTATTATTATTTCTATGCTAATAAATTATATTAACAATATAATTGTTAAGGCTTTGCAATATTTTGTTAAGGCTAATTGTATAGTAGTTACCAAATGCTACTATGTAAAATGGGACACACATAGATGGGGCACCTTGGGGCATTTTAAAAAGTGAAAACAAATATCAATGCAAGCAAAATAATTAATATTTTAGTGCCTAATTTTTAATTGATTTAACATGTCAAAATATTAATTTATTAATCTTTTTTTTTTTCAGAAAAAAGTGGTGAGAACAAGAAAAACAAATAAAGTATTTTGCTGTAAGTGCTAATGTGCTTGAATCACCTGTAAATATAAGATTTGTTAAAAAATGTATTAACTTGGACAATTTTCAGCTATTTCTGTTTTATAACAGTTAATAAAAATAATTTGAACAGTATTTTGTATTTGTTGTTTAGTGTCCCAACCTACCACATACAGTGGGGCAGGTTGGGACATCGGAAAGGTATTTTATTTCATTTATTACCCTTTAACTAATTGAGATATTAAGTAGGTTTAATGTTTATAAGAAGCAGATGTGATGACAATATATGCATACATACTTATTTTTTTCAATTAGCTTTAAAAAATCATAAAAATGTTCAATTGAAAAGTGTCCCAAGGTGCCCCGGTTGGTTGGTTGGTTTGGAGCACTACGGTCTACTTTTTGCTACACGAAGGCTAATGAGACCGGGACCTACTGTTTAAAGCCGATTCCGAACGGCTACGAACATCCATGCCTCAATGGGACTCGAACCCACGAACTCCGGTTCCGAAGGTCAGTGCCCTAACCATTCTGCCATCGTTCCCAAGGTGCCCCGGTCTCCCCTAATAATAATTGAAGATATGGTAAACGTACCTGCAAATGTCTTAAAAAAAACTAGTCAAAATGCATCCAGGAATTATCAATAGGAAATTTTAGATCATCATAGTTATTTTTTCCTTATACAAATGTAGAAATATAAGATTTAAATATGTTAAAATAGATTCAGACATGATTAAAATGGGTATTTGCATTTAAATTTTAAGAAGAAATGTTTTTAGTATTAGAGTACATTCTTTACTTAATACAATTAATTAAAATTCCTTAAATATTTACAACATTTAAGGCATCTTTATAAGTGGCGGTGAAATGTTTTCTCATACAATTAGTTGTAACTATCTTTAAAAGTAATATTCAATTCTATTACATTACATTTATTACCGATTTTGACAATTGGAAAAAATTATATTATCTAAGGTTTATTTTCCATTATTAAAATAATGCATTATTATAATATGCTGTTTGAAGTAATAAAGATTAACAATTAGAAAAATTCTGAGCTTTCAATTACTTTTAAAGAAATGGAAAAATATTAGAAACTAGCATATAGCCCGTCATATGACGGAATCCGTAAAATTTTTAATTTTCCAGAATTGTAAAGTACCCTATGAGGCACGAGAAAAAAATGGTTTGTTTTTTAGCTGAGAATTATCTTGCAATAAAAAATAATCGATGATTGAATTTAAAGTTATCGCATATGTACCTGATCTATTAATTAAGCCAAATATAAAAGAAAATTATTTAAGTAAAACCTAACTTCAGTGGTGAAACGTAAGAAAATAATGCAGACGATATTTCAATATTTTAAAATAAGAAATGATTAAATGAGATAGTTAAAGGAATGACGTCATAACACCAGAAAAAATGTTATTTTTACCTATTTATTATGTGATAAATTGATAAATTTTATCTCTTTTAAAATGGAGTTTGAAATAATGGCATTAAACGCTCGAAAGTGGGGAAGGGGGGATTTCGAACGTTTTAAAGTCTACGGTATTTTTCACTGTGATAGGAAGCATATTTATACCAAATTATTTTAGAATCTGATAGATAGTTTAGGAGAAAGTAAACTTTACAAGCTTTGAATTTTGCTAACCCCAACTCATCCAATATGGATGCATTTATCCATTCCAGGTCCAACTGCTTCATAAATTCGAGGACAGACGGACAGATAACAGGCTATTATTATATAGGGAATTATATTATAAAGGACTAATAAATATAATAAGGCATTAAAATATGTATTTCCATTCAAATTTGAAAACCAAATGCTTTCTGGGTAACAGTGTATTTTTTATATCGTATAATAAATTAAAGTTTCACAAATATTTATAACTTGTAGGATAATGTTACAATCAACGAACGAACTCTGTTCTCTCATATTTAGTTCTAATACACTTAATAGTTATTCTCAATTTTGTTATAGTACATCTATTACCAACTTTGACACTTGAAAAACATTTATTTAAAAAGCTTATTTACCACTATTAAAATAATGATATTTAGCGTTGAACTCAATAGTTACCAAGTACAAGTAAATATTTGGTTTTGAATAATTATGAAAGTAATAAAGTCATCATAAAAATTATATTTTAATAATTTCACTACAAGAGTACTAAATACAATTAAAGGGGCATTAATATATATTTCCTTTAAATATTTATTTCCATTTAAATTTGAAGTCAAAATGTTTGCAGAATTACAGTGCATGATTTACTTCGTACAATAAATGAAATTCCCATAAATATTTACAGTAAGATAATGCTATACACGAAACCTGAGAGGCATTCTCATACATTTAGTTCTAATTATTTCTGAAAGTAATATTCATATATACTACAGTAAATCTGTTAATGATTTTCATAATTGAAATAATTCTATCATTTAAAATGTATTTTCCACCATTAAAATGGTGCTGTCTGAAGTTCAATACAAGCATTAACAATTACTAATAAATTCTTAGTTTTCAATTATCTTTAAAGAAATGAAGCAATTTTAGCTATTTTATATTAAATCATTCAAATAGGGACACCTGCTTAAATTAAATTAATTGTGTTTCCAATACAATTTGAAGACCAAATGTTTTTGGAGTCACAGTACAGCATTTACTTCGCACAGTAAAAGAAATTGGCATAAATGTTTATAAAGTTAAATGTAACGTTAAAAACTATGGCTGAGATTCAGTCTCACATATTTAGTTCTAATCTTATTTGAAAGTAGATACTTTTATGATTGAAAAAATACTATCATTTAAAGTTTCTTTTCCACCATTAAAATGATGCTGTCTGAAGTTTGAAAGAAACTTTAACAAGTACAAATAAATTCTTAGTTTTCAATTATCTTTAAAGAAATGAAGCAATTTTAGCATTTGTATTTATATGATTTGAGTAGTGGACACCTAAATTGAACCAGATTAATTGTATTTCCATTAAAATTTGAAGACCAAATGATTTTAGGGCCACAGTACAGCATTTACTTTGCATAGTAAACGAAATTTGCATAAATATTTACAAGGTAATGTTAAAAAGGATGGCTGATATGTAGTCTCACACATTTAGTTCTAATCTTATCTGAAAGTAGATAATTTTATGGGTGAAAAAATACTATCATTTAAAGTTTCTTTTCCACCTTTTAAAGAATGCTGTATGTAGCTGAAAAGAACCGTTAACAAGCACAAATAAATTCTTAGTTTTCAATTATCTTTAAAGAAATGAAGCAATCATTTTTTAGATTAATTGTATTTATTAAATTTGAAGCTTTGAGCATTTATAGTAATTGTATTCGAGTAGTGGACACCTAAACCGAACTAGATTAATTGTATTTCCATTAAAATTTGAAGACCAAATGTTTTTGGAGTCACAGTATAGCATTTATTTCGCACAGTAAAGGAAATTTGCATAAATATTTACAAGGTTAAAGGTAATGTTAAAAACGATGGCTGAGATGCAGTCACAAACATTTAGTTCTAATTATATATGAAAATAATATTCTATATACTTTTTATAATGCATACTTTTATAACTGGAAAAATTCTATCATTTAAAGTTTCTTTTCCACCATTCAAATGAAGCTGTCTGAAGTTTGAAAGAAACGTTAGCAAGTACGAATAAATTCTTAGTTTTCAGTTATCTTTAAAGAAATGAAGCAATTTTAGTAATTTTATTTTAAATCATTCGAATAGTGGACACCTAAATTGAATTAGATTAATTGTATTTCCATGACAATTTGAAAGACCAAATGTTGTTGGAGTCACAGTACAGCCTTTACTTCGCGCAGTAAAGGAAATTTGCATAAATATTTACAATGTTAAAGGTATTGTTAATGACGATGACTAAGATGCAGTCACAAACATTTAGTTCTAATTACATATGTAAATAATATTCAGATCTACTATTGTACATATAATGCATACTTTTATAACTGGAAAAATTCTATTCATTTAAAGTTTCTTTTCCACCATTCAAACGAAGCTGTCTGAAGTTTGAAAGAAACGTTAGCAAGTACAAATAAATTCTTAGTTTTCAGTTATCTTTAAAGAAATGAAGCAATTTTTGAAATTGTATTTTAAATTATTCGATTAGTGGACACTTAATTGAATTAGATTAATTGTATTTCAGTTAAATTTTGAAGGTCAAATGTCTTTGGAGTCACAGTACAACCCTTACTTCACACAGTGAAGGACATCTGCATAAATATTTATAAGGTTAAAGGTAATGTTAAAAACGATGGCTGAGATGCAGTCTCACACATTTAATTCTAATTATATTTGATAGTAATATTCATATCTACTACTGTACATATAATGCATACTTTTACAATTGAAAAAATTCTATCATTTAAAGTTTATTTTCTACCATTAAAATGATGCTGTCTGAAGTTGAAAAGAACGTTAATAAGTACAAATAAAATTCTTAGTTTTCAATTATCTTTATAGAAATGAATCAATTTTAGCAATTGTATATTAAATCATTCAATTAGTGGACACCTAAATTTAGTTAGATTACTTGTGTTTCCTTTAAAAATTTGAAGAAACCAAACGTTTTTGGAGTCACAGTACAGCATTTATTTAGCACAGTAAAGGAAATCTGCATAAATATTTACAAGGTTAAATTTAATGTTAAAAATGATGGCTGAGATGTTGTCTCAAACATTTAGTTCTAAACATATTTGAAAGTAATATTCATATCATCTACAGTAAATTTGTTAAAGACTTTTGCAATTGAAAAAATTCTATCATTTAAAGTTTCTTTTCCACCATTCAAATGAAGCTGTCTGAAGTTTGAAAGAAACGTTAGCAAGTACGAATAAATTCTTAGTTTTCAGTTATCTTTAAAGAAATGAAGCAATTTTAGTAATTTTATTTTAAATCATTCGAATAGTGGACACCTAAATTTAATTAGATTAATTGTATTTACATTAAAGTGTTTTAAGACCAAATAATTTTGGAGTCACTGTTCAGTATTTACTTCGCACAGTAAAGGAAATCTGCATAAATATTTACAAGTTAAAGGTAATGTTAAAAATGATGTCTGAGATGCAGTCTCACACAGTTCTAATCCTATTTGAAACCATATGCATACTTTTATAATTGAAAAAAGTCTATCATTTAAAGTTTCTTTTCCACCATTAAAAATGATGCATTCTGAAGTTCAAAAGAAACGTTAACAAGTACTGATAAATTATTACTTTTGAATTACCTTTAAAGAAATGAAGCAATATTAGCATTTATATTTTAAATAATTTGAGTAGGGGACACCTAAATTTATTTAGATTATTTGTATTTCTTTTAAAATTTGAAGACCAAATGTTTTTGGAGTCTCAGTATAGACTTTATTTCGCACAGTAAACGAAATTTACATAAATATTTACAAGTTTAAAGGTAATGTTAAAAACAATGGCTGGAATGCAATCTCACATATTTAGTTCTAATTATATTTGAAAGTAATATTCAGATCTACTAATGTTCATATAATGCATACTTTTACAATTGAACAATTCTATCATTTAATGTTTTTTTTCTAACATGAAAATGATGCTGTCTGAAGTTAAAAAATATTAAGTACAATTAAATTCTTAGTTTTCAATTTACTTTAAAAAAAATGAAGCAATTTTAGCACTTGTATCTGAAATCCTTCGAACAGTGGACACCTAAATTGAAGTAGATTAATTGTATTTCCATTAAAATTTTGAAGACCAAATGTTTTTGGAGTCACAGTACAGCCTTTATTTTGCACGGTACAGGAAATTTCCATTAATATTTAAAGTTTAAAGTTAATGAAAATGATAACTGAGATGCAGTCTCACACATTTAGTTCCAAATATTTTTTAAAGTAATATTCAGATCTACTACATATATTCATATTTTACAATTGACTTAAAAAATTTTTTTAATTTTTATTTTTAAAGTAAACTAGTAAGTTAAGTAACAAATTTAAAATATAAATTTTTAGTATGTCTTGAAATGAAAACATTTTAATTTAAAATATTCATAACTACATTAAATAATTAGATTTTTAATGAAAATTTTGAAGCATAAAAGTGTTTGGGATTTACTTGACAGTAAAGGAATTCTGCAAATATTTACAAGTTCAAAAGTATTGTTTAAAACGGCTGAGATGCAATCTCACACAATTAGTTTTACTGTATATTTGAAAGTAATATTCAGATTTACTGCAATAAAATACATACTTTTACAATTGAAATGTTCTCTCTCTAAACTTATTTTCTTCTTTTAAAATTTAACCAGCTTTGATAGATTAGTGAGTAGAGTCAGCGATTTAGTAAACGGAAGGTAACGGAAGAAATGCTCAAATCGACCTAACATCCAAAGTTTCATTAATATCGACTAGGGCAAGTATCTTCGTAGTCGTAATGTTCTCCAAGTTCTCATACAAATCGTTTAAGGTGAATGAAGAAATGAAGAAATGTTAATAATTGTGTTTCAAATCATTCGACTGGGGGGAAACTATATAAAATTAGACGTGTTCAAAATATGTATTTCCATTAAAATTGGAAGACCAAATGTTTTCTCAGTTACGGTACATCTTTTATTTCGTACAATAAATGATATTTGTATCTTTACTTACAAGTTTAAAGGTAATGTTAAGAACGATGGCTGAGATACTTTCTCACTCATTTAGTTCTAATTATACTTGAAAGTAATATTCAGATATACTACTGTATATATCATGCATCATTTTACAATTGAAAACTTTTATTTTTTGAAATTTATCTTCTTTCTTTAAAATATTGCCAGCTAGGATATCACAATCTGTAAAGCCAGCGATTTCGTAACCAGTATGTAACAGGACAAAAGCTGGTGCCGGCTTTTTAATCCACCATTTTTATTAAAAATGACTGAGGCAAGTAAAATATGTTTGAAGTCGTAATGTCCTTTGAGTTTTCAAACAGTACCTAAGGAGGTAGCAAGCATAGCCTGAGGGTCACCTGCTTAGTTCCTGCTTCTAAATTACGAGGACACCGTGTTGTTAATATCACTTTGGAATGTATTCATACCTTAAGCTTCACATGTTACCTGGGTGGGGTTAAAAAGTAACAGCTTTGCAGATATGTGGGAGGAAGCTAACACACGAAAATTTCTAGCTTTTTATGTCGAATTATTAGTACACATAACATGATTTAGGTCAATGTTAAAAAAGCTCCTTCTCTTCTCCTGAAAGGATATCACTAGGTATTGTTGAGTTTATATCAACTATTGCAGCTAATAGCAAATGAGTATCAAAGGTTCTAATGAAGCAACCCTATGGCATCACTAATATCATCAATATAAAATTATACACACAAATAAAATTGCTTTACAGGCAAGCACCACTGCTTAAAAAATAAAAATACTGTCTGAAGTTCACCAATAAGGTTAGCAATTACAAGTAAATTCTTAGCTTTCAATTATCCTCAGTTCTAGAAATTATATTTTAAATGATTCGTCTAAAGGGACTACTAAATAGAATTACAATGTTTAAAATATATTTTTCCATTAACACTAGATTTCCCAAACTAGTCAAAAAGACTGGTTCTGCAATTGCAATTCAATATATATTTAAATTGCTGGTAAATCTAGTGTTAAAATTGGGAGACTAAATGTTTTTGGAAATACAGTCTATCATTCACTTCGTATAATAAATTACCTTTGTATAAATATTTACAACTTATACAATAATGTTATGAAAGGCAGTTGAAAAACACTACAATACATTTAATTCTTAATATTTGTAAAGTAATATTCAAATCTACTAAAATGATCAATTAGTGATTTTAACAATCGAAAATATTCTGCGTCTAAAGCTTTCTTTACAAATAAGCTTTTCTTTCGAAATGATGTTGTCTGAATTTAACGTAAAGGATAATAAGTACAAGTGAACCTTTAAATTTCAAATATTCTTAAAAAAAGAAGTAAATTTAAAAATTATATTTTCACTAACTGGACTAAAATCTGCTAAATGAAATTATACCTATCTAAAACATGCATTGAAATTAAAATTTCAAGATCAAACGTTTTCGGAATTACACTACATCATTTACTTCGTACAATAAATTAAATTTACAATTGATAAGAAATTATTATAAACGACGGCTTATATTCATTATCATACATTTAGTTCTAATTATATTTGAAAATTATATTCTAGTCTACTAAATTGCATCTATTACCGACTTTAACACTAGAAAAAATTCTGTCAAAGCTCTATCCGTATTGTAAAATACTTTCTATACTTTAAAAAGGTTGACGAGTACAAATAAATTCTTAGCTTTCAATTATCCTTTGTTCTAGAAATTATTATATTTTAAATAATTAGACTAAAGGAACTTCTAAATAAAAAATTAGACATGCTTAAATTATATTTTTCCGTTAACAATAGATTTTCTAAACTAGTCAAATTGCTGTTAAATTTATCATTAAAATTGGAAGAGTAAATCTTTTTGGAATTAAAGTACATCATTAACTTCATATATTAAATTACCTTTGCATGAATATTTACAACTTATACATAAATGTTATAGGCGGCGGTTCAGAAACACTAACATACATTTAATTCATAATATTTGTAAAGTAATACTCAAAATTATTATAGTGCTCAATTAGTGATTTTAACACTCGAAAACGTTCTGTCATCTAAAGCTTATTTTCGATATTAAAATCATGATGTCTGAAGTTGATCGTAATGGTGAATAAGTACAAATACATTTTTAGATTTCCAATATTCTCAAAAAAATAAGCAATTTTAAAAATTATATTTTCACTAACTCGACTAAAAGGCTGCTAAATGAAATTATACCTATCTAAAACATACATTGAAATTAAAATTTCAAGATCAAACGTTTTCGGTATTACACTACGTCATTTACTTCGTACAATAAATTAAATTTGCATAAATATTTACAAATGATAAGATAAAATTATAAACGAAGGCTGACATTCATTCTCATACATTCAGTTCTAATTATCGTTGAAAATAATATTTTAATCTACTACATTGCATCTATTTTAAACTTTAACACTAGAAAAAATTCTACTAAAGCTCTTACCCTACTGAAAAATACTTTCTATACTCGAAAAAGGTCAACAAGTACAAATAAATTCTTAGCTTTCAATTATCCTTAAAGAAATGTAGCAATTTTAGAAATTATATTTTAAATGATTCCGGACGACTAAAGGACTACTAAATTAAAGAACGCTCAATTTTTTTCTCCTTTCTGCCGTTTAATGATAATGAGATTTTAATGATGTCCTCGCGACAGTTTTATCTGGAATATCTAAAGCTATTAATCACAGTCTTAGACAGTTTTAACCTTTCAACACCAAACTGGGCTCTAAAACACGAGTTCCAAAACACAGCCGTTGATAGATGGGGACAAGAAATCGAATTCATTAGCTAAATCGAAAAAATATATATATATGTATATAGAAAGGAGGAATTTTTTTGAAAGATTATTTTTCCCTATATATTTCATCTCTTAAAATACAGATGTCGATATGTATTTTTTAAAACATATAAACTGGGAAAACTATTTTTTTTGCAGTCAATATTTGTGGATAATATATGAGTTTAAAATTACGTTATATGTTACAAAACGTTATTTTTTCCATATTTTTCTTCAGAAATAGTTTTTTTAATTCTATTTTCTCTAACAGTTTTTGAACTGTTAGAAAAAAAAATGTTGGCGAGCTAGCTTTTTTTCCTTTGATCGATACAGCATTTTATTTTTAATTTCTGTCCATTGTCTTTTCTTGTAAGTATTTTAAACGTTTTCACAAAATGTTTTAAAATTAATAGTATTTTTCAAACATTTTCAAAAACTAAAGTGAAACCATTGCTCAGTTAATTTTTTCTACTATTTTAAAGTGGAGTCTATTTTTAAATATAGTTCTCTTAAGGTATCGATTTTTATTTAACTTTCGTAAGTAAAAAAGTAATTTATTTCAACCAGTAGGCCAGATACTAAGACACTGTAGTAGGAATTCGAAATATATTTGGAGCCATGAATTTTATAACATTTTATTAGGCAGATTTTACAGTTTCTTGCAAAATTTAATTATAAGGAAAATTAAATAATACAAAAATTTAATAAATTAATAATACTTATCGAACATTTTAATTAGATAGAAATAAATAAATGTATGTTTTACAATATACAAATTGCCATAACTAACATCTTCCTCTCTTTGTTTAAACTGCTTTTTGAGTCAAAGGATTAGGAAATCCAAGAGTAGTTCAAAAAATAAAGTAAAATGCTTTTCGAAAATAAAATGATTATTCCCAAATTGAAAGAGGTACTCTACATTAGCAAGAGGTAATCTACATTAACTAACATCTATCTTTGTTTAACCTTCTTATTGAGTCAGAGGATTAGGACATCGGAGATCAGTCCAAAAAGTAAGGTAAAATGCCTTTCGAAAATAAAATAATTATTCTCAAATTAAGAGCTACTCTAGACATTGAATGGTTCTTATTAGAGTTTTCTACAGTCTTAATGGTTGATTAAGCTTTTGTTTCATCATTACACCGGTCTATCAAAGCTGACATGGTAAAAGTCACTGAAGCTACAAACTAAGCAGATTATCAGTTTTGAAATCAGTTCCAAAATGGTGACCTATAATTTTCTTTGGTAATCCAAAAGGATAAAAATCGTTTTGTCCGGGTTTTAATAAATTACTTGGGCAACGTATGTATTATTATGTGAACTATCTCTCATGAGATCAAACCCCCTGTTGATCCAAAAATGTTTAATGGACTCAGGTGAATTCCAATAAACTTCCTCTGACTTGCTGAAGATTGATAATATTCATCTTGGATCCATTCTCTTTAAACTCAAAATTTTTATCCCCATTACACATTAATCGCCCACTATGGATTCTTTAAATAAGCTTCTATTATCTAGCTGAACACATTTAGATCCCAACTATTCTATTTCAGATGATATAACCATCTGACTCATCTAGATGGAGAAATTAATTCGTATAGACATATTGAGCATTGCACTGTAATTAGCTCACTTTTTAAATCATCAATATACTTAGTTAGGGACCAATCTATTGTTTTACTTTACCCTAATAAGTAGCTTCCTTCATATTGGTGTGGTGTTCCGACAAATATATCTGATAAATAATAATTTTGTTTCCATAAAAATACATTAAGTCAAATAGAATAAACAAATATAATAAACAGATGGATCCATTCTCTTTAAACTCAAAATCTTTATCCCCCATTACACATCAATCCCCGAATATGGATTCTTTAAATGATTTTCTATTCTCTAGCTGAGTACATTTAGATCCCAACTATTCTATTTTAGATGATGAACCCATCTGATTCATCTAGACCGAGAAATTAATTCGTATAGAGATATTGGGCATTGCTCAATGCTGCAATTACCCTTACTTTACCCTAATAGGTAGTTTCATTGTTTAGATGAGTGGCGGTAGCTTAGCAGGCAAAAGCAACGTTTTCGTAACTGGAGGTTTCCGGTTTGGTTTGGTTTGGTTTTGGAGCGCTACTGTCTACTTTTTGCAACACGAGGGCTAATGAGACCCTGGAGGGTTCCGGGTTCGGTGCCTTAGCCGGCCTAACTGGAGAGCGTAAAATATGTTCGTGTTCACCAAGTACTCAATCAATACCTCTGCGGATGAAAGACCAAGTCTATGGGTCTTCGACTTGATCCCTGTTCCTAAATTACAGGACCCATTTGAGCATAAGGCGAGGTTTCATCCTAGAGGTGTTCGTTAAAACAAAAGGCACTCCTCTTTGCCATAATACTGGTAGCGTATGGCTGGTTCGTGCTAAGTTTGACCAAGTGGCATCAGAAACAACAGCATTGGTATGATGGTGGGACAAATATATCTGCTAAATCATAATACTGTTTCAATAAAAGTATATTTAGGCACATAGTTATAAATAAGGCTTTTGATATTTTCCAGTAAATCCTCACCAGCAATTTCAAAAAGACCACGAGTAATAATTAATAAATTTCAAACATGAAGATTACAAATTGCAGTTACACAAAACAAAAAGCGTGAAATTAATTATAAAAATGCATGAAATAATCCCATAAAAATCACCATTGTTTTATCCCCATTACGGGAACATTTTAATTTTCTAAAGACTTTCAAATGAACCACAAATGCAGCTTTACGTTCCAGCGCTCCTGCTCTTGTAAATTTTACAGTAAATTTGGTTTTTAATACATGTCTTACACATAAGGCACCTATGCTGTTTGGAATTTATATTCCTCCTTTCAACTATTCCACATCATAGAATATACAAGCAAAAATTCACATTACAATTATATTTTTAACCAGGCTTTTGTACTAGGTGGTAGCGTTTATTAAGTTTTACTACTCACACTTTGTCACGTATAAAATTCGGAAAATATTTTTTTCAAATATTTTGTAATTTTTTAGTAATATTTAACCCCTATTATCGTAATTTGTATAACGTCAAATATATAGTTTTTATATTTGTTTTATGGCAAATAATATTTAAAACTAATTGTTTTTCCCTTAAGTGTTTCAATTAACTTACAATGAAAAATAAAGAAAGGAAACCTTTAGATTTGAGAGCGAAAGTGATCTGAGTAAAAGAGATTTATATTGTATTAATTTCTGTTATTTTTGCAAATAAACAAAAACATTCAAACTAGTTTAAAAGTAAATTTTGTAACAAGTAATTTATTTTTATGACTTGCTTCTCTAAACAAATTGATTAACGTTGAACCTATATTTTCTCCCAACCAAAGTGTGCGTATTATCCTTTCTTTCGTTGTATAAACTTGCTTTAAATAACTAGTAAACAGTCTTGGATATTAAGGTATAGTTGTGAAATAATAAACTTTCATTAATGAAATACATCATTACTCTACATGATATATATGACACAAATATTTAAATTTGGTTTATTTACTTTTTTGAACATTTAATATTTTGCAAACATATGACTACTTTTTATTTATTAACAGGTTCATAATCAATATTCTTTTACTTGTGTCTCTCTCGTAACATAAATGTTAAAACAGCCGATCTCGTAAACACTACAAAGCAAATAGAATCGTGTAAAATTGCTGCTGGAAAGTTAAAAATATTTAACGGTGATTTACATTTTTTAACTACATCCTATTTCTATAAATCAAAATATTTATTGGAATAAATCAAGCTGTGTAATAACCAAGTAACAGAAATACAGGTAAATAGGTGCTATAGGTATTTCATTTTGTGGTATCCAATGTCACAGCAGTCATACATGCTTAAATTTAGTACATATGAAGAGGATATCTTTAAATTACTTCCAGTGAAACAAAAATGACTCACGTCCTTTTAAGTAGAACAGAGTAAATTCAGTTATAAACTATATTAAGTACGGTACTATAAGGTATTTCATTTTGTGGTATCCAGTGTCACGGAGTCATACATGCTGAAAATTAGTAGATATCAGGAGAATATCTTCAAATTACTGCCAGTGAAACAAAAATGACTCACATGCTCTTAAGTAGAACAGAGTAAATTCAGTCATAAACCATATCAAGCTCTTTCATCCTTTTAACACAGAAAGTTCCCTATCATTCCATTCTATTTACTGTATATTGTTTTAATGGATTTATGACAGTATTTAAAAGACCGAACGCTAAAATAAACACCATTATTGTATACCTCACTGCAGATAATCGATAAAATCACCTTTCACAGTATCTCTCACCCACGCTGGAATCTGTTCTCTCCCATCTCTCATCCCGATTTTTCCACGACAGGCGTAATTACTCCCTGTCGACCAGAAAAGTTATTTGCTTAACTCTAATAACTCGTTTCGTCTCCATCGAGATGGAAAAAAATGAAAATACCATTGTTAGGCCAATTCTCATGTTTAACCCTTTGAGTGGAACACATCTAGAAAACAATTCTCCAAATTACGCTAATGTCAGTAGCCAAAGAGTTCTATGATTTTTACCTTCACCCTTTGTCGACTAGAATGGAATATGGAAAATCCACCCTCGTTATTGTCCCTTTACTTCTGGTTACATATAGATATTTAAATAGATATTATAGATTGTTAATTTTTAATACACATAAAGATCCTCAAGTCTGGAATATTATCTCATAAGAAATAATGGGTTCTAAAAGTACAAATAAAAATATTCTTCGAGAGACTTATTTATATCTTTTTACGAAAGTTATCCAATATATTTAAGGAGTGCAATTAGAGATACATCTGTTACCGCAAACGAAATACTTCGAAATAGAGATTTACAAATCCATGAAAATCTATCAGTGTCTTTGTGCCTGAGGTGGTAGGGTTGCATCCCTCAAGAAATGTCAGTGAAAGAGGGGTGCTGTTCCTAAACAATAGACCTGACCCTCCTACTTCATAACTTCATGGGGGAAAGCACTGGCAAAAATGTACATTACATCCATTTTCGGAGCGTTATTGGAGGTCGAAAACTGTACGTTTTCAAGTCATCATCGGTTTGGCGGAATTGTATGTGCGAACCGCTTAGAGGGTTAAATGCATGGCTGGATGTGATTAATAGAATGATTATGCAAGAGAAGAACGTCTTGCTCTGTGATGGAGTCGTTATTGCGACGGAGATCTGTGATGGAGTCGTTATTGTCGTTTTCACCTAAATTGAATTATCAAAGTAAATCTTGGTTTTATATCTATATTGAAATTATATTACGTAACACTATGTAATTAATAATAATAGACTGTTGGGTATTATCCAGTTATGTCATAATAATAACCCTTTAGACGATATCTCAAGATATCTATATCATAATTCCTTCCCACTATTAATTATTAAGTTTTCTGAAGTTATTTTTAATTCCTCATAATAAAATATGTTGAAATTAGAGCTTATATAGTTATTCTGCGTATGGTGGAAATGCTGCTTTAAAATAAAGATCATTTCAGCATGATTAGTTACAGCATTTATTATTAAAAAAGGATAAATATAGACGTATGTTATACTCGGCCATCTCCATATACATTCGGAACACTTTTCATTCTTAAAATATGCATTCTTCGCAATACTGCCCAGTTGTGTGGTGGAAGTATTAACATAGCAATGCAATAAAAAACTTTCAGGCTAACGACTACACTATTTGTTCCATATGGTATAACGACATTTTACATAATCACGACATTCTTATAAGAGATAAAATTATCCTCAAAAACAGAAACATATTAAAGAATTTTGAGTTCATTTGTGTAGACGAACCTGTGGAGGTAGTATTTTAGAGATACTTTCATTTCACTTAATCGCAAATGTCATTCACAATGGTTAACTTTTAGGTTTCGGCTGGTACAGCAGTTGTACCATAAATATTTAGAAACCCAAAAGTCGGCTAGGGTACAACAGTTGTACCAAAGATATTTCTCATTTTCTGTCATTTGGCCAGTCCCTCCCTCTTGTTGAAGTTTTGCTGAGTGCATCAGTACCGGAAAGGAAGAATGTGATTTTGTTTGGCGACATGTGGAACAACTGGAGCTTTTTTTCCATGTCCAGCATTTGTTTGTAAACTATTCATTCTATCTTGTGAACCAAATCCTTTTGGAAGCGAGTCAAAGTTTCTTTCCTTTGTCGTTTATTTTTTTATTTATTTGATCATGGCTCCAAAATTTAACGGTCTTTCTCAAAGTGAGATGTCAAATAACAACTTTCAGATTGGTTTTAGAACAACCCTGAATTGTAACGTCCTCCACTCCCAGAGAGTGACAATAGGATAAAACATTTTTCCTCTTGAGAAAGTGGAGGGCGGGGGAACGAGGGTGTGGGTAGGAAATTAAAGAAAGAAAAATTAAATAAAAAAAAAAAATTTTCGAAAATGCTGCCGATTTGTAGTCCAAGCCCAAGCCAGCGGTCAGCCGAAGCTTAAAGGTTAAAGAAAAAGCATTAGCTCAAGGATCTTTGCCTTCAGTATAAGTCCATAAATTTATTAAATCTCCAAATTGAAATACTCTACAGTAAGTTTTAAAATAAGTTACACACTTTTAAATTCGGTACATATCAGGATAATATCTTCAAATTACTTCCAGTGAAACTAAAATGACTCACGTTCTCTGAAGTAGAACAGAGTAAATTCAGTCATAAACCATATCAAGTACGATACAATACGGTATTTCATTTTGCGGTATCCAGTGTTACAGCAGTCATACATGCTGAAATTTAGTACATATCAGGAGAATATCTTCAAATTACTTCCAGTGAAACAAAAATGACTCACGTGCTCTTAAGTAGAACAGAGTAAATTCAGTCATAAACCATATCGAGCTCTTTCATCCTTTTAACATAGAAAGTTCCCTATCATTCCTTTCTATTTACCGTTTATAGTTTTAATGGATTTCTGACAGTATTTAAAAGACCGAACTCTAAAATAAACACCATTATTGTATCCCACACTGCAGATAATCAATAAAATCACCTTTCACAGTACCTCTCACCCACGCTGGAATCTGTTCTCTCCCATCTCTCATCCCGATTTTTCCACGACAGGCGTAATTGCTCCCTGTCGACCGGGAAAGTTATTTGCTTAACTCTAATAACTCGTTTCGTCTCCATCGAGATGGAAAAAAATGAAAATACCATTGTTAGGCCAAGTCTCATGTTTAAATGCATGGCTGGATGTGATTAATAGAATGATTATGCAAGAGAAGAACGTCTTGCTCTGTGATGGAGTCGTTATTGCGACGGGAACAAATTTCGGAGATTACGGAAGAGGTACTTTTGTTCGGGTCTGCTTTATGGATGGTCTCTAGATAAATGATGATTGACTATGTCTGCAGAAATATAGGTGAAGAATGTGAATTTTGAAATTAGTTATGAGTTCATTTCATGATAGATTTCTCAATTTATTTTTCCTCTGAAATTTTATAATATTTTAATGTAGGATCGTCAGATATAACTATTTCTTATTAATTCTTTACACAAACTATGTAAGGGCTAACTTACTATCGTAATGTATAGACAACCTTTCGGTGTAGAATTAAAGCTTTCCACTCTGATACAACCTAAAATGGACATTAAGTTGTAGTTTTAAATTTATCTCTAAAACTTTTTTTCCACATTTCCGGTCGTTCAAATCTGCATCTTAAATCTCCTGCAAAAGGTGTGCTACGAAACAAGTAGTCTCTTATTTCCCTCATCCTTTAGGTCTCCTTTAGAAGTCGACATGAATTTGCATTGCAGTTGTGAATTTGCGTTGATGTCATAATTTCCAAATTAACTTTCACTCAATCAATTATAAAAGTAAATTTTGATCTTATATCTATATTGAACAATATATTACGTAGCACTAAGTAATTATCCAGTTATGTCATAAAATATCCGTTTACACGATATCTCAAGATATCGATATCTTAATTCCTCAGCCACCATTCCGTCTTAAGTTTCCTGAAGTGATATGTAATTCCTCTTAATGAATATTTCGAAATTAGAGCTCATATAGTGATTTTGAGTATTGTGAAAATGCTGCTTAAAAGTAAAAATCATTTCAGCAAGATTATTATTAAATTATTATAAAATTATTATTATATATTATTAAATTATTATTATTATTTATTTTTCATTTATTATTAAAAAGGGATGAATATAGATTTATTTTATACTCGGACATCTCCATATACATTCGAAACACTTTTCTCCCTTAAAATCTGCATTCTTCTCGTGAGTGTCCCGTGGTCTGGTGGAAGTATTAATATAGCAATGCAATAAAAACACTTTCAGGCTAACTACCGCACTATTTGTTCCATATGGTATAAGGACATTTTACATAATCACCACATTCTTATAAGAGATAAAATTATCCTCAACAATAGAAACAAAGAATTTTGAGTGCATTTGTGGAGACGCACCTGTATAGTTAGTATCTTAAAAATACTTTCATTTCACTTAATCGCAAATGTCATTCACAGTGGTTAAGTGGTTAACTCAAGGATCTTTGCCTTCAATATGTCCATAAATTTATTAAATCTCGAAATTGAAATACTCTACAGTAAGTTTTAAAATAAGTTACAAGCTTAAATTTGGTACATATCAGAAGAATATCTCCAAATTACATCCAGTGAAACAAAAATGACTCCCGTGCTTTTAAGAAGAACAGAGTAAGTTGAGTCATAAACCATATCAAGCTCTTTCATCCTTTTAACATAGAAAGCTCCCTATCATTCCATTCTATTTACCGTTTATTGTTTTAATGGATTTCTGACAGTATTTAAAAGACCGAACGCTAAAATAAACACCGTTACTGTATCCCACACTGCAGATAATCGATAAAATCACCTTTCACACTATCTCTCACCCACGAAGGCATCTGTTTTCTTCCATCTCTCATCCCGAATTTTCCACGACAGGCGTAATTACTCCCTGTCGACCAGGAAAGTTATTTGCTTAACTCTAATAACTCGTTTCGTCTCCATTGAGATGAAAAAAAATGAAAATACCATTGTTAGGCCATGTCTCATGTTTAAATGCATGGCTGGATGTGATTAATAGAACGATTATGCAAGAGGAGAAGAACGTCTCGTTCTGTGATGGAGTCGTTATCGCGACGGGAACAAATTTCGGAGATTACGGAAGAGGTACTTTTGTTCGGGTCTGTTTTATGGATGGTCTCTAGATAAATGATGACTGACTATGACTGCAGAAATATAGGATAGGAATGGTTTGAAATTAGTTATGAGTTCATTTCATGATAGATTTCTCAATTTATTTTACCTCTGAAATCATATTGTATTTTGACATAGGAACGTCAAATGAAACTTTTTTATATTATTCTTTATAACAAACTATGTGTTTACTTACCTTCGTAATGTATGAACTGCCTTTCGCTGTCAAAATAAAGCTATCCACTTTGATTAAAAAAATGGACATCTGGACATCGGGTTGTCATTTGAAATTCATTTATCCAACACTTTTTCCACATTTCCGGTCTTCCAAATTTATATCTCCTGCAAAAGGTTTGCTATGAAACGAGTAATCATTCTTTTCACTCATCCTTTAGCCTTCTGTTGTACTGGAGGTTGTGATTTTACATTGCTTTCGTAATTTCCAAATGAACTTTCTCCTAAAACCTATTATCGAAGAAGATCTGGTCACATATCTATGTTGAAAAAATATATTACATAACTCTAAGTTATTAATAATAAACTGTTGAGGATTATCCAGTTATGTCATAAAATATCCTTTTAAACGATATATCTAGATGTCTATATCTTAACTCTACGTCACCATTAACTCTTAATATTTCTGAAGTGATTTTTAATCATCATAATGGAATATGTCGAAATTAAAGCTTATATAGTTATTTCGCGTGTATGGTGGAACTGCTGCTTAAAATAAAGATTATTTCAGCAAGATTAGTTATAGGATTATTTCTAAAAAGGGATATAGTCGTATTTTATGCCTGGACATCTCCATGTACATTCGAAACACTTTTCTCATTAAAATCTGCATTCTTAATTTTTACTATCCCATGTTCTATTAACATAGCAATGCAATAAAAAACTTTCAGGCTAACGACTACACTATTTGTTCCATATGGTATAACGACATTTTACATAATCATTTTACATAATTAAAGAAATATAGGGTAGGAATGTGAAGTTTGAAATTAGTTATGAGTTCATTTCATGATATATTTCTCAATTTATTTTACCTCTGAAATCATATTGTATTTTGACATAGGAACGTCAAATATGAATGCTTCATATTATTCAATCTATGTAAGGGTTCACTTACCTTCGTAATGTATGAACTGCCTTTCGCTGTCAAAATAAAGCTATCCACTTTGATTAAAAAAATGGACATCTGGACATCGGGTTGTCATTTGAAATTCATTTATCCAACACTTTTTCCACATTTCCGGTCTTCCAAATTTATATCTCCTGCAAAACGTTTGCTATGAAACGAGTAATCATTCTTTTCACTCATCCTTTAGCCTTCTGTTGTACTGGAGGTTGTGATTTTACATTGCTGTGGCAATTTCCAAATTATCTTTCACCTAAAATCGATTATCAAAAAAGATCTTTGTCATATATCTATATTACGTAGCAGTAATTAATAATAATAACATACTGTTTATGATTATCCAGTTATGTAATAAAATATCCTTTTAGACGATATATCAAGCTATCGATATCTTAATTCCTCTGTCACCATTTCTTCTTAAGTTTTCTGAAAATATTTTTAATTATCATAATGAGATATGTTAAAACTAGAACTTATATAGTTATTTCGTATGGTGGGACTGCTGCGTAAAAAAATAAAGATAATTTCAGCAAGATTAGTTATAGTATTTATTATTAAAAATGGATAGACATAGAGGTATTTTATTCCTGGCAAACTCCATATACATTAGAAACACTTTTCTCCCTTAAAATCTGCATTCACGTTACTGCCCCATGATCTGGTACAGTCATTAACATAGCAATGCAATAAAAAAAACTTTAAGGTTAACGACTACACTATTTGTTCTATATCGTGTACCGACATATTATATAAACACGACATCATTGTAAAAGATAAAATTATCCCCAACATCAGGATCATATTAAAAGAATTTTTAGTGCATCTGAAGAGATGCACCTGTAGAGCAGTATGTTTTAAAATGCTTCCATTTCTCTCAATCGCAAATTTGGTTTACAGTAGTTAAGGAAAGGACATTGTGACAAGGATCTTTGCCTTCAAGGTAAATCCATAAATTTATGAAATCCTGAAATTATAACATTGTTCCATATCCTTTTAGCAAAAATTATCATAAAAGTGAGTTCATCCACTCTAATGTGTAGTAAGACAGCTTCTTGTAGTTTGAAGATTGTCATAGATATAAATTTTTACTCTTCGATTTATAATCTACATATATGATCATTTTATTTGTCTCTCCACAATTATTTTTCGAATCTTAAAAATCAAAATTCTTCCTATATTTAAAATGGATTCTTAGTACAGAAATTGTGTTTTACTAAATCATTGCTAAGAAATTTCTCTAATATATAGTTGACGATTGTTGTTTGAAAGAGTTCCAGATATAGAAACACAGTAGCGTAATTGGAGTATATTTGTATCATATCAATATGAATGTATAATATCGGAGGGCTTCGGATCCGAGGCTCAAAATGGCCAAAGATCCCCCTCATTGATGGTGGCTGGGACAAGTAAAAGTGGTACATAGTTGAAATATTTTTGCAGTTTTCGAAGTACCTTTGGAGGTGTAAGGCCAAGTCTGGGAGCCTTCTGCTTGTTCCTCGATTTTCAAACACGAGGAGACGTTTTGTTTATTTATGTTTTCCCTAGGAAGTAATGTTGGTTGTGTAAATGCTATTCCTATTATAAAATAGCGAACAATAATCTGCGGCTTGGTAATATCGAACGTTATAAAAGAAAGTAACATCGCATTGGAAATAATAATAATGCAGTGTTTAAAGTAAATGAAACTAAAAATATATAAATTCTGCTTTCCAAATTAGAATGTTTTATTTTGTTACAGTCTATTGAATTATTTCTTAAATTTAAAAACTTCCTTTCCAACCGTCATTTTAAATGAGACCAATTATAATTTTTCTCTACTTTACGCAATTTTCTAATTGTTTCGAGGATCTTAAGTTGTTGGAATGGTCAACCTTTATACCAATAACAACTTTCATCTTAAACTGAAGATAATCGATAAAATCACCTTTCAGTGATTATCCCATAAAAGTAGAAAACTTCCTCTTGCAAGTTGATAAATTTTTCCTCCGATTTTTCCATGACAGGTGTAATTAACACATATTAGATGTGAACCGGGAATTATTAACTTAACTCTAATAATCCTTTTCTTCTCCGTCGGTAGAGAGTAAAAAAGCACTTTCAACGGCTTTGTTAGGTCTCATGTTTAAATGCATAGCCGAGCGTTATTAATCGGGCATTTATTCGGGGAGACCATGAATTACCTCGTTCTATGACTGAGTCGCTTTCACGGCGGAAATAAATTTCGATTTCTGAGAGGCACTTTTGTTCAGTACTGTATCATGAATTGCGTCTAGATGAATGATGACTGTTGCCTTACAGGAATTTGGAGCTGTAAAATTGGTTGTTAGATGATTTGATGGGGCAGAGATACCTTAAAACATATATTTCTACCTCTTGAATTTAAATTGCTCAGACATATTGTTGTCAATTATGACACATAGCAAAATTCGGATTTTGTTCTTTTTCTTGTGTACCATAATATTTTCAAATGAATACATAAACTTGTAAATATATTTCACACGTCCTCTCGTTGTTCTCTTTCATAATTCGAGAATGCTTGCCTACAACATACTGTGTTGTGTTTGATGTTGTAGATGATAACACTTGGTTATACCATTGACGATTGAGCCTACGCTACATTTTTAATACAGAGGAGTGCACTGTCGTTTTAACGAACAAAACTAGGGTCAAAGTAAAACTTTTGCTCAAGTGGATCCTCGTAATTTAGAAGCAGGAACCAAGCAGAAGTCCCATAAACTTGGTTTGCCATCGTCAGAGGTACTGATTCAGAACTTGGAGGACATTGAAATCACGAACATACTTTACGTGCCCCAGCCACCTTTAACGAATACGGTGGATTTTAGGCCGGCTCGGACACTGAACGCGCAATAGTAAACTTTTATTAAGAAATAAAAAAAATAACCTTATTCTTAGAAAAACAAATTATGTCGCATTTAAGAGAAAATAAATTAATATAGAATGCTTATATTAGTTAGGTTTTAAAGGCTATGATGTATTACTTTATACAAAATTTCCAGTTAATTATTTAGGGAACATATTGTGAAATACCAGATAGTCAAATATTCAAAACTGCAAGTATAGACAAGTAAAGAAGTAAATAAACTCAGTTTAAGAATAAAAATATAGGTTTCGTATAACGTTCTTTTACATAGAAATTTTATTGTTCTTTTTTCTGATGCTACTTGGTCAAACCAAGCACAATTGAGCCATACGCTACTCGTATTAAGGCAAAGGGGTACGTCTTTCGTTTTAACATGCACCGCTAGGGTGAAACCACGACATTTGCTTGTCTTCGTAATTTTGAAGCAGGGACCAAGCAGAAGACCCATAGGCTTGGCTTGCCACCAACAGATGTACTGATTGAGAACTTGGAGGACATTATGACCACGAAACTTTACTTGCCCCAGTCACCTTTCACGAACGGCGGATCTTCCGGTTCGGTTACTGAATCAGCAACACTCCAGTTGAAAAAGAAAGTTGCTTTTGGCGACTGATGTACCGTAGCTCGCAAGGAATTTTACTTTTATGCAACAAGTCAAGAAAATAAATGACTAGTTACAAAAACTAATATTTAACTAAGCTTAATCTTACTTTTTCATATACTTCTAAGAATATTAAAGGATAGAACACAATATAATAGAACTATCCTTCACTGAAAACGTTACTGCTCTCAAACTGAAATGTTTCCTTCCTGACTTTTCATTCTTAATCACGTAATTCGTGAAGAATGTGGTAAAAATGTGTCAGGTGTAAATATGTATGTAACAGCTATTTTAATACGTCACAAAGGTAAAAAGGGAATTCACTTTTGCCTGAGGGTGGAAATAATTAATAAGGTATTCGAAAGAACAAAAATAGAAACTTGGAAAATATAATTCTAGGCCACTCTTTCCGAAGATTCTGGAATGAACAGCTTATACGTTGCAATATATGCGTTTATGAGCAAGTTTTTTAATGGTTAGTCACATGGTGACGTGAAAGAAGTGGAACTAATTATATAAACAATTATATAAGAAGGGCTGAAGTCAGCAGGAAATAATATTAGAGTATTCGAAATCACGAAATTTTCAGAAAGGACAAAAACGTTTCGTCAAATGTTGAAGTTTAAAGATAGAATTATATGAAAATTATTTTAAAATGCAATTATAAGTTGATTATCTTAGGTTAAAATATTATTCAAGTATATATATATATATATATAATATATATATATATATAGAGAGAGAGAGAGAGAGAGAGAGAGAGAGAGAAAACTTTAAAAAAATAAATATTGCCCGTCGATTATTAAAGCAATATTACAAAGCCTGAGATGCGTCGCAAATTTTAAGAAAAAGTTACTGCGTAGCACATTTAAAACGACAGAAATTGTCTTCGAAATATACCCTGCTTGAATATTTCATGATATAACAAAGGTTTGAAAGTGGGAATAGAAATTAACTTCAGAAGCCTTACCTCTAATACGGGAAAAAAGAGCATTAAAACCGAAATTTTCGTAACATTTGTGCAAACACGCGCATGCTAATGAGACCGAATGAATTTTTAGTCGAATTTCGTCACGTTGAAAGTTTACCGTCTTTCTCAATCACAACCTGGAGATGAAGGACAAAATCACCTTTCAGGCGACTCTCCCAAAGCAGAAAATTCTCTATTGCAGAGTCGATCAATTTTTCTCTCGATTTTCCCTCGACAGGCGTAATTACCACACATCAGAAGGAACCGGGAGTTATTTACTTAACTCTAATAACTCGTTTCGTCTCCATCGAGATGGAAAAAAATGGAAGTACCATTGTTCGGCAGGTCTCATGTTTAAATACATGGCCCGTCGTGATTAATCGGACGATTATGCGGGAAGGGGGTGGACGCCCTCGCTCTATGATTGAGTCGTTATCACGGCGGGAACAAATTTCGGAGATTACGGGAGAGGTTACTTTTGTTCGTGTCACTTTTATAGATGGTTTCTGTATGACGGATGGTCGTTGCTCGGAGACTTGTGTCGCAGACGGGGAGGAAAGAGATATTAAGGTAGATAGTATTGCGTGAGTTGAATTTGTACGAGGTTTATTTCGAATAAAAAAGGTGCTTTATGCTCCATTGCTAACTTGTTATTTCTACGTAATAATGTCGCTTACAATTCACAAGATTATGCAGAATATTGCTTACATCCTAAGTAACCAAATTTCTTATTGTGTGGTCCAATTTCTAAACCAAACATTTTATCTCTTTATGCGTGCAGTTACTGAATTTCTTTTGAATATTATTCTAAGTCGGACACACATTTAAACAAAAGTTATTGATATAATACCGAAAACATTCTTAAAATAAATTTACAATCATTGTTTTAAATACTTTTTTGTACTTTATAAATACTTGAACCTCTTTGTTTAGCATTTATTACTATCATTCTTATCAATATATTAACTATTTATTATATTATATTAATTAAATCTTATACAGCACATACTTTACAGTTATCAAAATTTATAATATGTCATATATATACATAAATTGATATCATACATATGTGGTACGGGATAGTTTTAGAATTTTCATGATTCTATTTTTATTTTAAGACGAACATTTACCTTTATAACGAAGATTTATTATACAGTTAACACTAAGGTTTTATTGCCTAATTCACTTATTAAATCTTTGCGCTTATTGAGTTTTGTAGTTTTAAGCTGTATCTTAACAAATAGCTAATAACTTATACTTACCTAGCTCTTAGAGTAGATTTAAAATATTGATGAAATAATGTTTCATGTCAACTAAGTACTGACTTCCAAAATAAACATTTAAACAGATTTATATTATATGCTTTTAAACACATTAAGGATATTCCTAAGAGAGAATAAGTACAATTTGAGTGATTTTTTTATATATATTTACATTTCCTTAAATTTAATGGTATTTGTCTATAGTTTCAGTGTGTATGTATCTTTTTCTTACACTTGTATAAATTTTCTTTATGAAATAATAAATTATATCGATATTTCTATATATGTTTTATAAATGACACAAATACAACTATAGACAAATATATTTGTACATAAAACATATATATATATATATATATATATATATATATATATATATATATATATATATTATATAATGTCCTATTATATCTACAGTGCTTGCGTTTGACACACTCTTATTGTTTTTTAAAATTTAGGGAAAAAGTAAAGATGCGTAGTTTTATACTTTATAGGTGTTTTATCTTCCTCTGCTTCCTTGTTATTTCTAAGTAATAATGTCTCTTACATTTCACAAAATTATGCAGAATATTGTTTACATTCTAAGTAATCAAATTTCTTATTGTGTGCACAAATATCTAAACCAAACACATTATTTATTTATGCTTACAGTTACTCAATTTGTTTTGCATATTACTGTAAGTTGGACATACGCATAAGCAAAAGTTATTAAATATATTTGCATAATACACAAAAATATTCTTAAAATAAATGTACAAATATTTATTTTAAATTTTTTTTTTGTACTTTATAAAAACTTGAATCTCTTTGATAGCATTTATTACTATCATATTCTGAGCAATATATTAACTAGTTATTATATTATACTAAATTTTAGAGTACATAATTAACAGTTATTAAAATTCATAATACGTCAACTGTAAGTAAAGTTATAGATATTTTGAACAGGATATTAAACAATTGATATCTTGAACAGTTTCAGAATTATTTTGATTCTATTTTTATTTTAAAATGAATATTTACGTTTAAAACTAAGATTTATTATGCAGTTTTTTCTAAGGTTTTATCATCTGAAACAGCTACTACATCTTTAACCTTTTCAGTTATGATGTTTTAAACAGTATCTTTACAAACAGCTAATAAATTTTACTAACCTTGCTCTATGAATAGAGTAAAATATTGATGAATAATGTTTCATATCAACTAAGTACGGACTTCCATAAAGTAAACATTTATATTGTGTGCCCTTAAACACGTTAAGGATCTTCCCACCAGGAAATAAGTAATATTTGAGTGATCTTTGATATTTCTTTAACTTCCTTATATTAAATGATATTTGTAGATAGTTTTCGTATATATCTTTTTCATACACATCTATAATTTGTGAAATAAATGATATCTATATTTCTATATATGTTTTATAAATTACATAAAAAAACTATAGACTAACATAGTTGTATATATATGTAGTATCCAGTGGTAGGCGAATAGAAAAAGCAGTTTTTCTTGGTAAATCATCTCTTTATTTCAAAGTATAGTTTTATTTTTTAAGGCGTCACTTGCGCCATTTTCTATTATTCGTGACATAAGTACTACTGACAGCTCGATGTCTTCGCGCCAATTGTCCTTATTTCTTTGCATGCTCATCAAATTCCTCCAACATGCTGCTGCTTGACCGGATTATCTTAAAACATTACGCGAGTGTGGGTTTTTTCATTTATTTTGTTATTACGAAATAGTTTTTAAATTGCTCACAACTCTCGTATTTTTCCAAGCCTCTTTTTAGATCTGTATATATATATATATATAT
>CM063510.1:162270688-162303188 GCA_032207245.1 Pardosa pseudoannulata
ATCTGCTGCAGCTGCTATAATGAAGCATGAAGCGAATTTCAGATATCTTCTAACATTCCGTTGTCTGATTTGGGGGTTTTAAAGAGCGATATTTATTTAAATACAAAAGAAGCAGATATTGAGACTATCGAGTGATGACATAGTTAGACGACATAGTTCGAGTGATGACATAGTTTAGACATGTGCATCTGCTGCAGCTTCATTAATGCAGCATGAAGACAATTTCAGAAGTCTTCTAAAAAGTCCATAGCCTGATTTCGGAGTTTTAAAGATCGATATTAAATACAAAATAAGCAAATATTGAGACTATCAAGTGATGACATTCATGAAAAAATATTTTCCAGCAAGGGTATGTAGAGCTTGAAATAAGTTGTTATATATATCTCTCTTAATGAATAAAATGACCAATTATTAAAACAATATTCTTTCATACTGCGAGAGTGCAGCTATGTTTGACATAAGGTTTGCGAAACTGATTTGCTCGCCGCACTCACACGTTGCGGGTTGAATGGCCAAGTTTTTTTCGTGACTCCAGGGAGTGTGTGGTGTGGCCAGTGAAAATGATTGCACTTAAACTTCACCAAGTTTTGGAGAATTGTGATTGGTCACCAGGAGGTGATTCAGGACCACCCTTGGAGTCCCGGTCCTTCTGGGCAGAGCCGGGAGAGGAACCAATGTGCAAAGGACAATAGAACAACGAACGCATCAGCACAGGATAATGGAAAAAGTATGGCGTTGCCTGAGAAAGAAGAAAAAAAAAAAGAATACAGCGTTCTCTTGGACATTGGCAATTTTTTTTTTCAGTAGTAGAACGTGGAGTGCTTCTTTTAATTTTTAATTTTTTAAATATTATTTTAGCATATTTCCTTGTATTTCGCTCTATATTTGAATGTTGTAATATAGATCAGTGGCATTTTACTATAATTAAAGACGATATAAAGTAAACTTGGGTTTATTAATGGCTTTGAAATAACAACAGCAATGTACTACAACACAGCACATACTATGGTGTAGTAATCCAAAACATTCTTTCGACATCTCTTACAAAGGTTGACAATTGTGTTTTCTATCCGTCTATTAATACCATCATTTTTCCTCAATATACATAGCTGCATTCCGGGCAGTGGAAAATTGGTACTCCTTTACTGTACTCTGAAAATTTATTCTGCATCGAAACAAATATAGGAAAATATACTGTTCTAAAGGAGCCATGTGTAAAGAATGATTCCCCTATGTCAATTTAATTATACCCCAGTTTTTCCTCAACTAGTTTTAATCACCTTCCAACTAACAGGAATTTGGGATTAGTTTACTTAAGACGAACCACTCTTTTTGTCTCCATAGGGATAAATAAGAAGAAAACAGTTATTGTTCAAAAGAGATCATATGCATGACTCTTAAGATGAGTTAAACGATTATGCTAGAGGGGCAGATACTTGTTTCTTGAAAAGATTTTAGAGCTTGAAACAAAGACAATATAATTCTCTCCGAAGTCGATTAGTAAAACAAAAAACAGTATTTTTTCATACCATGGTGATACAATGAAATATATTATTTCAACATCTCTTGACAAAGTAGGTAACTTTTCTACTCTACCGATCTACTTATACTTTAATTCCCTCCCAATAGTCTTCAATTCTTTCCTTCCAATGGAATATTCTAACTCATGTACTGTACTCCGATTATCCGTTTATTCTAATTTCGAATAAACGAAAAAGGAAAATGTAAAATCAAGATTTACTCTGTCAATATATTTGTAATCCGTTTCTCAACTAGGTTTGATTAACTTGCACTAACTGGAATTTGGAATTAATTTACTAAACACGAATTCCTATTTTTGTCTCTACCGGGATTGATAAAAAATTATTGTCCGATTCATCTCATAAACATGACTCTTATGATGAATCGAATGTTTATACAAGAGGGACAGACACCTTTGCTCTATGATTCAGTCGTTTATAGCAATGAGAGCCCATTTAGGAGATAACGGGAGAGAAACTTTTGTCCGTGTCTCCGATATGAAATGTCTGTGGATGAATTATGTTTCATATGGAAATTAGTTTTGAAGACATTCAGGAAAAGACCGTTATAGCACATATACATAAATGAGCTCATTTATATGAAATAACAACTATGCTTTGAAAAAAAAAGGAAATATTTTTCTCCAATATTTGATCTTCTTTCTAGTCTAAATATCATTTATGAGAAGCAGCTAAATATGATAATATCAAATCTGATCAATAATTATGAAGATCTATCGACTGACATTAATGCACCTCCACTAAATATAATATACAGCAGAGTAAACTAACGAACCCTAACATAAAATAATATACCATCATATAAGAATAATTAATAAATATCTAACTTAATAAATAACTAAACTCCTAAATATAATAAGTAAATGTGACCAATTTGCTTCTTACTCAGGGTGTATTATTTGTAATAGTCGTGGAATTGATGTATGTGATGCAGCATCAAAATACCATAAACCTAGAATCCTTTCCTAGGATTTTTGCTTAAACTAAACATTCTTCACTTCTAGTAAGTTACATGTTCTGTACTGCTGTCAGCAATATGAATGTCCCTCCTTATTACTTAATTGGCTTTTAACATCAGTAAATCAGCGTTTAACTCAGTTATCTATGGCGCGAGGCTTTTCTGATTTCACAAACAAATACTCCTTGCCAACAATAAACATGTCCGGTGTAAATTATATCATTCCACCTATTACCTCCATTTATTATAAATTAGATTTTTAGACTATAATTTCGTTAATATCCTTGATACTGGAAGAGATTGACAGTATAACACGTTGCAAAGTAAGATTTTCAGACAGAATTTAATTTCCAGTGTTAAATTTATGGAAGATAAGTTTTTATCTCTTCATGGCCAATGCCAGTAAAACCTGTAATAGTCCGTTAAGTAAGAAAAGTAAAATAATAACATACATTATGGCCTTTTATTGTGATATTATAGGGTATTTTTAAATAAACATTAATCCTTAATATGTGGATGTACCAATGGAGACAGACTGAATTCAGTTTAATCTTGTCAACTGATAAGTTTTATACCAATTTCAAATTTACTTCTTTGCTTATTGATTTATTTGAAGTTTAACTTATTCACTTCATTTATGGTTTGGTTTGGTTTGGAGTGCTACGGTCTACTTTTTGCAACAGGAGGGCTAATGAGACCGGGACTTACAGCTTAAAGCAGTTTCCGAAAGGCTACGAACATCCATGCCACTCTGGGATTCGAGCCCATGAACTCCGATA
Organism: Pardosa pseudoannulata; assembly: GCA_032207245.1. NCBI lineage: Eukaryota > Metazoa > Arthropoda > Arachnida > Araneae > Lycosidae > Pardosa > Pardosa pseudoannulata. Next base: position 162,273,967 of record CM063510.1, read on the forward strand.
CCGAAGACTAGCACCCTAACCAATCGGCCATCGTTCGGCTCATTTCTTTTATACTTCAGTTTTAAGTACACTTATTTTCATACCAGTGTAGCACGTTTATAAAAATTACAAATTTAAAAACACAGCACTTCATGTATCCATATCTGTTATTTTTTCGTTTCTGTAGTGTCTTGATTAGTGGAGGGAGATGAAATGTAATTCATCAGTGTTGACCGATTACAGTTTTTAAAGGGAGGGGAATGTAATATGGTTCTCCTGCTTTGATGTCTAGAAAACTCCGACTTTGCCTTAAGATATTTTGGCAAATTGATCGTCTACTCTAACACACTTTCCATTGTTTCAATTTTGATTTCTGATATGTTTCTCTAACATGGTTTTGGTAATTTATTCACTCTTATATGCAGTTTTTATATCACAATGCAGTAGTATTATAGTAAAAAGTATATTGAAAAACAAGTTTACTCAGTTTTGTTTATATGTTGTACTACTTAACTTAAAAAAAGCAATAAATATATTTTTTACCTTTGACTGCTTAGAAATATCAGACCATTTCTAGCATTTTAGTGCATGCTTATGTTTGAGGGTATTAAAATTTAAAAAATATTTGCCATTAATATTATGCATGAGCAAAATATAGAAACGTTGAAAAATTATAACAAGACATTATTAGTTATGTTAGTAATAATAAGTAAAATAATTGTTTTAATCATTTCGAATGTAGTTGTTGCTTGTAGCAAGCAGTAAATCATTCAAGTAATTTTATATTTGGTGTAACCTAAGCAATATTCGTTTACACAAAAAATTTAGTAAATTCGGCCTAAAACTTCTGCTTCGCCAAAACTGACACTAATGGGAATGTTTCAAGAATTTTCTCTTCACTTCTAAATAACAAAATTTAAAAAAAAATCAAAACTTTTTTCAAGAAATTTCACAAAAAAAAACTCAAATAGAACTTAATAGATAGAATAAAAATTTCCATCCTTGGATAATCAAATTGATATATTGGAATTTGAGGGGTTTTTTTTCCTCTTAATCAAAGAAATATTTACCATTTTTTTTTGGATCTCACTACCGCCATGTATGTATAAAACTGTTCAGAATGACTTATAAAGCTTTAAGTATAAGGTTACAGTCTTATACAAGTCCTCTTGCAGTAAAATATCAAATTTTATAGTTCCTATTTGTTACCAAACTTTTTATGCATTGCTTGTTATTTCCAATTAGTATAACCTAAAAATTCAATTTCTAAATATCGTATCAATGAATTTGCTTTATGTAGAAAGTCATAGTCTTATTAGTCCTCATGATGCAAATCGTCAAATTTTAGAACTCCAAACTACCTTAACTAAATTCTCAATACAAAGCTTGATATGTAAGTCGGTTGAGCATAAAAATGTAATCTCAACTTAAGAAATTATCTTGATCATATATTTGCTTTAAGTAGAACGTCACAGTCTTATTACTCGTCCTGTATCAAAACATCAAACGTTAAAGCTCCAAAATTATCATAACCAAACTCTTGATGCATAGTTTAATATTACCAGTCAGTATAACATAGAAATGTAATTTCTACTTAAGTTAATATCGTATAAATATTTCGCTGCGAGTAAAAATGCAGTCTTATTTGTCCTCATGTAACAAATCATTAAAGTTTAGATATCTAAACTGTTAATACAAAGTTTGACGCTTACAGTTAGTATAACATGAAAATTATTACTTTTTGCTTCAGTAAATATAATATGAATATATTGCATATTTTAATGTAATACAATTGAAATTACGTACGTTTAACATATTCTTCTGCATTTCGACTCCAATTAATAAATTTCTATCATTTCTGACCACAAATTTATAAGCTATATTCTTTATGCAAGTTGCGAAAGTCAAACTTCCGATTTGCTCATACATTATTTACTCTGCGAGTTCTCCCTTATTATGTATTACATATGTGCAACGCTCAGATAGATTGTTAAGAATTATACAGAACCCAAATATTAGGAATTCATAGGTACATAACCTTACATGAACGCAAAGTTTTGTAGAATATTTGATCGCAATTATTAATTACCAAGAATAACATTTGCAGTTCTAATTTTGTTACAAAGTTATGTGAATCTGAATTTCGCAGCAGTATCTAATAGCGGGGAAATTATCGTGGAATTAGTCGGGCGAGAAAATATTAGATTAAAGCAAACGCCGCGTGTTTTAATAAATGCAAAATTATTTATTTCAATAATACATTGTCATTTGGGCTTGATTAAACACCAAAATTTTCGGTTCGAATCGAGTGGAATGTAAAAGAACGAGAATGAAAATTACAGATTTATTATGAGTAAAAGAGGAAAGGGTTCTTAATTCTTAATTAAAATATACATTTCTAGCAAATACTTAATTATAAAATAAAATAGAAATACAATGTAAATACTTATGTACATATATATGAATCTGAAAATTAATTCTTCTGATTAATAAGTCATAAATGACTTCCTATCATTGATTCTGATATTGCTTTTCATTGGTGAAATCTTAATTCATCGATAAATAACCCATGACTGCGCAGTACAAGTTTCGTGGAAAGTAAGTACTTCGTTTTGCCACTCCAAGTAAATTAATGTACTTAATTAAAAAGCTCTTTCCGGGAATAAATTTTGATTAATCAACTGTTAACAATGCACTGATATTTTCTCTGGCAAAATGTAATCACAATTTATAATTAAATATAAGTTTCCCCAGCTGAACTTGTTGAAATTATTTTGCAGAATACTTTCTGAATAATAATAGTTAATATGATTCTTCCATGCAATCTCTTGTCTGCTCTTACATAAGAATGTTCTTAAGAAGGCAACGAAATTAATGTTCAATTTTTAAACATTTCATTTTATTCTATATTCTTAATGTGAGCAGAGGTAATACATTTACACTAATATTTCAGAGATAATTTTGATTAATATGCAAAATCTTTTCATAAAAATCAAATTAGCAAAGATTCAAAGTCTTTCTATTGCATTAAGTAAACCAATTCTTTACATTTTTAATATAATGTATTTAAGTTTTGCTCATTTTAAATGAATAACTCTTGTCGATGCTTAGTGACAAGAATAACAGATATTTGTTAATGGAATCAGGAAACCACATCAGATAAATGTATCACAATATATCAATACATAAACACATACATTGATAAATCCTCACGCGATATGTAAGTTGAACAACATATACCTCTTTTACCCATCTGATTATCTAATCCGACCCACCCAAATTATCAGACCGTAGGACTAATTCTGACGATAAATTGTTTTTTACCACATATTCTTAGTGTTCCAGAAACAGAACTAGGTGTCAAAATCAACTCCTTTTAAATGCAAATTATTAAAAACTGTTTGGTCATTGACGATCAGCAAGTTTCCATTGATTTTTAGCACAAAAGCATGGCCCAACTAAAGACTGAGTTTCTTTAATAAAGTTACATTCAAATATAAAAACATCAATCTTTATTTTTTTCTTTCTCAAAACAATGTAAAAATTAAAAAAACAGTTAAACAAAACATCCAAAAAAGTTGTCAGATAATACAAAACTAAAGTTGCAAATTCAACATTCGGGCAAGTGACTATATTATATAATTTACCTGATGGGGAAAAAACTATATTGAAGCAAAAACACGACGAGCAACACGCATCACCAACAAACAAAAAGGCTACAAAAACAGGAAAAGCTAAACTTAAAGTGCCCCTTTTATACTCCTCGATCTCGTAACCTCTACAATTATTCACATGCAAAAAAACCCACGGAGCATACAAAAAAAAAAGAAATCAAGTAACCAATATTAAATTATGATTAAAAGTTTAATTACAATTAAAGAGATCCGTGTATTTGGTAACAAAGCCCCTTCCCCCATTTCTTGTAAAGAAAAAAAAACAGGAACTCGAATTGCCAGAAGTTTTACAAACATACTTCTTTGGAAAATTATAACATTTCAACTACTCTTCCTTTAATAACAAAGTCCTTGCTTTACAAAACTGGATAAGGATTTATCAGAATCTCTAAAATTTAACTGGGTTTCTTCTGCGATCAATTCAAGCAAAATGTCTTTATAACTAAATTTATCATCAGGCCATCTGAGAATGCTTTGAACTATTGCATCATATTTAGACGGTAAGTGCCCTAGTAGTTAATATGAGATAAACACTTCATCGACTGGCTTGCAGAGTCATTTAAGTTGTTCTGCAATTTGTTGATTCGGGAAGCGAATAGATTGATTTTTTCTTTAGATTTTATTCTGCATGAAAATAATTCTGATATCAGTTTCATATGATAAGAACGGGACGGACGGAAGTTTTTCTCGCATGTATCCCATACTGTTTTGGGGTCATCTAAATTTTCTATAATTTTTCGGTACTCTGGAGTTATATTCAGATACAAAACTGAAAAAAGTAAATGTTTTCTAGCTAAATACTCATCTAAAACGGCTTTAGGGCCAGTTCCTTCTTTATTTTGCTTTGCTTTACTTCCTCCTTTCCGGTAACAATATCGTAACAGTTTTTCTCATAAAAATTTAACGTCAACTGACCATGTTGCATAATTTGCAGCAAATAATTTATCAATTTGATGAAGTAAGTTCATGATTTCATTTAAGTACAAAAATTTTCTTTTAAAACTCCAAAAAAAATATATAAAAATATTTTTAAAAATTACAAAAGTTTCTTCAAACTAATTATCAAAAATATTTTTGCCCCTCCATCACAAAGCAAGATTTTTCAAATTATACTTCAACAATAACATGCTGGACTCATAACCCTTGCTTGGATAGTGACGATCAGTTTCCACTGATGTTTAGCACAGTAGCGTGGCGTAACTGAAGACTGAGTTTCTTTAAATAAGTTACGCTCAAATATAAAAAACATCACAGTTTATTATTTTCTTTCTCAAAACAATATAAAAATAAAAAAAAGAGTTAAACGAAACATCTAACACAGTTGTCAGATAATACAAAACTAAAGCTGCAAATTCAACATTCTGGTAAGTGACTATATTATGTAATTTACCTCATGAGGAAAAAAAACTATATTGAAGTAAACACACGACGAGAAACACGCATCACCAAGAAACAACAAGGCCACAAAAACAGGAAAAGCTAAACTTAAAGAGCCCCCTTTATAATCCTCGATCTCGTAACCTCTACAATTTTTCACATGCAAAAAAACCACTGAGCATACAAAAAAACGAGATCAAGTAGCCAAGATTAAATTATGATTAAAAGTTTAATTACAAGGAATGGTATCCGTGTATTTGGAAACATAGCTTCTCCTCCCATTTCTTGTAAAGAAAAAAACAGGAACTCGACTTGCCAGAAGTTTTACAAACATACTTCTTTGTAAAATTATAACATTTCAACTACTCTCCCTTTAATAACAAACCCTTACTATATAAAAATCAGCATTAATGCATACATATAAATTAAAAATCATTAATCGAAATAAACACATCTATGAAAAATCCAAAACACAGTGTTAAGCTACTTGCACATAAAAAAACTAAGTAAAAATTTAATTTAAACTGTATAGGTGTATTCTAAAACAAAAAAAAATCAGTCCTTAACTTCAAGGAATAAAACAATCGGTTTCTCCAGCATAATTGATCAGCCTACAATATAAACATAGATAGGAATCAAAAACATTAACACTTTAAAGCTGAGGTGGGGAAAAGCTGGCCCGCGGGCCGGCCCGCTTTTGCTTACTTTATCCGGCCCGTTGAAACATCCTTCATGCAATTTTTTTAATCTCTTGTATGCGATTTTGTTGAAATCAACAGTATTTGTACGCGAAGCTCCTTTTGAAATTCAACTACAACTAATTGACTTACAGTCAAATAATTTACTAACAGAAAATTTTCACTCAAACGAGTTGAGTGAAAATGCGTTGAATACAGAACATTTCAAACATTTTTTGAACTATGTTCAAAAATACCTAGTTTTATTTGGTTCAACATATATTTAGGAAAGAGCTTTTTCGTTAATGATTTACACGAAATATAAATATCGATCAGAAATTACTGACGAATCTACACTCGGTATTAAGGATTGCTACAAGTGATTTGGATCCAAATTTTGAAGAAATAAAATCAAATGAACATTCCAGATTTCACGTTTCGCATTAACTAATACTATTTGATTTTAACGTTGGATGTTTGTCTTTTCTTTTTATAATTCTATTTGCTATTGCATTAACAAAATGTAATATAAATAATATAAAAATGTAATAATTGTGATCAAAATAAAATAGTTTGTATCGTTAAGATATAAATAAGTATCAAAATAAAATCTCTCATTAACTGATTTATTTAATGACCATTAATTTAATATAATGGATCACATTTCTTTAAAAATTACGTGACATATTTTACTGGGCACAAATTGTTCGCATATATACCTAAGTAAGACAATTTATTATTACTATTATCTTTTATTAACTGTCAAATTTCTTTTCCCAAATGCTTTAAAATGATACTTGTAGTGTTTTTGTCAAAAAAAAATTCTTGGGCAGGGGAATAACTCCACCGAAAACCTTCGCGTGTGCACAGCTTACGCGGTATAGATCTCCGGCCCGGGAGACATTTTGAAAATTTCATTTTGTCCCACGCTTAAAAGTATTTGCCCACCCCTGCTTTAAACTCTAACATTAAGAACTAAAAAAATTACTCATCTCCATTTTTAGCAAAACACAAAGGTATTACATTTAGTGCAAAAAGTTTGTATATAAATATCCCACTGAATTAACATTTAGATTTATAATACTGATCGGAAATAAGTTCTTAAACTTCTATAGAAATTTAGTAATTTGCCCATGTGGCCATTCATGAACAAATAACCTATACTGATTGAAGTAACTAATGATTAACATATAAGTACCCAATGAAATTTAAAAAATGAAACTTAAGACATCACATATATTTCTACTTATATATTTGTTTATATATTTCTATTTATATATTTGTTTATATATTTCAATATAAAATATGGAAAGGTGGTTAAAAATTAAATAATTTTCGATCTAATGAGATTTAACTGAAAACTAAATTTACACACAAAACGTCCGCTCCCAGTACAATTCCGTTACGAAATGTACCCGCACACAATGTGTTAATATGGTTACGAAAAAACATTGTTTTCTGAGCACCAGTAAAATATTTCCTCTCATACATCTTAACTAAAACATCAGAATACTTAAAGATATAGTCAATGTATGACAAATTTGGAACTAAATTTTATTCTCCATTTTCAGTGAGAATAGACGAAATAAAAATCGAAACTTATCGAAATATTTTTCGATTTCATAACGTGGAAAAGAATTCGCTTAAACAAAATTTTTATCCGAGTGTTGCACAATACATAAACGGACAAATTCAACAAGCAAATATTTCTCAGCGAATTCTCTTTCTGTCTAAAAATATGAACCGAAATCCTAACTATAAGCGAAATATTTCTCATTGTACGTTTCATTAGATAGGGAATGAAATTTTATATAAATCGAAATTCCAAAATCGCTTTTTCTCCCTTCGAAAATGGAATTTTATTTTTGTCACTTTTCCATAAAGGATTCCACAGTGAGATACGCTGCAAAATATAGGTTCTTACACAGGATCAGTCTGTATTGGTTTCCTTTCTTATCTTTAGCTATTCCTGACCTATTATCCCGTTTGAAATACATCAAAAGCCATTTCATGCTGCGTGTACTTCCTTATGCGGTTATATGTGTTCCTGATAGTCACAATTCTTTGCACGTTTAGTGAGAAAAATGTCTAGAATTGGATTTTGACTAAGAAACCTACAAGTACTGTCATCCCATATATATATATATATATATATATATATATATATATATATATATATATATATATATATATATATATTAATAGCCTAAGTTATCAGTCCGTTTGTACTCGAATTTATGAAGCGTTTGGACCTGGAATGAATACATGTATGCATATTGGATTCTTAATGACTTAGGGTTAGCAGCAACGTTCGAAATTCACTGTTTGGAATACATCAAAAGCCATTTCATGCTGCGTGTACATTCTTATGCGGTTGTATGTTATCCTGATAGTCACAATTGTTTGCACGTTTAGTGAGAAAAATATATAGAAGCGGATTTTGACCAAGAAACATACAAGTACTGTCATATTCTCTATATATAAATAGCCTAAGTTATCTCCCCGTCGGTCCTCGAATTTATGAAGCATTTGGACCTGGATTGGATAGATGTATCCATATTGGATTCTTAATGACTTAAGATTAGCAACGTTGAAAAATCACTGTTTGGAATATATGAAAAGCCATTTCATGCTGCGTGTACTTCCTTATGCGGTTATACGTTATCCTGATAGTCACTATTCTTTGCACGTTTAGAGAGAATATTGTCTAGAAGTGGATTTTGACCAAGAAACTTACAAATACTGTCGTCCCCTATATAATAATAGCCTATCCGTTATCCAAGTTATCTATCCGTCTGTCCTCGAATTTATGAAGCGTTTGGACCTGGAATCCAGTAGAGGTATCCATATTGGATTCTTGATGAGTTAGGTTTAGCAACGTTCGAAATTTCCCACTTCCCCCTGTTCTATTATTTAATACAATTATTTCAACCCCTATTTTCCCCTGTTAGAAAACATGTGATTAAATTTATCAAATTGTCACATAATAAAAAGGTAGAAATAGCATTGGTTTCTATCATTATAACGTCATTCCTTTAATATTCCCATTCAATTACCTTAAATTTTTTAAATACCGTTTGTATTATTTTCACTCATTGTATCACTGAACTTAGATATTACGTAAACAATCTTCTTTATTTTTGGTTAAATAATAGATTAATTACATATATAACCTTAAATTTAATCATCGATTATTTTTTGTTGCAATGAAACTTTTACTACCGGTATTAACAACAACTTCTATCTACCTTCAGAGTGTAGTGGAAAAGATAGTTTCATTCCATTGCTTCCATTAATTAATGTGGCAAAACGATATTGTGGCAGAACTTAACGATAATTTCAACGTAGCTATGAAAACTTCGAATTATCTTTCTAAATGAATTCAACGTGATTCTAAACTGCATTCACAGTATCGGGAGACTTTACAGGAGTATGATAAAAAAACAAATTTTTCAGAGTGTACCAGATAATTCTCTGACTTATTGGGTACTTTACAATTCTGAAAAATTAAAAATTTTACTGATTTCGTCATATGAAGGATGATAGGCTAGTTTACTGAGATTCACTCAAATGGAGGCACAATAACAATTTTGAATGTAAAATATACTTTACTATTAAACGTTGTATTAAAGTAAAACATTCTGTGGAAAATAAAAAAAAAATTTTCAACCAATGCATACTGTTATATATACCTATACAAATATATCTATACATTTGTTATTAATTACCCTAATTTAAAATCAGTCAAAATTATTCTTCATTTAGTTAAAATATTTTGTTTAGAAAATAAGGAATTAATATGCATTTGTTTCAATTAATTAAAAAAAAGTTCTAATTATCTCCACCTTGAGTACGTATTTGATGAATTACACATTTAGCTACATCTCATCATTTTTAGCTATCATTTGAAATCGTAACATAGCATGTTCTACAACCGACCACACAGTAAAATAGTAAGTACATATCGTAAAATATATGTAGTGAGCATTTATAATTTTCTGGAAAGTAGTTTCCCTGTAGACAACTTTAGATTGCGGAAGTCTAATTATGGACACTGTTATGCTGTATATATCACCTATTTATGATTTTAGATGCTAAAATGTTAATTACTCAAAATGTTCTTATGGAACTAAAACATACTCATTTATAATTAATAATAATATTATTATTATTTACATGCATTTAACAAGTTTTATGCTAAGTAATAAACAGAGTATAAATTTTAAGAATTATATTAGTAGGTAAGGCATTCAATAATTTTTCTTTTATTTTGATACATTTATAACACATATTTTCTATTTGAATTTATATTTATATTGACCTATATAACGAGGGATAATGAGAGATAACTTATATGCATTTGTCATATTTATCAATTATTTCAGTAACACACACACGTATATATATCTACAGACATAGACATTATATATATATATATATATATATATATATATATATATATATATATATATATATATATGTGTGTGTGTGTGTGTGTGTGTGTGTGTGTATGTGTGTGTGTGTGCGTGTGTACGTGTGGTTTGGTTTGGTTTTGGAGCGCTACGGTCTACTTTATATAACACATATATGAGACCGGGATACTGCTTAAAGCCGATATATACGAACATCCATGCCATAAGTGGGATTCGAACCCACGAACTCCGGTTCCGGTGTGTATGTGTGTGTGTTATAGATTTTACTTAAAAGTATATAGCATGATTATAGTTAGAGAAGTCTTGATTGTCTAGAGAACTGAGTTGTGTAAATGAAAATAACCTAAGTTAAAATATAGTTAAAAGCTACTATGTTTTAAGTAATACATATATACCCGTAACTTATATATTCGAACTTTAAATTACCCCGGAGAGAAGTGAAAATTAGATTTACAGTAAAGGTGAAATAATTCCGAAATTACGAGTATTTATTCGTGCATTATGAATAAAAAGAAAAGTTTGAAATGTAGGAGTACAATTCCCTTAAAAAACACCACTACATTTCAGATGTATACACAAAGATCCTGCCTAAAGTTCTTTAGTTGCCAGATTCATTTATGTTGACTGAATATATATGCATATTTTAAGTCTAAGTTATTGAGCACGGCACAGAAAAAAATTAATATGGAAATTAAACAACTTTCTAGTCTACAGTACGTCAGGTTAGTGATTAGCTATTGTCCGAAACATCATCTGACGCCTTTTAGAAAAATGAAACTTTATTTGGTATTACATGTAAATTAAGAATTAGATACTTACATACTCACATTACCATTTACATGCTGTAAAATGGAGTTTTATAATTAAATAAATTAATTTATGGTTATGTCTGAGGTATTTAAATTAAATTGTTAGGCCTTAAAGAGTTACATAACAATTTTCGTTTTTTAGGTTTTTGTAGGTTTTATCAACACGGTTAGAAAGTGCGTTTATATTTTTTTACATTTCTCATAAAAGAATGGTAATATACGTAGAGGAATATGTAATAAATGTATGTTCTGTTTTGCTATTTTTAAATTGTTCTTTCCTTAAGTTATAAATTTACCAGACTATTTTTCCCCTTTCGAACAAATCAAATCTTATTTCATGCTGGATGTAAATTCTTATCTTGGTTATAAGTTACCATGATAACCTATGTTGTTTCATGGTGTATATAAATGGTGTATTATAAATGTTTTCGCAACATTTATAAAGATATAGAGATGTGGCTTCTTTCCAAGTAGACTAATAAAACCTCTGTGCAAGAATTTAAAATGGAAAAGCGGTTCAGTATCACACTCTGTTTAACATTAGTCGACTCTTGTGCTAAAGTACATATTTATGTAAAAATAATGATACTATAATGTGACATATACATATATTCATATATTTAAATATATATGTATGTATGTATGTATATATACATATATATATACATACATACATATATATATATATATATATATATATATGTGTGTGTGTGTGTGTGTGTGTGTGTGTGTGTGTGTGGGTATGTGTGTGTATATATATATATATATATATATATACACACGAGTGTTTAAGGCATGGAAGACATATTTCATATATAAAAACTTCTTTATTCTAATCTTTCTGTCCATAGCTATACTCTTTAAAAATCCTTTGTTCTCATAATTTGCCACGACAAGCGCGGAGGATGTTATCAGCCAGAGTTCTCGCTCAGAACTGTCTCTTTTGGAGTTGCTAACTAAGCAAAATCCCTAAGTCTACTTCCGCATCGACTCTTTTATTCTGTGCAGTTCCGCTCGAAGTTGTGTCTTTCTCCTATTATCTATCTATCTATATCTATATATCTATCTATATATATATATATATATATATATATATATATATGGGGGGGTGTAATATAGCAAAATTATTTCACTATATTTTCCTTTTAACCTTCTCTCTCCCATCCTAATTCCTTAAAATCTAATTTCCCAGTCTCAAATGTCTTAATTAAAGACGTGTCCTAAACTTAAAATTCTTTCAATTTATTTCCCATAACTTTCTGTCCAATAGATGGAAATTTTCTGCCCATTCAAAATGTTTTCCCATTGTCGCCGGCATATTTTTGTTTTTTTTTTCCTGATCTAACAGGATCCAGATCTCTGACTAAGTTTCTTGTCCCTTGGGAAAATTCTGTGTTTGCTCTTGGGTGCAAATGTGTTCGAGCCAATATCTTTCGTGTCATTCTCTTGTCTGTCGTTGACTGGTAAAGATCTCATTTTTAGCAGGTAATAAATAAAGTTTAAATTTCTTTACGAACTGTGCCTGTTCTTTCTACCAAAATGGCTCGACTTCAATTTACTTAAATAGTCTAGAAGCTTAAGCTTCTAATTGTCCAGAAGCCCGAGCAAGTAAAAAGAATAGGGGCTATAATTTGAAATGTGTCCAGCCGTGGTATAATACTTACATAACATATATATTAAAAATATAGGAATATTAAAATATGGTATAATAAAGAACAGAGAGGGAGTGCTTCTGCAAATTTTAATAAATTGTTCTGGAAAATTTAAACAATGATTGAAAAGCAGAAACAATTTTTGGTTTCATATTAGTCTCATGAAAACTTTCTATGAAAGTGGAATTTAAAAACTGAATGTATTATCTGTCTTGTTTTGATTATTGATGAAATTTAAAATGGAAAAGTTTTTTTAAATACAGTTTTTTTATGTAAAAATAAACTGTATTAAAATGTGCAGATTTTTTAAAAATAATTCTGAAACTTTATTTGATTGCAAAGAAAACAGTAGAAGATGACAGGACTGTGAATGTCCTTTTAAAGGTAGTTTCTCGGCTTTGTTTTTCTCCATATCAGCTTTGCAGACATCAGAACATTTTGATCTAAAGTACTTCATGATGGAAAAATTGTTTCGTGTAGAGTCATACATTACCATATTAGTACAGTATTAGGCCTATTTAATAAGATATGTATGATATACGTACTTTTATATTAAGATCGTTCATAAAGATATGTAGCAAAGCAAACTATTACAACTGCATATTGTAACTTTTTTTCTACATTAATCTATGTTTCTACATTAGTGAATTAATAGATTTTTACAAATATTACAAGTTAAAATTTAGGTGGATAAAACAGTAGTTACAAATATATTGCATATCTGTGTGTATGCTTGTGTGCGTGAGTTTATGTGGACTAATACATTACCATTAAAATGCCATATTGGTTAAAAACTTTTAATATGTCTACAATGTTCTCCAGTTATAGAAACGTGTTGATGAAATATATTATTCTATAAAAATTTAGATTAATATAGTTCAATAGCAGTCAAATAAATATCTAGAAAACGCATTCACAAAATATATTTTTATGCATTCTACCAGATATATTTTAAACGTTAGACTGAAAAAAATGTTCAACCATCTGTTAGTAAACTTCTTTTCTAAAATGGAACTCCAAACTATCATCGTAATAATACTACATTTTGTGGTTCATTAGATGCACGAAAGAATATGCTATCATTTCAACTGGAAATATGCTGGAATACAGATATATATATTTTTTTTACCAAATTTGAAATTTTGTTCATCTCTCTACCATAAAATACCAAAACACGTGGGGGTGGGGGTTTGAAATGTATATTTATAAAGCTTTCCGCAGCAATTCTATGCTGTTTTTATTCATCTTGCCCTTATCTTCCCATGCAATTTTTGTTTGTTGAACAAATCAAATGTCATATTATTCTTCGTATGAATATTTATTACCGTTGTTTTTAAAAGTACGGTATAGTATATAAAGACATGAATAGATTCGAAATATAGATTTTTATTAGAGTAAAAGACAATGCTAATGACTTGCATTTACTGAAAATAAAGAAGAAAAATCAATATCAAACTTTGAATGTAGCTTCCCTGTTATGTATTTCAGCAGGAAAAAAGGACAACGTACATAGAAAACATTATTATTTTCATCGAAGTAAAAAAAAATCCTAAATGCTTAAAAATATTAGAAATGGTAATTTTAATAACACTTCTTTTTAAATTAAAATTGCAAAATAAATAACAAATCTTCATTAATAAATTGAAACTTTTCTCATTGCATTGAATCCCCTATATAATAATAGTCTAAGTTATCTGTCTGTCTGTCCTCGAATTTATGAAGCGGTCGGACCCCGTATGGATAGACACATCCATATTGGATTCTTGATGAGTTAGGGTTAACAAAATTCAAAGCGAGTTTCATCATCTTCTAAACTATCGATCCAATTCTAAAATAAATTGGTATAAATATGCTTCATATCACAGCGAAAAATACTGTCGTCTTTAAAACTTCCGAAATCTACCCCTTCCCCCTTTTATGAACGTTTAATGCTATTATTTCAAAGCTCTATTTTCCAAGATAACAGTAAGCGATTATATTTATCAATTTATCACATAATAAATAGGTAAAAATAACATTTTTTTCTAGCATTATGACGTCATTCCTTTAACCATCTCAATTAATCATTTCTTATTTTAAATTATTTAAATATTGTCTGCATTAATTTCATACGTTTTATCACTGAACTTAAATGTTACGTAAATAATTTTCTTTTTATATTTGACATAAATAGTATATTAGGTAGATAAGTGATAATTTTAAATGTAATCATCGGTTGTTTTTTGTTGCAAAGAAAATTTTATCACCGGTATTAATACCAAATTCAGACACTACAATATAGTGTCAGAATTAATAAAGTTTACTAATTTTTATCTAATATTATTTCAGCTTCTAAATACATGCAATTATACATTGTATCTATTTTTGTTCTGACAGTTTGGTAAGTATTTAAATATTTTTTATGCTATTACAGAAATTTTCATCGGATTGTTGCTTCCAGGATAAAATTATGTATTGTTTAAATTTAAAAGGATTTATATTTAAAACAATTTTGTAAAACGTGTACATATCTGATAGTCTAAACTAATTTTATAACTGAGAAATTTTAAAAAAATTAAATTTATGGCTCAAGGATATTTTGTACTTATTATTTTAATTTTCGTAAATTCAACTCTGAATATTTCAACATTATAAGTTAAACACTTGTATGGAATAAAATGATTAGAAGACAAGCTTTTAGCAATTTTATATTCGAAAATGTACTTTAAAATTTAAGTAAAGCTGTCCACATTTGACCTTTTATTAAGCATGGAATAAAATCCTATCCATTGAACTCGAAATTACATAATCTATTTTTCTCTTCTCGATTTCAAATTTCTTTTCTCGCTTTACTATAAAATAAGAGTTCTTTTAAACAGTTCATAAAAACCATTCTTTTGTTGAAAAAATAAGCATCGAAATCCGTATTGAGTATATTTTTAAGTTGATTTTTGCTTACAATGTATGATTTGTTAACTTTTGGTTTTATTATGTATTATAAATTTTTTAATATTATATATTTTGCTTAATTTTTCTTGCATAATTATAATGTATTTAATGTACTCATGTAAAGTATCCTTATTGTTACAATTGTTACTGTAACAATTGTTTTGATTTTGGATTAATTATATTAATGTTTAAACATAAAATCATATGTTTATGTTTTTCAGCCACTACACTATAGTGTCATAATTAATATAGTCTACTAATCTTTATCATATATTATTTCAGAGTGGAAAGAAATGTAATTGTACATTGTATCAGTTTTTGTCCTAACAAATTTTGTTTTGACAATTTGATAAATATTTGAATTTTGTTTATATTATTACAGAAAATTTTATCGTGTTTATGTTTTCAAGATCAAATTGTGTATTGTTTAAACTTAAATGAATTTATTTTATGACACTTTTCTAAATTGTGTACATGATTCTGATAGTCTAAACTAATTTTATAACTAAAAAATTAAAAAAATAGGGCTCAAGGATAATTTTGTACTTTTATAAAATAGATTTTATTTTAATATTTCTTAAATTCAATTTCGAATATTTCAATTTGCAATAACACTTTAAGTATCATAAGTTAAACACTTATATGAAATAAAATGATTAGAAGACAAACGTTTAGGAAGATAATATTTATTTTCGAAAACGTACTTTAAATTTTAAGTGAAGCTTTCTACATTTTGCCTTTTATTAAGCACGGAATAAAATGCTATCCGTTGAACTCAGAATTACAGAATGCATTTTTCTCTTCTCGATTTTAAATTTCTTTTCTCGCTTTACCATAAAATACCAGTAAGTAATGCTCGATTTGTGGATGGAAGATCTCTTCTGGAACACTTCTATCCTGCTTTTATGCCCTCCACCCTTATCTTTGTTTATACCGGGCCATTTTCTTCTTTCAAATGAAATTCCTACCATTTCATGCTGGGGATATTTACTTATATATACTTATCTACGGTCATATGTTACTGGGATCGTATAATCTTCTACACGTTTGGTGTAATGTATACAAATAGCTATTTCTCTAAGAAATTACCAAGACTCATTTCAAGAAAGTGGGAACACTATTCTAAGTTTAAATATAAAACATATTTCTTTATTAATTTTTGTTCTAAATTATAGAGGGGAATTTTTAATTTCCTCTCTATAATTTAAGCATGTTTAAACTG
Source organism: Pardosa pseudoannulata (assembly GCA_032207245.1). Classification (NCBI taxonomy): domain Eukaryota; kingdom Metazoa; phylum Arthropoda; class Arachnida; order Araneae; family Lycosidae; genus Pardosa; species Pardosa pseudoannulata. Next base: position 162,290,718 of record CM063510.1, read on the forward strand.
ATAGTGGATATTAAAAAAATAACTTTAGAAATTATTGAATGTACAAGAAAAATTCTAATTTATGTTTTTGCAATATTTTTATAATGGGAATTTATCATTTTGTTGCCTAAAATATATAAAACACTAGCCATTATAAAATAAATCCATTAGAAAATAAATTTCATAATCTTTGATTAATATACTTGCTCATTTAATAAAAATTAAGTCTCTAACAAAATTCCTTAAATAATTTTTTTACCGTACAAGCATTTTTTTCCTTTTTTCTTTAAAATTTGTATAAAAATGTTAAAAAAGATTTTTTTAATAAAAATAATTTTTTCAAACAAAATCCCTTAAACATATTTTATATGTCCATACAAAGCATATGATCATACAATTCATTTTACGTTTATTGTTTATATTTCGAATTTGTATAGAAAAAATAAATTTTTTTAAATACGAACTTATTTAATTTAAATTAAGTCCTCCAACAAAATGACTTAAATATGATTATAGTGTATACCACACCAACAAATTGCTTTTACATTTAACTTTAATCTTTAAAATTTGTGTAAAATTTAAATTTCATTAACATACGAATTTAAAAAAAAATAGTTTCTCTAACAAATTTACGTAAATATATTTTATCTGTCCATACAAAACAATTCATTTTATATTAAACTTTTATATTTAGAATTTGTATAGAAAAAATAAATTTTTAACATTTAAGAACTTATTTAATTTAAATTAAGTCGTCCGAAAATGTATTAAATATGTTTATAGTTTTTACCACACGAACAAATTTCTTTTATTTTGCATTTTATATTTAGAATTTCTGTAAAAAAATCCTACGCATCGTTCATACCATTTCATGCTGAGGATATTTACTTATATTTACTTATGTACGGTCATATGTTACTGGGATAGTATAATCTTCTACACGTTTGGTGTAATGTATACAAATGGCTATTTCTCTAAGAAAATTATGAAGACTCATTTCAAGAAAGTTAAAATACTGTTCTAAGTTTAAATATAAAACAATTCTCATTATTAATTTTTTCTTCTAACTTACAGAGGGTAATTTGATATAAAATTTATGGTCACGTTTAAAAAAAATCTATAAATCTTTTTTTGGTATACACTTTTGAAATTAGTCTATTGATATAATTCATCAGCATTTATTTATTTATGAGCATATTTAAAGTGATGGTGGATATTAAAAAAATAATTTTATAAATTATTGAATATACAAGAATAATTCTAATTTATGTTTTCGCAATATTTTTTAATGAGAATTTATCATTTTGTTACCTAAAATATATAAAACACTAAAATCCATTAGAAAATAAATTTCAGAATCTTCGATTATGATTATTAATATTTGAGCTCATTTAATAATAATTAAGTTTTTAAACAATTTTCCTTAAGTACATATTTAGTGTATACCATACAAACCAATTTTTTTACCCTTTTATCTTCAAAATTTGTATAGAAAATATGAAATTTGATTAAAATACGAATTTTTTTAATAAAAATTAGTTTTTCTAACAAAATTCCTTAAACATGTTTTATATGTCTATACAAAACAATTCATTTTTATGTTTACCTTTTATATTTTTAATTTGTGTAGGAAAAATAAATATTTATTAAAATACGAACTTATTCAATTTAAATTAAGTAGTCCAACAAAATGCCTTAAATATGATTATAATGTATACCACAGAAACAAATTACTTTATTTTTACTTATAATCTTTAAAACTTGTATAGAAAAAATGAGATTTGATGAAAATACGATTTTTTTAATAAAAATTAATTTCTCTAACAAAATTCCCTAAACATGTTTTATATGTTGAAACAAAATAGTTCATTTTATGTTTACCTTTAAATTTAGAATTTGTATAAGAAAAATAAATTTTTAACATAAAAAGGAACATATTTAATTTAAATTAAGTCATCCAAAAATGTCTTAAATATATTTATGGTGCATACCACACAAATAAATTACTTTTATTTTTACTTATTACCTTTAGAATTTCGTTCCTATGATTTCATGCTGGGGATATTTACTTATATTTACTTATCTACGGTTATATGTTACTAGGATCATATAATATTCTACACTTTTGGTGTAATGTATACAAATGGCTATTTCTGTAAGAAAATTACCAAGACTCATTTCAAGAGAGCGAAAATGCTATTCAAAGATTAAATATAAAACGTATTTTTTATTAATTTTCTTTGCTAACTTACAGAGGGTATTTGATATAAAGTATATGTTGATAATTTTTAAAATGTCTATAATTACTGATTTTTGGAATAAATATGATTTTTGTAAACACTTTTGAAATTATTGTTTTGATATAATTGATCAGAATTTATTTATTTTTGAGCATGTTTAAAGTGGTGGTGGATATTAAAAAATCACTTTATAAAATTTGAGTATACTTTATATTTGAGTGTACAAGGGTGAATATGACTTTTTTGTTTTGTCCATATTTTTATTACGTGAATTTATAATTTTATTGTCTAAAACATATAAAGCACTAAATTCCAATAGAAAACAAATTTCTTAGTCATTGATTAATATAAGAGCTCATTTAATAATAATCCAACAAAATTTCTTAAATATGTTTTTTGTGTATACTATAAAAACTAATTTATTTTATTTTTACCATTTATCTATAGAAAAATTTATGTAGAAAAAAATTTCAATAAAATAAAAACTTTTTTAATAAAAATTAAGCTATCCAAGAAATTTCCTTAAATGCGTCCTCTTCCGAACGATGGCCGAATGGTTAGGGTGCTGGCATTCGGAACCCTTGTTCGTGGGTTCGAATCCCGCTATGGCATGGGTATTCGAAGCCGTTCGGAATCGTATTTAAACAGTAGGTCCCGGTATCATTAGCCCTCGTGTTGCAAAAAGTATACCGTAGCACTCCAAAATACCAAAAAAAAATACCAATAAATGCGTCCTTAGTGCATACCATACAAAACAATTCATTTTATTATAAGTTTTTATATTTAGAATTTGTATAGAAAAATTGATTGAAATATGAGTTCATTTAATAAATATTAAGTCCAACAACAAAATTCCTTATATGTGTGCATACCATACAAACCAATTGGTATTATTTTAACCATTTATCTTTAAAATTATCATTTATCTTAAAAATAGAAAAAGATTATATTTTAATAAAAATAAGAGCTCATTTAAAAATTAAAACCTCTAACAAAACTCCTTACAATTTTATTTAGTCCATACAAAACAATTTTATTTTTACTTTTTGTCTTCACAATTTGTATAGGAAAAGTAATTTTGGATTAAAATACGATCTTATTCAATAAAAGTTAAGTCATCCAACGAAATTCTTTAAGTATGTTCATAGTGCATAATATACAAACCTATTGCTTTTATTTTTACCTTTTATCTTTAGAATTTTGTATAGAACATAACTGGGTATTGTTTTCGTAACGTTAACTATTACTTATATAGTACAATTATATATACTTATATAGTACAAGTTCTACAACTTTCTTAATTACTTATAACTAAAGAAGTATTTTAAGAAGTATACACAGTTTTAGGAAAACTTACATTAATAATCATTCTTTAAAATTTGTATTTTAAAATACATAAAATTATTGCATCTCAAATATTCTTAAAAAAAATAAAAAAAAATATCCATTTTGAATAATAATTTTTGGTTTTAAATTGAAAGTATGATAAAAACAGGTTTCAGTAAAGTGGACTTTTTATAAAATTCAAACTATGTCTTTTGATAATGAAATGTATACATAACTTATATATACATATATATTTTTCAGAAAAAAATTATTTATATTTTTGGACGAATTTTATCATTTTAGCGTTTCTTTTTTCCATTAATTTACAGTTATAAATTTATGTCCAATAATAGAAGGGTAGGAGAATTCATAGCAAGAATTTTTTAAATGAAATCCAATAATGCAGTAGATTCATTTTCACTTTTAAATTGCTCCTTCAGGCTTAATTTTTCATGAATTTCTACAATTTTTTTATTGAACACCTCTAATATATATAAAATTAAATCAAAGTTTCATTTTTTTAAATTTTAAATTTATTAAAATTATTAAAGCCTGTTTTTTTCTATGACTATATATATATATATATATATATATATATATATATATATATATATATATATATATATATATATATATATATATATATATATATATATATATATACATATATACATATATATATATATATATATATATATATATATATATATATATACATATACATATATATTTATATATATATATATATATACATATACATACACGTACATATACATACATATACATACATATACGTTTTTTTACATACATATACACATACATACATATACATACATATACGTAAATATGCATACATATGTACATATACGTACACACACATACCAATATATCAATACAAAATGTTTTATTGTAAATATTTCATTTTTTCCTAAATTTGCATATAATAAAATAATACAGTATATCATAAATCTACCGCACATAATAAAGAAATACTGTATGTATGTTTCATATACATTGATACATAGATGAAACGTATATGATACGTTAAATATATTATTGTTGAAGGTTTAAAAAATGAGATTTATGGTCCCTTGTCTACTTAAAACTTTCTTTAATGAGATGGAAACACACGAAAACAATAAAATGTTAACAGTAATAGTTTTCAAAAAATTCGTTTCACTTTTCCAAAATACACTTCAGACTATCAGCGAGATATTTTACATTTTCCGTTTCATTAAATATGAAACAAAATCTTACAGTATTAGCTCGAAGATGCAAAATTCCTTTTATTCCCCAAAACAGGATATTTTTTCTAACCTACACTCTACCTTACAGGTATAGCAAGAAAGTCAGAAATTTATAGGATTTGTATAAGAAAAGATCTGTATCGCTTTTCCTCTCCAAATCTTTTAGTATCTCGTAATATTTTCCTGTTTCCAGACAAATAAAATGCCATTTCAAGCTGAATACATTTTCATGTATGTATGGTCGTGTGTGATCGTGATAGTCAAGTGTTGAACACGCTTATAAAGACTTATAAAAGTGTATCAGACAGGATACAGCCTTTGTGTCAGAGTTTAGTAAAAATATAAAGGGTACAGTTGTAAAGAGTCCAGAAGAATTAAGATAATCTTGGTTTAGACGTAGTCAGTTAAGGTATTTCTAAATAAAAGTTTGATTTTGCAAAGAGAAAAAACTAAGCAGTGAATGTAGTTATATCATTCACACTATAGCAACCTGATACAACTGTTGGTTTATTATCGCAGTAAGAAATCTGATTTTTTTTAAATACTTAAATTTTAAATATTTTCTTAGTAATGTATATATTTAAATGTTTAATGATAATTGATAACAAAGGATATTAAAATAAGTAAGTGCCGAATATTTGACGAAAATGTGGAATATTTAAACATAATTTGATTAGAACAAATACCTGCATTACAACTAGGATGTAAACACTATCCTAGTAATAAACTTTATTTCAAAATTTTTTCGGATATAATTATCTTCAAAGTCCATGAAATTTTTGAGGATACAATAAACTTTATACTGCACAAAAAAAGGGGGGAGTTTTTACCTTATGGTTTTGTTTGGAGCTATTTCGTGCACATTTTTACAACATTAGGACATATGAGACTGGGACCTGCTGTTTAAAGCCCTTCTGAATGGTCTCAAATAACCATATCATAATGAGATTCGAACCCACGAACTCTGGATCTGAAAGGTCAAGACCTAAGAGACCTATAAAACCATCGTTCAATCATTTCTCTATGGAAAATCTGAATAAAATGCGATCCAAAAGATTATTATGTATGTATGTGTGTATATGCATATATACATACATAATTTTATTTTTAAATTTCACTTATTTCTTTCGAATATCTTCATTTTCACAGGTCTTTGTATTTTTGAGGTCACAATAAATATTCTCCTGCACAATATGGGAAGGGAGGGGATTTCACTTATATCTTTCAGTTAAGAAATTTGCCTAAAGTCTATCATATATATATATATATATATATATATGTGTGTTTGTGTGTGTATGCGTATATATGTATATGTGTGTATGTGTGCGTATATATGTATTGTGTATGTGTGTGTATGTGTGTGTATGTGTGTATGTGTGTGTATGTGTGTGTATGTGTGTGTATGTGTGTGTATGTGTGTGTATGTGTGTGTGTATGTGTGTGTGTGTGTATGTGTGTGTATGTGTGTGTGTGTATGTGTGTGTGTGTGTATGTGTGTGTGTGTGTATGTGTGTGTGTATGTGTGACTATGTGTATATGACTATATGTATATAACTATGTGTATATAACTATGTGTATATAACTATATGTATATAAATAATGCTTTATATTAAGAGTTTCGCTTCCTGCACATCATTAAGCGAGTTTGTGTACTATTAATGACCTGATTGGCTGGCTCACACACCTATAAATTCTGATGTACTTATCTTCACCCCCAGATTCTTTCGAGGGAAGATACTACAATAAACTCCATTTCTATTTTCCTTAAATTTTTTCCCTTATTTCGCTATGTTTCTACTTACGAATACAACCAGGCCTATATAGATTTTCTTCCCTATCTGAAGGCCTAAATTTTCCCCAATATATATGATTAAAATATATATGCAGTACTGAATCACATTACGTGTAATATGTTTTGTTAAAATAAAGAGTTTTTTCAATATATAATTTTTTTTATGATATTTTATATTGGATTTTCTTTTTTCCAAATACCAAATGTTATATAACGTTGTGGTGTAATATTTAATATTTGAGAACAAAACACATTTTCTACTTCAAACGAGCACTTAGCAATTGTGATAGACTTTCTGAGAAAACAAGCACTTCTATATATCTTTATGAACAAGTTAAAAAGTTTTTCAATAACTTATGAACCCAGGAAAAAGGTATTGTGTCTGGGATGTTATTTGATTTTCTTGAAACATGAGAATGGTGTTGGATACAAAAAGTATCACGAAAGAAAGAAAATGTACCCCGGAGTTTTTATTACACAATTTGAGCTTTCTTCCTATTCCTTTATTGCAAACTGAATGCCAAATGAAAGAAAAAAATCATTTTAGAGGATAAAGCAAGTTTCGTGTTTTTCATCGAATACTATTGTAGAGACTTATGTAAGAATGGAAATAAAATTAAGAAAATGGTTCTACGTGTTCAAAATGGAAGTAATCATTCTTTGTAATTGTCAAACAGAATATCTTTAAAGGTTCTCAACATCTAGACTTATGTAATTATGTAATTAAATATAAAATTATAAAAATTGTTCTACTTATTGTTGTAGTACTGTTCTACTTATATCTTAGGAGTAATCAGTCTTTGTAATTGTCACACAGTATAACATTAAAAGTTCTTAACACCTAGACTTATGTAATAATGAAAGGAAAAATAAAATTAAGAAAATGGTTGTACCTGTTTGATTAGGTTTTGTTTTGTTTTGTTTTGGAGTACTACGGTCTACTTTTTTGCAACACGAGGTCTAATGAGACCGGGACCTACAGTTTTAAATCAATTCCGAACTGCTACAAACATCCATGCCACAGTGGGATTCGAAACCACGAACTCTGGTACCGAAGGCCAGCACCCTAACCAACCCTAACCGTCGTTCGGTGTTCTGATTAGAAGTAATCATTCTTTGTTTTGTTTTGGTTTGGTTTGGAGGGCTACGGTCTACTGTTTTGCACACGAGGGCTAATGAGACCGGGATCTACAGTTTAAAGCCGATTCCGAACGGCGACAAACATCCATGCCAGTAGCGGGATTCGAACCCACTAACTCCGGTTCCGAAGAGCAGCGCTCTACCTTTCGTCCATCGTTCGGCAATCAGTCTTTGTAATTGTCAAACAGTATAATATTAAAAATTCTTAACATCTAGACTTACGTAATAATGGAATGAAAAATAAAATTAAGAAAATGGTTCTACGTGTTCCGATTTGGAGTAATCATTCTTTGTAATTATCAAACCGAATAACATTAAAAGTTCTTAACACCTAAACTTAAAACTTGTATAATTGTACTTGCAGAGCAAATTTGTTTCGTCAGAATAAATCCATTACCACTGTCACACTGTGTTATTCTTCCTCTCCCATCCAATATGAAACACCCTGTATAATCTGATGAGCATGTATGACTTGTTATGACTTATATATGCCATGTATGACTTATATATAGTAATATATGCTCGGAGCACATTCCCTCAAATATTGCATGACATAACGATTACTATTTCAAACCAGAACACATTTCTACTTCACAGCTGCGTATAACAACAACAATAATCTCTCTGGAAACAAAGACTTTTCTATATATTTTTATAAACGTGTTAAAAACTTTTCTTTCATAATCGCATATTACTATAAACATAAAATGCACTCACTGCAAAATGCCATTTGATTTGTTTCAAACAAAATGCTCAGGGATATAAAAGTAATATATGCTCTGAAAGTTTTTATATACATTTGGAACTTTTTTTTAATCCTCTTTTATAATAAATTGAATGTAAACTGAAAAATCCATTTTAAAACTGAAAAGTAGATTCTGCATTTTTACGGTTAAGACTACGATATTTTGTTTCATACGTAATGAAACGTAAAATGTAGAATGGTTTTGTGATAGTTTAGAGTATTTTATAGAAAAGAAGAATTTGCTGAAAAGTGTTATTGCTCTCATGTTATTACATTCAGGGGTATATGTTATGATGCTTTACGCCTGATTACCATTTATATTTCTCGAATACCGTCTCGTGGTATTGAATCTAAAAGCATATTTTTATTTTATTTAAAATAAAATAAAACGTTTTGCTTAGGTATATTTATAAAATAAAAAAAATGATTAAATTTATAAAATTATTTCATTTCCAGCATATATAATTTATTGTAACTATTTTTTTCGAATTATTCCAAATAGGTAATCGAACGATGTCCAAAAGGTTAGAGTATTGCTTTTAAGCACAATTTTATTTCAATATGATTTAGATGTCTTTTGTAAGCATGGATGGTTACAGCCTCTGAGATTCAAGCAATTTCTGAATTTATTGCTAAAATATGTTAAAATTGCAGTAAAGATTACGATTGTTATGAATAAAAATGGTATTTACATTAATTATATAAAGAAACTACATTTTAAACAAAATACATCACGCTTCACTTTCCCGATAGTTACTGTTTTGTTTTCTCTCTTCTACGACAAACAGTTCATTATATTCATTAGCAGGTGTGCCAATCTTAAAGCTATATATGATTTGTGTTTATGGGGGTAGAATCAGTTCTAGTTTGGCTACTGAGTGTATTTTTGCCAAGAAACGTTCTCAACTCAACAATTTAATCAACAAACTAAAGAATAAGTTACAGAAGACAAACAGTATGTGCACTCATATCGACGTCGAGATGAGTTCACGAAGTTGTGCGTACATAGCGAGAGAAGAAGATCCTGGTAGAACATCAGCTTTTATACTGCCGAGGTAGGCGCTCCCGGGAAAATCGATCACGCAAGTTAAAACAGTTTCAGTTGCGGTGGCTTCAGCGAACGCCGGCTTCTGAAGACTGTGTGGTTAGTAGAAAACCTCCACAGTACTCTCCCTCCAGTGACAACGAGTAGTATCAAAGTCTAAACTTGACTCTTCGTCCGGAGCGATTGGTCCTTATTGGTAGAGTTTGCGGTGATGACACAAGATCAGCGGCAGGTTCCTTAGAAATAGCAGCATCCGATGAACCAGTTGCACTTGATGCTATTCTCTCCGGTTCCCAGAAGAACGCAGGTTTTAAACGGTCTATGCTGACAACTACCTCCTTGCCGTTGATAGAGATCGTGTATGTCTTCTGTCCACGAGACAGCACTGGATGTGGACCTGTATACATGGACTGCAGACTTTTCCTAGTTGCGTCGTACTGTAGGAAAGCATGTGTAGATGTCGCCAGAGCCTTATGGACAAACAGTCTTTTCGGAGTGTGCACTGGTAGGCTTGGGTGCCAGTGCAACCATATGATCGTGAAGTTTCTGGATCCAGTCCGCAGGATAAGAGTGATTGGAATTATTCTGAGGCTGAAGAATCTCTCCTGGTAGTCTCAGGGGTGAGCCGTACACCATCTCACCACAGGTTGCTTGATCCTCTTTGTAGGCAGATAGGAGTCCCAGCAGTACTGTAGTCAGTACGTCGGTCCAGGTGATGGAAGTGTGGCATATAATCGAATGTTTTAGCGAGCGATGGAAACGTACCACTAATCTGTTCGTGCAAGGGTGGAACGGACTAGTGCGGATTCTATTTGTTCCTAGAAACTTGATGAGGGACGTAAACAGTTGGGATTCAATCTGTCTTCCCTGATCCGTCGTAATCGTCTCAGGCAAGTCAAAGCGAGATATCCAGGCAGAAGAGAAATTCTTTGCTACGGTGTCCGCTGAGACGTCACTGATGGGAATTGCCTCGGACCAACGTGTAAAGCGATCTATGCACGTTAAAAGGTATCTGCTGCGATTGGACGGTGGTAGGGGGCCTTCCAGGTCGATGTGGACATGGTTGAAACGTTGAGTTGGTACATCGAACTGATGTAGCGGGCTGCTAATATGTCTTGTTATTTTCGATATCTGGCATTCCTGGCAAGCAAGAGGTTTCATAAGTATGTCACTCACAGAATTTAGGATATCAGTGCCGATTGCCGCAACAACATGATTAAACTTAGTAGCATCTGAGATAATGTTGGCAAAGGCAAACTGGGCTTCTAACCTAATAAACCCCAACCCTGGATTTGTTTTCCAGAAAGGAGGTGGTTTAACGGCAACATGGCCGACTTGTGTGTTCACAGAGGTATTCGTGGACAGGGGGCCGTGCGATGGCCGAATGGTTAGGGTGCTGGTCTTCGGAACCGAAGTTCGTGGGTTCGAATCCCACTACGGCATGGTTGTTCGTAGCCGTTCGGAATCGGCTTTAAGCAGTAGGTCCTGGTCTCATTAGCCCTCGTGTTGCAAAAAGTAGACCATAGCGATCCAAAACCAAACGTCGTAGACAAGGGAGGGAGTTCAACGGGAGTCATAATTACAAAGCAGTAGAGGGGAAAATTTAAATACACACCAGTATTAGAATAAAACTTAAATTAAACACGGAAGAAATTATTATATAAAATATATACTAGTTACCAGAAATTACAACTATACTCAAAAATACAAATGTAATAAAAAATACATAAGCTATTCAAGTGTTTGACTGATTTAACAATACACATGTAATTGGAAATAAATTTAATTGCAATACACACTGACACATCTAAACGAACTGTATGAAGAATGGAAGGCAAATTGTAGAATGTTGAAAAATCAAACATCAAATAACTCGAATTAAAAAATTCAGAAAATAAGACATGTTACGAAAAGGCTTACCGATATTCGCAAAGGTAAATAAATGTATTGCAGCTCAAAAAAAGTCGATGTTCAATTCTGGCATATTAAATATTGTCCATCATGCTTCTAACTATTAGTAATTAGGTAATATTTGTTGAAATCAAATTTAATATGAGACCGTATACTTCAAAAATTCGGTATCCGTTGATTTCAAATCACACACGGCAGTAGAAGACGATGAAACAAGTTTGCAAAGGCTGCGTATCTTGAAATAAACAGCTCACCATTTTGGCTACTGAGTGTGTTTTTGCCAAGAAACGTTCTCAACTCAACAATAATTTAATAAACAAACTAAATAAGTTACAGAAGACAAACAGAGTTATCTTGACGTCGAGATTAGTACACGAAGTTGTGCGTACATGGGAAGAGAAGAGATTGCTAGAACATCAGCTTTTATACTATTGTGGTAGGCGTCGCCGGGAAAGCCGATCACGCAAGTTGAAACAGTTTAGGTTGCGGTGGCTTCAGCGACAAAACGGCTTCTGACGCCTGTGTGATTAGTAGAAACCGCCACACTAGTTTAAAAATGTATACAAAACAAGTTACATATATTTGCGTACATGCAAATCGTGTAATTTATGTAAACAATGACGATATTATTTTTTAAATGAAATATGTAGATAAATCTTTTTTGTAGTATTATGTAGTTTATGTAGTTTATATGTAGAGTATTATGTAGTTTATGTAGTTTATATGTAGATAAATCTTTTTTGTAGTATTATATAGCTTATGTAGTTTATATGTAGTTTATGTAGTTTATATATAGAAAAATCTTTTTTTGTAGTATTATGTAGTTTGTGTAGTTTCTATGTAGATAAATCTTTTTTTGTAGTATTATGTAGTTTATATAGTTTCTATGTAGATAAATCTTTTTTTAGTAGTATAATGTAGTTTATGTGTTTTATATGTAGATAAATCTTTTTTGTAGTATTATGTAGTTTATGTAGTTTATATAGAAAAATAAATGTTTTTTTGTAGTGTTATGTAGTTTATGTAGTTTATATGTAGATAAATAG
>CM063510.1:162333188-162390688 GCA_032207245.1 Pardosa pseudoannulata
ATTACTTCTCCCAATATCGTTAAAATTTTTATTTTCTTTTATCATGACCAATGCAAGAAATTGTGAATTCTTAGTTATGATGACGTGACAGTTCCGGTCTGAACTGATTTGCAGATCTGTGTAAAAATTGTTTTGGGTTTTATCTTCGAGAGATAAAGTGAGTTGTTATGACTGTACGCTAGTGAACGCTCTATTCTATGCTGCGGTTTGAACAGATGTTTTCATGCTTATGAATCGAGATGTTGTTTTGATAAGTCTCGCTAAGTGCGGATTATGATTTGAAAGAACTGCTCTGTTGATTACGAACTTGACGATTCTAGATATGTATGTCTTTTTTTGTTTAATTATACTATTCACCCTTTATATTTAGCCAATTTGCTTTTCATGGTTTTTTCAGTTTTTGCTTTAATTAAAGTGAATGTAAGGAATAATAAGTGTGAAGAGTTTTTCATTTACCTTTTTATATTTTGTCACTATTTCTAAACATATGTAAGAATTTTCATATTTTTAATTTTTAACATAATCATTTTGAGGTTCTTGATTAATAGAAGTGAATTTATTTGATTTAACGTATTCAAGTCAAGAGTTTATATTTCTTATATTTCCTATTTTTTTTCATACTTGTCGTTTTTCATAATAATTAAAAACGTGTTTTATATTTTTAAAATTTATGATGTATTATTTTAAAATTAATAATTGAATGTTTACAGTCCAAGAAATATTTAATTTGATTAAAATAGGACAATTTTCTTACATTACGTATTGATGTTTTCATTTTGAGTATAAAAATTTGAATGATATTAAAGAGTTAATGAATTTTTTACTTCTAAATTTCTTATGTGAATTAAATACAGGGTAGTTAAAACTTACAAACGAACAATGTTGTGAAGAGAAGTTCGGTTTGATTTTCAGTGTGGAATAAGTTTTTTTCTAATATTTAACCCCGGAAAGACCTTCTGCAAAGTCAAGTGATAAGCTTAGGCGAGTCTTTTGTAGTTTTTGCTCTTCAGCTTCCTCTAGGTCATTTACGGTCATACCGTAATTCGTACCTTTACGGTCATTCGAGGCAAGCCCCTTCCAATCTCTGAAATATTCTTTAAAGCTCAATATGATTATTTTGTTATAGTTTTCTCACACTGAAAATGAGCAACGTTTGTGGTTGATCACGGTGTGTAAAACTGTCAACCCGCATACCTCTGATCTTTGGTAGAAAAAAAAGGTTCTAAATGTTCACTAATACAAAATTTGAGAATGTTTTAATTTTTGATAAGTTACACCAGATTAGGACAAACATAATTTGTCGCATGTTATACCTGAATTTGTCCAATATTTTGTGGCAACATAGTTAATTTTTTATATAATGTTGGAGAACCTTGTCACAAATCAATAGACAGTCGTCTCCCACAGAGGGATGAACCATTTGTGTTTTGAGTGAGCACCTTCGTGGTCAACAACAATTTGTCATGTTGGTCACCACAGAAGACAGCCATTTTCCTTCTCCAATTTTATTTCAGTTAAATTTTAATAAAGCACAATTTGTACATTTTGAGTTAAACTTTTGCTTAAGAAATATTGAATTTCATAATGATAAAATTCTTAAATACTTGTTTACTGTAAACCTTCATTTTTTGTGTTATTTTGGTTTTGTTTATATTCATTACATATCATCTTTTTATTGTTAATTTGTTTATATATTGATTCTTTATATAGTTATTGTGATGGTGCATTAGAGTCATAGGAACGGAAAAAATTCATAGTTTTCAAATTTTGATATTGTTGTGTGGAATTATGATGGGTTACAGGAAAAGCTTCTGACTGATGTCAAAACCTAATGTCTCAAATTCTCACACACTGGAAAGACAGCTTGTGACTCTTCTACACTAAATTTCGTTTTATGTTATAATTTTCTCCAATTTTCTCTTTGTTATAATTTGTTAAACTCGCTTTTAAATAATTTTGATAATCACATTTTTGTGCTATTATAAGTTGTGAAATTGTCATCCATCAGCTAGACGATTTTCTCTTTTCCGGGAGGATCTGTAATATATCAAAATTATTTAAATTTAATATTTCCTTAAAAACCTCCTCTCTACCATTCTAATTCCTTAATATCTTTTTCCTGGCCTCTAAATGTCTTAATCCAAGAAGCGTCTTCGACTTAAAATTATTTCGATACATTTCGTACTATAGATGTAAATTTTCTGTCTATCCAACACATTTTCCAGCTGTTGCCGCCAAAGGGCTTCGCGTTTTTCCTGATCTGAAAAGATTAATTCGCTGAATAAGTTTCTTGTCAGTTGGGAAAATTATTTCTTCTCTTCGTTCGTGGGTGTACCCCTGTTCGAGCAGAATGATTTTTGTGTCTTTCTCTTGTCTGTTGTTGACTAGTAAAGATGTCCTTTTTAGAAGCTCTAAAATTAAAGTTTTAACTAGACATGTGCCTTTCTCTTCAATGTGGGCCGACTGCATTTTTATTACTGCTAAGCTGATAAGGCTTCTTATTGTCCAATATACTGGGGAAGTAAAAAGAATAGGGGCTACATAATCATTGTGACCAGAGGAAATAATTTCATATATATATATATATATATATATATATATATATATATATATATATGTGTGTGTGTGTGTGTGTGTGTGTGTGCGCGCGCATGTGTGCATTACAACAAACTGAATTTTCCAGAATTCTTCAAGAATTCTCTGATGAAGAAAAAGGAAGGAATGAAAGCGATATCTATTCCAGTAAAGAAGATTTCCTACAATTCTTTTTCTGTTATTTCTAAATTCTTGAAGTAAATAAACACTTTAAAATTAAAGTTTGTTGAAAGTTATATTTTGTAACTAGTCACTTATTTTCTTAACTTATTTTATTAAAGCATTTTACCTCTCAGATGTTAAAAAAGAAAGATTCCTAATCCACATTCACCCCCCCCCCGATGTTTAGCGTATTTACCTATTTTACTTGTCTATACTTGCCTGGAATAAATACTATGCAATCTTGGATTTTAAAGTATTCCTGTTAAATAATAAAGCTCAAATTTTATATCATAAAATACACCATAACCTTTCTACCTTACTGATATAATCAATTAAAAATAATTTACTTTCTTTTGAATACGAGGTAACTTGTATTTTGCAACAACAAGGTAAATATTTTATTTATTAACAAATTCATCATCAATATTTATTTATTTATCTCAATTTTCTTACAATAAAAATAATCTGATTCTTAGAACTATATCTACCTCATGTTCGAGGCTGTAAAATGGCTTAATTTATTCCCTGAAATGTTTAAGATACTCAAATTTCAATATCGCACACAATGGTTTACTGCAAAGATATCAAATATCTAGATTCTAGACATGAAATTTTAAATAAAACTAAACGGAAATGCTTTTATTTTTCATAACTTACATCTAACGAATCAACAAAATCTACATTTTTATAAATTTTATGGGATTTCTCATGCACGCCTCACTGTCTTCGCATTTTAATATAAGCTTTTATTCCAAAACACGCTATAAGCTTTTGGGCGCATTTTACTTGCATTTCGGAAAATGCATTACGAACATTAAATTTATATTCGACATATTTAAAATACCGTTTACATAACATTATTTATTTCGAGCCCGTTTCGAAGTTGGAATATACGGAGTATTTTGTCTTTTGGTAAACTTTTGTTTCCGTTTAGGTCAGATGAATATCTACAAAAAATAAATTTCTTACGATATTCCGTAGTCGGAAATGATTTTTAAAACAGTTAATTTTTAACAAAGTGAAAGTCGCTTCTTTCTGTGGTGTAGTTAATTCGGGGAGAACACACAGCTAGATTTAACATGGTAAGATAAAGCTATATTAATTTATTATACGTGCATAGAAAAGAATTCAAATATTCATTTATATGTAGCATAAAATTCTTCATGTTTCTAAGTTAAGGAACGTTTTAAATATTTGTTGCTCAATAATTATATATATATATATAATATATATAATATATATATATAATATATATATATATATATATATATATATTATATATATATATATATAAATATATATATATATAATATATATATATATTATATATATGTATATACATGTATATGGATATATATATATATTTTATTAGATATAGGAAATATATCTATCTATCTATTGCTATCTATCTATCTAATCTATCTATCTCTCTCTCTCTCTCTCTCTATATATAATATATTTTATATATATATATATATATATAATATAGATATATATATAAATATATATATATATATACCTATATATATACGTACAATACAAGTTACGAAGTAGTTTGTAGTTACAAACATGAGGTTTCAACCTCTATTCAATAAAGAAAAGTAATATTAATCGCATTTAAAAAATGAAAAATTAAATAAATATTTAATTTTAACTTTTTAGTTTTTTTAATTTTTAATTTTTTTTTAAATATTTTTTTAATATCATGATTTCCCTTATACTCATTTTTTAAAGTATTACTTAAAAATATATTTTAAACAACTTTTTATGTTTTTTTGTTTTTTGATTGTATAATCATACTTTCTAATATACGTTTTCGTGTCTACATATCTTATTATTCACATAGAAGGCAGATTAAAAAAGAAGAAAATTTAATTTTTAGAAGGAGTTTTTCGCAAACATATACCAGGAATTTATAAAAAATTAGCCAAAAAGAGCATTATTTTAAAGCTTTCATTAGAAAAAACAATGCATTATAACATTATCTGATGTCAAGGGAAATGTAATGTGATTAATTTATTTATATTTCAATTTAAATAAAAACAAAGTACAATAATTCTAAGTTAATTGTTTATAAAAATACTCTGTAATATCCACTATACCACAAGGAGAACAAAAGAATTTAAATCCTTATTTACTTTTCAAATACAACTCTTTACTGCATTATATATTTTCTTTTTTAATGACAAAAAGCTCGATAAGTTCTTGGGAAATTTTTAAACATAATATAATAAGTTGACATTTAAAAAAGAGATGACTAAGTTTATTTTTATTATTAGTAGAAAATAAGGCGCCGCTATCGTCAAGGTCTGTCTGACTCTTTTCACGCTTTCTTTCTTTCATACTTGCTATCATGAATAATTTTATTTTCTTCGTAATAGATAGGTTTCAGATTCGGATTGGTACCATAACATTTAATGCAAGTTAAGAAATAATGTCTCGGTAACCTGACAAATTCGGAAAAATAATTAAACAATAGATCTATAATGCACATTACGATAGGCTTTTCTGTACGCATTTAACAAAAAAGTATTCCTAAATTATTTTTTTAAACAAAATTCTAATTTATATAAAATATTTGTTAAATATTTAAACTTGTGGAAAATATTATTCTTAAAGGAGTAAATAAAATAAAAGACATTTTAAAATTGTATGTATGCGTATAAAGGTATCAGAAAACTTTTACGCATTTCGAACTTTCTAAAAACCCTTTTATAGTAAAGTGAAAAAAATTGGGTGAGAGATATATTTTAGAATACGAAAAGATATTCTGCATTTCCACGTAATGGGATAAAAATTATTTTCCTCGTCTAATGAATCGTAGAACAACTTTTTAGTAGTTCGGTTAGTATGTTATTAAGTATATTTTCAATTTCTTATAGCTTCTTCTTCTTGGTTGTTTACGAGTTTATTTAATTTATACAAATCTTGAATATAAAGTTTCTCATTTGAGAAAGCTTTTTTTCATATAAAACATAAATTTTTCTTTGAATATTTTTTTTTATTTATCGAAAATATTCATAGTAAATTTAATACATAATTTATTTAATTTTCAAATTCACTACTTTGCTTTAAATTTAAATATCAAGAACACAGTTATATTACACTTTATAATCGCTTATCCAGATATATTGCGTATATTCTAAAATTAAAATTTTTAAAATGTATTAAGTGTTTATTAAATGTTTTAAAGTATTACTAATTCAGTTATTTTATATTATTTATTTATTTCAAAGTTTGTTAATTTAAAATATTTTAATCATGATTTGAAATCTTAAATTATTTTTTCTGATTCAAGTTCACTAAATAACCATTTTAATTGTAAATTTATTACATACTTCTTTGATCACTTGTATTGAGCTCTCATACTAAAAAAAGTCAACAAATATATGCGTTTTGATAGTTTTGGAAGCTATAAGAGTATGTGTAAATATATATATATATATATATATATATATATATATATATATATATATATATATATATATATACATATACATATACATATACATATATATATATATACATATACATATACAATATACATATATACATATATATGATATATATACATATACATATCATATATATATATATATATATAATAAATATATATATATATATATATATATATATATATATATATATGTGTGTGTGTGTGTGTGTGTGTGTGTATGTATGTATGCTACGTTACAATCATATCGTTTAGGTACGACATATTTTTTTCATTTGGAACCATTTTTGTATTTTTAGACAAATATTCTTATATATATATATATATATATATATATATATATATATATATATATATATTATATATATAAATATTATATATATATATATATTAATTATATATATATATAATAAGGTTTAAAATTGGGGGTTTAGAATGAAGCGAGCTATAATTAAAATATAACTCATTAACGATAGCGAAATAGGAGAAAGATACATACTCGAGCGGAATTATGCAGATTGAAGAAGCTGACTCGGAAGTACACATAGGAATTTTGCTTAGATAGCAACACCAAAAGAGTCGGTTCTGAGAGGGAATTCGGGCTGATAAGATCCTCCAACCTTGTAGTGGCAATGAGAGACATAAAAGGATTATGAGAACAAAGGATTTCTAAATAGCATAGCTATGGACAAAAGGATTATAATACAGAAGTTTTTATATATGAAATGAAATGTGTCTTCCATGCCTTAACCATTCGTCTATGTCAGATATATATATATATATATATATATATATATATATATATATATATATATATATATATATATATAAATGTCAGGCATAAAACAAGTCATAGAGTCGATGTTTTTTTGATAATGACTTCCTTCATTCATGTATATTGCACTGTTTAAAAGTCAACCATCAAACATGGCGGCTCGCTACTAACGTCCACACTCTAACAAAGGAACTACACTCAGCTAGGGTTCATGCAGCAATACTTTCTCAAGACGTACTCTCTCAATTGTTACGCATTAAGTGCTTTTATAATAAGTTGTTAAAGCTTTTATAATGAGTCTGCATTAAAAGAGTGCATTGTGTTTCTACTCGTAAATCCCTAAATTATGATTTTTACGTTTTCAAATCACACACCCACACACCCACACACACACACACATATATATATATATATATAAGTATATATTATATAAATAATATATATATATAATAACAATATATATTAAAAATATATATATATAATAAATAATATATATATACACACACACATATATTATATATATACAACACACATATATAAAATATATATAAATAAACACACACACATACATATATATATACACACACACATATATATATATAATATATATATATATATATATATATTATAATAATTATATATATATATATAATATATATATTTATTTATACATATATATATATAATTCTTCTGTCTGTGTGTTTGGAATAGAACTCCTCCTAAACGGATGGACTGATTTTGATGAAATTTTGTGTATGCAACCAAGTTCATTCAAGAATGGTTAGGATTGACAATTTGATTGACAATCTCATATGTATTGATATATATATATATATATATATATATACTATGTATTAAGTGTTATATATGTATATATATATATATATATATATATATATATATATATATATACTTATCTATGTATGTATATTCATTTAACTTTAATGATGTAATATATTGTTTATTACAAAGTTATAAGACTAGTTAGAGTATTTCCTCTTCCCCACGAAGGCAGTATTAAGGTATATTTAATGACAAATAAGAAATAAAACGGTATATTATGAATGTTCTTTGAAAAATAGTATATATATATAGGGATCGCGATTATTCTATGCGTAAATCAGTAATTTTTCCTTTACGTTTCAGGGATAACTGAAATCAATCGTATATATTAAAAAAAAAAATCAGAAAAACTAGATATATTTTGTTTTCATTTTCAGTATTACACTCATGTCCATAAATTAAGGATAATTCAGAATCACACAGAAATTGAGCTCTAAAATAAAAATTTCACCTGTAGAATTATCACACACATCTTGAAGAAGAATATGCAAATTGCAGGAAACCACCAGATGGCGCGGATAGTACGTCACAATGACGAGAGTGTATGAAAGGGTATATAAGGAATGGTAGCAAAGAAGTAAAATTGTTCACAAGCGCTTTAAAAGCCTTTCAGTGCAATAACCGCATAGTTATGGCACAAAGGAAGCATTTGGATGATTTTTTACGTGGTAGAATTATCGGACGACTGGAATGTGGACGTACCCAGCTGGAAGTATCCGAGGAACTTGGAATCGCCCAGAGTGTCATCTCCAGGCTTTGGCAACGATTCAAACATGATGGTAATGTGAGTAGATGTTACAGCACAGGTCGCCCCGAGTTACTACGCCGAATGATGACCGGTATTTGGCAGTTACTGCCAAAAGAAACAGACGGAGCACAGCATCAGACCTGTCTCGTCAGCTCTCTTCAGCTACCGGTACGACAGTTTCAAGGCAGACCGTGTACAGACGCTTAGGAAACATTGGTCTATATGCTCGTAGGCCTGTCAGATGTGTTCCCCTTACCGCAACTCACTGTCGCCTGCGATTATGCTGGGCTAGAGAGCATGCATTGTGGACACCGCAACAGTGGTCTTGTGTGATGTTTTCCGACGAGTCCAGGTTCAATTTACATTCTGATTCTCGCCGGACTTTCATATGGAGAGCGCCAGGTACCCGTTACCACCAAGAGAACACCATTGAACGACACCGTTACGGTGGTGCAGGATGGCTCGTTTGGGGAGGAATTATTCTTGGTTCCAGAACTGACCTGCATGTTCAGAGTGTAACGATGACAGGCCACATCTATCGGGATGTCATTCTGGAACAACATGTACGTTTGTTTCGGGGCGCCATGGGTCCTGAATTTCTGTATATGTATGACAACGCCCGACCTCACCGTGCAAACATTGTAGACGAATGCCTTCAATCGGAGGATATCACCCGTATGGATTGGCCAGCATACTCACCGGACTTGAATCCAATAGAGCATGTGTGGGACATGCTTGGCCGACGAATTGCAGCCCGTCAACCTCCTCCCAACTGTCTATCGGAACTTCGGAGGGCATTGCTTGATGAGTGGTGTAATTTTCCCCAAGATCAGATTGATAATCTGATACTCAGCATGCGTAGGCGTTGTAACGCTTGTATTGCATCGTCCGGGAGACATACTCCGTATTAACCATCATACCAACCATGTTATACTGTTTTCTGTAAATAGGTTCTTTTTTGAAATTTGCTCCAGGGAGTAAAAATCGCAATTTTTATTAATTATGTCAAACATATAGCATCTTTTTTGTTCTTTAACTTTTGTTTAATAAATAGACTTTACAAATAAGTCAAATTTGTTTTGCTTTTGTCTCTTTCATTGCCTGAACTTCATTATCCTTAATTTATGGACATGAGAGTGTACATTCCTCCTACGTAATCCGTCTGAATTAGGAAATCAAAAGTTTTAGTTTGCAAAGGATAATTAAAATAAGCATTTTAAAAAATTGATTTCTAATACTCATATTCACATTATTTTGAGTGAAAAGTAAATTATGGTATGAGAAATGATTTCGCCTCTATCAAAGGTTTATAAGGTAAACTAAAAAATCAGGCAATTTTAGCTATATAGTCTAGTGCAAATAGCTAAAATTTCCAGTTTGCAGTGAAAAAATGTCAGGTGCTTCGTAAAATAACTCGTGCGTAATGTATAGTAATGTTTAAGTGGAATGTCTGTATAAATTTGCTGAAAAAAAATGATTAAGGTAACACCGTAAATAGGACGTCTGGATTGTGAGGAAATAGTCATGTTTTGGAATTTAAGTGAGAAAATATTGTTTCTGTATTTGAGAAATATTGGCATAGTGAATTCCAATGGCCATAATCATTACTATCAAGAACTGACGCAATGATTTTTTGTGTACAGCAGGCGGATTGTGGTACTGCACGAGATGATACCGTTTTGGTGGTGGATTCTCTCATATGAAGGAATATGCATGCTACAAAGAGTGGTTAGCAAGATGATTTGACACGGAAATTTTACAAATATTTGTCAAAAAAGACCACAAGAGAAAACAGTACAAATAAACCAATAATAGTTAAAGCAAAGAGGCCTTACCTCCAAATTTCTAATGGTACTGTATCTCGTCAATTTTGTAACGGGCCGGGCTGTTTTGTTCTTTTATAAGCACCTTGAGAATTCTGTCTTGGGTATTAAATGCTCGAATACATTTGAGTAAAAGAAATAAAATTTATTACAATACCGGATAAATTTAAACGGAATTACAAACACTCGAAAAATCTATGCATATGTAAAAATAAGAGCTAGCAAGCGTTCATCTCGTCTGTTTACACTCGCGGCACCGACACAAGTTCGTTCGTTACGGTTTCAGTCAGTTCGCAGTTAACATTCGGGGGGTTTTAAC
Organism: Pardosa pseudoannulata; assembly: GCA_032207245.1. NCBI lineage: Eukaryota > Metazoa > Arthropoda > Arachnida > Araneae > Lycosidae > Pardosa > Pardosa pseudoannulata. Next base: position 162,343,908 of record CM063510.1, read on the forward strand.
ACAAAAGATGTTGTTGTTGTTTCTTATGCCACTTGAACAAACCAAGCACGATTGAGCATGCAGACACTTGTATTAAGGGTAAGGCATGCGCCTTTCGTTTTAATAAAAACCATTAACCCCTTCCGGTAAAATGACGAGTCTAGCTCGTCATTAGTTTTTCATTCCATACCGCACAATGACGAGCTATACTCGTCATGCGATTAAAGTTACTGTTAAATATGATAATTAATTTAGTTTAAAATTTCTAGTGTACTGAATTTGGCAACACTTTTATCACTTGTGAAAATCACAAGTCACTATTGCATATTGTTTACTTAGAATTTCTTGGTACATTGCCAAATTAATGAGTCAGAATAAAAGAAAACCTACTAAGAAATGCCGTGTGTGTTACAAGAATCAAATTAAAAGTGAGACTACTTGGCGGTGTAAACAATTAAGAATTCCTTTGCACTTTGTTTTGAAAAGTACCACTAGCTTGAAGACTATTATCTGTATACCTTATTAATGTTTTGCTTTGATATTTTCTTAATTTTACTGTTTCTGATATTATTTAACACTATGTAAAAAGTGGATTTTAATTAAGAATATGTAAGAATTGTAAAATGAAACAAGTTTTTTAAATAAAAATTAAATGGTTATTTCATGCACAGTTTTTCATTATTAAATCATACCGGAAGAGATTAAGTTGAAAGAACGACTTCGCTCAAGTAGGTTCTCGTAAATTTGAAGCAGGGACCAAGCACAAGACCCGCAGACTTGGCCTGCCATACCCAGAGGTATTAACTGAGAACTTGGAGGACCACGAATATATTTTACGTGCCCCAGTCACCTTTACCGAACATGGCGGATGTTACGCCGGCTTGGGTTCCGAACCCGCAACTTTTCAGTTACGAGATCGCTACCTTTGCCGACTAAAATACCGCGGTTAAAAAACAGAAATTATAAAATTGTATGATACCTTTATGGTTACAATAGCAAGTGTGCCCGTACTTTGCTACGGTGAACTTAATGTATTACTTTTAAACTATGATTTTTTTTTCGTGCATAACTCTCTAAATTCATCACAGTGCAGTTCGAGTCATTCGCATATTTATATATTTTTATTATAAGCGTATAAAAATATTCAGTTTTTATACTACTGTACGTTGATTAGCAACGTTAATATACCTTGCCATATTACGTGGTAGAATAGGAAGCAGAGGTTTTGACAACAACAGTGCTAATTTTGGTGGTATTAATAAATGTTGTCCAAAATTAAGGAAATTTATGACAAACCACGTGGTTTTGTATGAAACAGAAACACACATTCATATTGACAACCATATATAAAGATAACTATATAAAATGATAGGTTTTTATTTGCCCGTGAAAGTCACTGAAATTTGTACTTTTTGTTGTTGGAATATTGTTGATAAACATTTCATTGTAACGTAAAAATTAACCAAGAATTAAATTTAAAATGAGTTCTTATATAAAAATGCTTTAATTTGCGTCACTTAGAAATGAAAGTGAATCACTTTATATCTAAATTTCCAGGTCAAATCGAATTCTTACTACGCAGACGATGTTTAAATAATATAAAATAAGAAATGAATAAATGAGAGTTTAAAGGAATGACGTCATAATGATAGAAAAGTATTATTTTTACCTATTTATTATGTGATAAATTGAAAACTTTAATCCCTTGCTTTTAACAGAGGAAAACTGAGATTAAAACAGTTACTTGGGATATCGTCACATTGCTAGAAATATTTCTTCTTTCACTTAGTTATGCGGAGATAAATTAAAAATTTAATCGTTTGCTTTTAACCGGGGAAAATAATACTTGGAATAATGACATGAAATGCTCGAATAAAGGGGAAAGAATGGATTTCGAACGTTAAAAATATAACAAATCTTCCCTGGGATATACCTAAGAATTTCCCAAATTTTCACGGGGATTGGATGCATGGTTTTTGAGTCTATCGAGTACACATAGACAGACAGACAGACACAAATTCATTTATATATATATAGATTTAGGAGGTGCTAAATACAAATTTCAACATGATAGCTCTGTTAGCCATGAACCTCGTTAACCAAAAATTGTGTTTTATTTAAGAGAGAAACATTTGATGTCATATTCTTCTTAAGAACTAATTGTTAGATTACATGCCATAGAATGTCTGTTGGTTGATTTGTCTTGCCAAGTATACGAAAAAATAAACAATAACATTCTGCGTATGAATTACACAATGATATTATGGAAAAAATGAAATATTGATTTAAAATCTTTCCTGAAAAATTTAATTAACTTGATGTCCAATCAACCGTTTTGATTTCCTTTAGAAAAGTAATGGAAAATATATTTAATTAAACTAGCATATGACTCACATGACGGGATCTGTAAAATTTTCCATTGTAAAGTACCCTATGAGGCTGGTAAATATATGGTTTGTTTTTTAGCTGTGAAATATACATGCTCAATATGTTTATTTTCATACATCTCAAAATCTAATATTGTAAATGTAGTTTAGAATCACACTGAATTCATTTAGTCAAACCGTCTAGTTATGTATAACAAAACGAACAAACATCTTAATTTTCAAAGATATATAACCTAAATGCTAAATATTTATTAGTTCGTGAAATAGAGTTCTAAACATTTAAAAAGAATTTGTTGTAAATACTGATGATAAAACTTTCATAGCAACAAAAAATAATCGATGATTGAATTTAAAATTATTACATAAATACCTAATCTATTATTTAAACTAAATTTAAAAGAAAATTATTTACGTTATTTCTAAGTTCAGTGGTAAAACGTGTGAAAATAATGCAGATGATATTTAAATAATTTTAAATAAGAAGTGATTAAAGGAGATGGTTAGAGGGATGACGTCATAATGCTAGAAAAAACTGTTATTTTCATCTACTTTTTAATGTGATAAATTGATGAATTTAATCATCGCTTGGACCGGACAACTCAACCGGAAAAAATAGGGCTTGAAATAATGCCATTAAACTCTCGAAAAGGGGGAATGAGATGTATTTAGGATGTTTTAAAGAAGATAGTATTTTTGCTATAATATGAAGCATATTTATACCAATTAATTTCAGAATGGGATAAATAGTTTAGAAGAAGATAAACCTTACTCGCTTTCAATTTTGCTAAACTTAACTCATCAAGAATCCAATATGGATGTCTCTATCCATTCCAGGTCCAACCGCTTCATACATTCGAGGACAGACAGAGAGATAACATAGGCTATTATAAAATAGGGGATTTCTTATTGCTTTCTTACGCATATTTTTTCTTCATGAATTTTTAATCTTTAAGTTTTTACAATATCCTAGAAACCTCATGTATATTTAGGTTTAGTGAAATGATTTACTTAATTAACTGTATACTAACAAGTCAAGAGATCTTTTAATTATATAAGAAATTCCGGTTCTTTACATTTAGTTCATTTAAATTTATACAAACAGTTTTAAATGTATTTAAAATTCACCCCAGCTATGTAAAACGGGGAGAAATTTGTGTTTCTAGACATTCGACAGACCTGAACGAAAGCAAAATGTTACCGATGGAAATTACATGCATTTGAGAGTTTAGAAAAGGGGCTCAAATAAACTTATGATAAACAGTATTTTAAATTCTTTGTATACATATGTTCTGTTTGCTCTATATATTTTCCTTCCAGTGCGAATAAAATGAGTTGGAAAAGTGACCAGATTTCTGAGTGAAAGGGAACGTGTTTTAGAATAAAAATTGTTTCCATGAAATGTTTGTACAGTACTGACGATGTTAGCATTGTTAGATTAAAACAGCTTATGTAAGAAAAATTTTTTTTAAAAATTTAGAGTTTTTATCACTTGTCAACATGTCTGTGTTGAAATTGCCAGAGATAGATTTAATCCAGGATTTTTCCCCATTGAAGAATACGTAGAAAAAATTAAACCGTTTAAAGGTCATAGCACAAGCCAACATGAATTAGAATAAATGAGTTAAAATTTTTCAATCTGACCAAAAATCTGAACATTCTTTAGTAAAAAAAAATAATAAAACTGATGAGTACATGTTAATATGTGATAAGCCTTTTAGAATTATTTAAATAATCTAATATATTCCTATATAATGTGCTTCATTGAAAGTAAAAACCTTTCTTCAGAAAAGAAATGCATGACTTCCTGGTACCAGAATAATTTTACTGTGACTGTTTAAAGAATACGTGAATTTGTGAAGAACACGTGCGGTAGCAAAAATAAATTGAAGCGTTTAAAGGTCATATTCCAAGCCAATAGGAATTAAAATAAATGAGTTAAAATTTTTCAATCTGACCAGAAATCTGAACATTATTTAGAAATAATAAACTAACACTTACATATTAATGTGTGATAAGCCTTTTAGAATTATTTAAATAATTCCTAATACTTTCCTATAATGAGCTTCGTTGAAAGTAAATATGTTTCTTCAGAAAGTCTTATATAGTATATAGTTTAATTTTTCATGGAAAGAGATTGTGTTATAAAAATAAATTAAATATTAATTTATAGTTCATTTAATGAGAACTAAGTTTTATTACGCGCAAAAACATCCTTATATTTTTAATATTAAAAATCTTCTTTCGTGTAATATATCTGAATTAATATTCGAAAGACCCACTTTTGAATTATATAATCTTCTCAAGTAATTTCAAAATAGATTTAGTACTTAACCTTATCACTACGTATTTACATATTTATGTATTTATAATGAAACCCATTTTCCTTGTTCAAGATATTTGTTAATGTCATAGATTATTTTAAATAATTCCAATAGCTATATATGTTTCTGAAAACAAGTATCAATCCATTTCGAGGCCACTGTCCGGCGATTATAAATGAGTATGTGGAGGGTGAACGGCCATTCTCATGTAAAGGACAGAACATGTGTGGCTCATTTGCACTGAAACTTGACACAAGCACCTAAATAGTTTGACGACACGTTATCCGCCTGACAAATTTCAAACAGACCACCTCACTGAAGAGGGTATCTGCCGTGCCCAAATGAGAATAAAAATAACCAAAGAGGGTCGGCCTTGCCGATTTGGGAATAAACATGACGAACAAGAACAGGTCGGCCTGAACGTTTTTCAATAGGAAAAAAACTGTGGATACCCCTATCATCGCGACTGGTCTATGGGTTAATCAATTAAACAAAAGGAACAATCAGCAACAGAAAAAAAAGGTCAGGCAGAGAAAAAGCAAGTAGATAGGCTGGTTGCACATCCTGCGGATTTTTTGCCAAGCGGAGAATTTACCGTCGCCAATCAACGTTTACCTACAGGGTGGGAATATTTTCGTCTCCGCAGTCCGATTCAGTTTTAAACTTGTGTTGTTACAGAGTAGAATTTCCTCTACAGGGGCGGACAACCCCTACATTTATCCGGGGCGTCAACTTTCCGGCACTTTGGCTGGAAGTGTGATACAAATATTGATAAGTCAAATACTCACCTATTCAACATTCATTCATAGCGTTTTTTTTTCGCTAAAAATTTACAATTTGTATTTATACTGTTTATGTTTAAATTCTAAAAATATTTACATTCCTTAATTCTATAGGGTTTATCAGTCATGAAAAGCCTATGTTTAATTAATAAATAGAAATACGAAAATTTTTACTAAACTGCAATCTATTTTTACGACAATCAACTTTCGTTACAGACTGTTAAAAAGTATTCTGCTACTGGGTATATAGGCATGTGAGAAAATATGCTTACCAAATTCATTTTTCTTTTTCTTCAAATTGATCGAAATCGCTTCGAAATCCAATGGAAATTTTATGCCATTTTTTACGAGTAGCGTTTTTTCTCTTAAAAACTTTTATCTTATAAAATAGGTCTCTGGTTTTAATAGAATCAGGAATTCATTATCAATAACGCTCGCGTTCACGGAACTATTCATATTCACAATGAAAGTCCAACGCAATTGGTAGAAAGAACCACTCTTTCTAAAATCGTTCACTGGGTCACATAGACCTCTAATTAAAGACTACGGTTTATTTCCACTGAACTCCAGTAGTACCAGATAGCTGAAAAGCTACCGACGACTACAAATTAACCGATTGTTTTTTTTTGTCTAATGTGCAAGATCTCGTTAATTTTAATGTGCTACTATTAGAATTACAGCGATGGTAAATTTTCCGCCCGGAAGAATCCGCAGTGTTTGTAACCAGCCTCAAGGTAAAATTTTCAACCTACTAGGTCATGGAGGAATAAGAGGGTTGCTTACCAATTTCCTTTCTCTTTTTCTTCCAATTGATCGAAATCGTTTCCAAATCCAATGCAAACTTCATACCAAGATTTACGAGTAGCGTTTTTGCTCTTAAAAATTTCCAGACTATTAACTTATAAAATCGTCTCTTATTTTAATAAAATTATGATTTCACGGAATCGTGTTCACGGAATTATTCATATTCACAACGGAAATCCAGTGGAAGTGGAAAAAAAAAACAAGTGAGTGTAAACATTTATCGAGTCGGACAGAGCTCTAGTTCCAGACGACGGTTAATTTTCCGCTGAGCTCCAGTGTCACCAGACCGCTGAAGAGATACTGTCGACGGCAAATTAACCTATCGGTTTTTTTTGTCCGTGTAATGTGCAAGCTCTAGTTTAATTCAATGTGTTACTATTGGAATGGCGACGATATTAAGTGGAGAGAGCAGGAGGAGACAGTGGAGACAGCAGTAGGAGAGAAGTATAGCCCATAAAATAAATTAGTAGTCAATGGTCCCAGTCTGCATACAGAGGAAGTCAGCGAAGAAAGCGCAGTGTTTTCGTCACATCTGCTGCCAAAGAGTACGCCAGTGCGCCCTAACAAAGGATACTACTTGTGACATCCCTCTCCTGTCTTTGAATTAAGGCTTCCCTTGTTAATGATCTGATAGTTTTTACCTCAATTCATTGCAAGTATCAGACTTCTTTTGAATTTATCATTTATATGAAATTTTGGAGGGTTTGATCTTCAAAAATAAAAAAAAAATGAATAAGCAAACTGTATTTCGTGATTGATTTAGTGTCTTAAGGAATTAATTTCGCAAATGAATTTGCTAACATTTAATGAGAAGATTTTTCAGTTTTAATAATTTTTTGTTAATTTGCCATTTATTGAATAAGTTCTTTTTTTATTTCGTCGGTGTCATTTGCCCTTACACCATAAAAACTGTCTATATTCTGCTCAAAAGCCTGTAGTCATAATTTTACTTATAATAAATTACATAATGCAACCCAAATAATTGTTAGTTTGTACTCACCAAATAATTACCTCAAATTATACTATTGAGCTCAGTTAAATACCTAAATACGGAGAGGGCTGTATGACCCATGTATAGTCTTCTTTTAGTTTCTACACGGCAGTTAATAAAACCGAATGATTGTTAGATCCTTCTCTCCTTAGATAATTTACGACAGCTGTGCAATTTGTATCCACGAACTCTTTGAACAGGACTATAGCGTCCTAAACATTCGTCGTCGAATTTATTACTATATGCATCAGTTCGTCAAAACTAAATTATTCTCCCACAATCTGTAGCATACAAGGTTTAAAACTTTTACTAGAATGTGTATCAAGTATAGTTGTTTACATTATCTATAGATATATACAAATTAGAGTCAGTTTTCTACCCATGAAGCAACTGTACAGTTACTACGGTTTAATAAAATTTAAATTGTATTAGATGAAATTTTTTAAACGATGTTGAAATTAAATTTTTTTCGACCGGTAGTTATCCGGATATATCTCCAGAACACTTAGAACTTTAACCTTATATTTTTCATTTGATTATGGTAATGTTCAGTTATTAATTCAATTATTTGTAGGAACATATTTTTGTCATGGTATGTTGTGAATTTGTTTTGTATATTCATACACCGAAGGAATAAATGAATATCCAAAAATTACTGAAAGGTTACTAAAATATGTATACTACAATTAGTTTCCTTCTTATTTGATTTGTTATGTTAACCAAGACTATGGTTCAATTGTATGTTACGACAAGAAAGTGAAATTAGACCTGTTGTAACATATGATATTGCTAATATTGGGATTTTGACTTCGTTACGTTGCATTGACCTTGTCCAAGTTTTTTCCATTTTAGTAGACGCCAGATTCATATTTTAATGCAATAATTTCCCAATCACGTTGAATAGGCTAGACCAGGGATGGACAAACTACGCCAGCCTGAAGGTTTTATCTGGCCCTCGAATAGAATTTTAAGTTGCCAGTCCGAGGCAAATTAAAAGAAATATATATTTATACATTATATATATATCTCTTTTTCTACATTGCTTAAATATCATATTCCAAATTTATTATCTCACGCACAGAAGATCAGCGGTATATTTGCTTCTTATATGTGAACAAGTGTTTTCAACTTTGAACCTTAGAAAGAATAATTTCAGAAGTAGACTGACAGAACATTTAGCATCGTTCCTTAAAATCAGTCCCTCTCACTTCAAACCTCAGTATAAGGAACTTTTAAAAATGAAATCTTAATTCCATTCATCTCATTAACGTATTTAAACCATTAGGTACTTCTATATTATTTTTAAATTTTTAGAAAAATTTATCTTGGCACGCGGCTGAATATTTCGTCCATCCCTGGGCTAGACGTTGGAAGGCTAATTCAAATATACACCTGTGAAAAATAGATTTGTTGATAGTTATGATATGATTGTAAATTAATTGCGAGAGTAGACAATTAATTTACAAATTGTGTGTAAATAAAGACAGACACAAAAGAATACATATTTTGCTACAAAAAACAAAACAAAAAACAGCAATCAGGATGACTATACAAAAAATTGGAATCCTGCATCATTTCAGTCCTTTTAAATCCTATGTCTATATCGAAATTGAGAATCATTTACACGTTTAAAATTCAAAGACGTTTTTCCGACTGCAATTTGTGTCGTCTATTCTACAGAAGTGTCCTTCTATTGAAAAAAATGATAGTTTTGAAATTTGATCTCAACAACTAATTTCAGTTCGTCAAGCATAGATCTTGCATTTCATATTTTAAATAAAGTTGTAATAATAATTTTATACGATAAAAAATAAAAATCATATTGTTTTCTATTTTGATTCCTTTCAAGAATGATGCGACCAGTTATATTCTGCAATTATCAAGGATCAGATAAGTAGCTTGGATATGTTCTCAGCAAATTTTTAAAAAGAGAGATTGCAATTATTCATTTGTTTTACAACATAATGATGCTTGCATGTAATTCTGATTATATGATATTGTTAGTTCGCGTAATTGTAACATCCACAGTAAAGAGAGAACATGTCCTATTTCCAGGGAACGTTCAGCAGGATTACAGTAGTATTTTGTCCTTTGTCAAAAACAGAAAAATAGACTGTTTTGCCGCTGCGTAGGAGCAGTATTATCAATGACAGGAGGATAATGGCTGTAATAGGACTAAGCGATGACACAAAGTAAATTTTTTAGGGATTTTTAGAGATTCAATTATTTGTACGAACATACTTTTGTCACGGTATGTTGTGAATTTGTTTTGTATATTCATTCACCAAAGGAATAAGTGAATAGCCAAAAATGACTGAAAGGTTACTAAAATATGTATACTACAATTAGTTCCTTCTTATTTGATTTGTTATGTTAACCAAGACTATGGTTCAACGGTATGTTATAACAAGAGAGTGAAATTAGACCTGTCGTAACATATGATACTGCTAATATTGGGATTTTGACTTCATTACATTGCATTGACCTTATCCAAGTTTTTTCCATTTTAGTAGACGCCAGATTCATATTTTAATGCAATAATTTCCCAATGACGTTGAATAGGCTAGACCAGAGATGAACAAACTACGCCAGCCGGAAGGTTTTATCTGGCCAGCGAATAGAATTTTAAGTTGCCAGTCCGAGGCAAATTAAAAGAAATATATATTTATACATTATATATATATCTCTTTTTCTACATTGCTTAAATATCATATCCCAAATTTATTATCTCACTCACAGAAGATCAGCGGTATATTTGCTTCTTATATGTGAACAAGTGTTTTCAACTTTGAACCTTAGAAAGAATAATTTCAGAAGTAGACTGACAGATGAGCCTTTAGCATCGTTCATGAAAATCAGTGCATCTCACTTCAAACCTCAGTATAAGGAACTTTTAAAAATGAAATTGCAATTTCATTCATCTCATTAACGTATTTAAACCGTTAGTCACTTGTATATTACTTTTAAATTTTTAGAAAAATTTATCTTGACAAACCAAATTTATTTTCTGTCGATTTTTGTCCTGCGGCAGGAATACTTTATCCATTCCTGGGCTAGACGTTCGAAGGCTAATTCAAATATACACCTGTGAAAAATAGATTTGGTTGATAGTTATGATATGATTGTAAATTAATTTCCAGAGTTGGAAATTAATTTACAAAGTGTTGTGTGTAAATAAAGACAGACACAAAAGAATACATATTTTTGCTACAAAAAGAAACAAAAAAAGGAAACAGCAATCAGGATGACTATACAAAAAATTGGAATCCTGCATAATTTCAGTCCTTTTAAATCCTCGGTCTATATCGAAATTGAGAATCATTTACACGTTTAAAATCCAAAGACGTTTTCTGACGACAATTTATGTCTATTGAACATAACGTCCCTTCTATTGAAAAACTAATAATTTTGAAGTTTGATGTCAACAAACCAATTTCAGTTCGTCAAGCATAGATCTTGCATTTCATATTTTAAATAAAGTTGTAATAATAATTTTATACGATAAAAAATAAAAATCATATTGTTTTCTATTTTGATTCCTTTCAAGAATGATGCAACCAGTTATATTCTGGATTTATCAAGGATCAGATAAGTAGCTTGGATATGTTCTCAGCAAATTTTTAAAAAGAGAGATTGCAATTATTCATTTGTTTTACAACATAATGATGCTTGCATGTAATTCTGATTATATGATATTGTTAGTTCGCGTAATTGTAACATCCACAGTAAAGAGAGAACATGTCCTATTTCCAGGGAACGTTCAGCAGGATTACAGTAGTGTTTTGTCCTTTGTCAAAAACAGAAAAAATGACTCAGATAACTGTTTCGCCGCTACGTAGGAGCATTATTATCAATGACAGGAGGATAATGGCTGTAATAGGACTAAGCGAGGACACAGAGTAAATTTTTTTAGGTATTTTTAGAGAAAGGGTAAACAACCGCTTTACCTCCGAGCATAGTAAATGAAACAAAACCAAAAAATTTAAACCGTTAGGTACTTGTATATTATTTTTAAATTTTTAGAAATATTTATCTTGGCCCGCCAAACTTATTTTCTTTCAGTTTTTGGCCCGCGCCCGAAAAAGTTTGTGCAGCGCTGGGTTAGACGTTCGAAGGGTAATTCCAATATACACCTATGAAAAAAAATTTGGTTAATAGTTATGATTGTAAATTATTAAGGTAGTAAGGCAGTATTTAACTAGAGTGGTGATTAGAGTGCAAAGTATTAAAGTGCAAAAGTAACCAGTTACTTTTGCACTCTAATATATAACGGTTTGTCAGCTACTGAAGAGAAAAGTCTATGTCATGATAAGTAAAAAAGAAACTATAGGATCCACTTCAGGATGGATAGAAATGGAACAATAATTCAGAGCTGCTAACTTTAGGTCGCCGGAGGAATCAAAAGTGTTACATAAAACTAATTAAATTCTAAAAATGCCTATTATTTAAAAAGAATTTTAAAGACGCACAACTAATAGAGTTCAAATGGAGACCGGATGTATTGCAACAGACACAGAAGACAGAAAAATTTTAAAGAAAAAAATAAAGCAAAAACTAGAAACAGCGAAAAGCACAACACTACCTTTCTGTTCTCATTAAGGGTGGAATAAAGGTATCAAGTATTCTATCAGGTACTTTAGGTTTTTAAGCAGAAGAAAGGATTCCAGGATTATAAAGTTAAATGGAAGGTAGCACGTGATTAGCAATTTGGGAAACATCTCTGGAAAACCGCCAGCAGTATTTTTAATTTCCGTTAGAAATGGATTAATATTCTGATAAATTTGAGTTTTGGATGAATTTTGCCGATCCCACAGACAGGAGCCATGTGGTCACTGGTCCAATAAGCCTTATGGTATGATGCACTAAAATGCCACTGAATTAGGGTTAGCAAGGACTATGCAAAATGTATAACGCTACGCATCATTTATACGCAAGTGAGGGCACTGTGGTAACTTAATATATAGCGCGTACTGTGGTTGTTCTAAATTAGATGTTGGAATAGCCAGTATGGGTAAACTGCCTGACTTAGACACCTTCAATCGCGGATAAATCGTAGGTTCACAACGCATGGACCATTCAATTTTTGAAATCGTCAGACAGCTAGGATTTTCAAGGTCAAAAGTGTCAACAGTATACCAAAAATCATGGAGGTGCAAAAAAAACAAGTAATCGGTCAAACTGCAAAGGGTAGTTCGCCTTGACAGTGCGTGGTGAGAGAGGGTTTAGGCGTATTGTACGTAGCCAGCGAAGCCAAACATTAGCTCTAATCACTACCCAGTTGAATGACAGTGCCAATCGTACAGTCAATAAAAGGACTGTGCAACACTCGCTTTACCGTATGGATATCGGGTGACATCGACCTACGAGAATACCATTGTTCTATGCTCGCCATGGAGAAACGGTCATGCCTGGGCAAGAGAGAACAGAGAGTGTAGAGAACTGGAAACAAGTAGCGTGGAATGATGAGTCTCGATTCAGACTACTTAACGCCCACTTAAGGCTGAGAATATGGTGTCAGGCTCAGGAAGCCAAATATTCTGCATGCCAGGTTTGAACAAGTACAATGACATTGTGGCACAATCATAGTCTGGGGTGTTTTTAAGGCAATGTTTGGGGTTTTTGGTGGCTGTACTATCCGCACTTAATGCAATTCGGTCCGTAGAGTTGTTGGGTGATCACCTCCATCCTCTTTTTCTGTTCTGTTATCCGCGTTGTAATGGAGTTTTCCAGCAAGAAAATTATACCTCCCACAAGTCCCGGTTGGCTACGGTGAATAAGAATTCTTCTGACATTTCTATAATAAATTCTGTAATAATCCTAGACTTAAATCCTATTGATCCTCTGTGGGATATTTCGAAACAAGGCGTGAAAGGCCATCACACAGAATCAAGGAACCTTACTGAATTATGGACAGCTTTAGCCAATATTTCTCAAGCCATTCCCGTGGAATTTTTTCAGACACTTTGTGAACCTATGCCTCGTCGTGTGGCAACCGATATCAAGGCCAGAGGACGCCCAACTCGTTACTAGGTTGATATCCCTAATTCAGTGGCACTTCAGTGTAATAACTTTTACTTTACAGAGAAGAAAATTGAACTCTAAAGTAATAAAGAAATTGAGCTTTTGGCAGTCTTTGATTCACGGATTAAAGTGAGGAGACAGATAATCAACGTCCTCAATAGATCACTCGAATTAGTTTTAAGGAAGAATAAGAGATGAAAAACTCCCTCCCTAATGCAGTGGAACAATTCATAGCAAAATGACGAACAATAGTAAAAAACATGAAGGTAGAGGGAAATATTCAAAATAATTTCTGAATATTAGCTAATCCGGATCTAACTCAAAAATTAATAATGGCAAAATTAAAGGAATTAAGGAAATGCGGAATTTTAAGGAAAAATTCCTAAAGCCAAGATGGTGGACGAGAAAGACACTTAATATTTAAAGGCAGCGGAAATATAAAACTAAGGTTTACATTCCCATGATTATTAGCGTTTAATAGCATGTATAAGACTCAAAACAAATTATGCAAATATGTGGCAAAATGATCCTGAAATTAAACTCTTTGATGAAAATTAATATACTGACTTATTTTAGAAAAAAGATAAAAAACCAAAGGTTTACAATTTGCTTTTTACCCCTGGTGGACAGACAGTTTTCTAAAAAACTGGATAAATTAATATTAAAAGAGAAACGCTTATCCACGGCAACAGTTCTCAGATGATTAAGTTCAGTGCTAAGTCAATCGAAATAAGAAATATTATTCAAAGTTCAACAAAGAGTATTAAATTGAACTTAAAATTGGCCAGGATAAAGAGACTGAAGCCTGCTTCAAAAACTATCAGGATATTCTGTTTAAAATTTCTGCTTATGAATGGCAAATATTTGTCTCTCTCACTCAGTTTCTAATTTTAGAAAATATCTTAGTTTCTTGTCCATTAGGCTCCTTTGTAAAATAATTCAACTACCAACAAATATATTCGATATAAAGAAAATATCGATTTTCTTTACCATTTGAATATTCTTAATTCTAATTCTTCGTTTCTCGTATATAGAAAATATTGTTGGAATTCCTACTGCCTCATTAAACCGCTATAAGCTCAATCGTATAAAGAACTACCATAATTAAAGTTCAGGTTTTAAAGCTGATCTAAGTAAAGCAAAGGTAAAACACATTTGATATTTTGTGAGCAAGAACGTCAAAAAAAAAACAGAAAATTCTCGATTATGAGGAGGAAATGAAATATGTGGAAAACACACTTGAAATAGCTTTAGGAAAGACAGTAGCAGTCAAAAAAATCTCAAAATATTGGTAAGAATACTCAGAAAAGCAGTACGATTGAAGTATTCATTTTCAAAAGCATACTGACTGAAGAATCAATATATATTAGAATAAATGATTGACATAAGCGATTGTAGACCAACAACGTAAAATTATGTCTTCCAAACTACTATTACAGAAATGAAACTAATTTAAGATAATTTTAAAATAATCCATGTAAATATCACTTATTAGAGGTCTGATGATTACATATAACAGTCGATTTAGTATTTCATGGAAACGATAAGTATGAACATATGCGATCTGGTTTAGACAAACTCATCAATTTCAATATGTGAAATATCTCCTTAGGCTCTAGGCAAACCAATCTAATTCCACTATTAAAAGACACATTCGTAAAGGAAGATTTTAATTCAAACTAAATTATCGTATACTTACCAGTGCGGCTGGAACTTACAAAATGTTTTGACGAAATCAAACTAAACAGGTAAATTGTTGCACGAAACAGGAGGGAGAGCAGATATCAGGTGCTTCACGAGATTGTAAGAAGCACTAATGCAATTGAAAACAATCGATATAAGATAAATGTCTTTAGAAAAGAATGAAACCGGGTACAGTAAAAGACAAAAGTAGTCAAATACCAGTTATTGTGAGCAATATTAAATGAAAGTTTAATGACAGATTTAGTTCAACATAAGTTCAACAAAGCTGGAGTCAACAAATTCAACCTCAATTAAGAGTCTTAGCAATAAGTTTTTGGAATTTTTCTAGATAAATGGATATGTCGATCTGAGCCTTTCTGGCTTTATTAGTGATGGTAAGAGCTAAATTTGATCCAGAATGTAAATTATTGAATTTCATTATAGAGGAACTATTGAGATTGCGTTTCTAAATTAATAATCATTGTTGAAATGAGATTATAATTAAATGTTTAATTAGCAAGAAAAAAACGGATATTTGAAAAACCGTTAAATCAGAACAGTTAACATATGAAGAATAAAAAACAAGTCTAAAAGAAAAGGTAAAATTATAAAATATATCTAAAAGCTGGTTCTCATTTACAAAAATAAAAAAGAGTGAACAATAAGTTTCCTACTGAAGACCGATAAAGGACTATAATTAGGAGTATGGAATGACTACGAAAATCAGAAAACATATTGAGAAAACACTTACTCTTCGAAGAAACAGGGAGGTTTTGGTTTGGTTTGCAATACTACGGTCTACTTTTTGCAACACGATGGCTAATGAGACCGGGACCTTCAGTTTAAAGCCGATTTTGAACGGCTACGAACATCCATGCTACAGTGGGGTTTGAACCCACGAACTACGGCACCGAAGGTCAGCACCCTAATCAATCGGCCCTTTTCACTCAAATCAAAATTATGTTCAAATTCAAGAATCGATTCTGACACGAATGTACGACTAGAAATAGTTTATTAAATTTTGTTTGTTGTTCTATCTCTTTAACTTTCAAATTTAATTTTGCTTTGCACTCTTCCACCACTGGAGGGAGTTACGTATTCGACCTTAATCTTATTATGTTATAATCTTAATCTTATTTTATAATGTCTTAATATCTTATATGTTTATTTGTATGTGAAATTGCCTCAGAGCATATTATGAGATACCTGTGTCGTCGCTAGGTCTGAATTTTCAGCCATAGACTTTTCCGCAATGATATTACAACTCCCTTGTAGCAGCAAAACATATATCTAACTTTAGTCTTTCTTTTTGGGCCTTCCTTACGCTGGCCTTTATTCTGACAAAGGATTTACCTTCTTGTATAAATGTGTATAGACCAAACTTAAATATTTTTTGTGGTTATAGCAAGGAACTCATTGTTGGACTATCGTCATCCACAGAACTTGTTAATCGATAAGACACTTCTTGCTTCCTAGTGATTCCTAGAATATCATCAGATGGTCTTCGGGTTGCACAACTATCCATTTAGTCTTAGCCATATGAATCGCCCTCATTATATTCGTCTTTATCTTCTTTATAATTCGACTATTCATGAAAAATTTTTATACGTCTGTGTTAGAAGTTCCAAGAGTATTAGCCGAAGTAAAATATTTTCAATTTCTTCTTCTAAGAAGTAATATCTGTAAAAGAGAAAAAATGTAAATAAAGTTACAAGAATTTCATTGATCTAATAGAACATAGAAATAAAAAGTTAATTTTATACTATAAAATACAGCACTGATTAATACATTGAGCTATCCTCTTTGAAGCAATAATTCATATTATATAGAGTACGTCCCTCAAGTGTCTCTGTTAATGTAAATGCCCAAAATTGGAGAATGTCGACATTTACCGGTGAATATTGACATACACCCAATACCTCGGTGAAAGACCGAATATTTTATTATATTCTTATATATTCGGACTATCACCGATGTATGTCGACAACCCATGCACTGATGGTGAATGTTGAAAAAATATTTTTGTTACGTTTTTAAATCATGCTTTATTATTAAAACATATAATGATATATTTCAAAATAGCACATACCATGAAGGAATACTTGTGTACATTCCAAAGAAAAATATCAAAGAGGACTTTCAACTTACTATACCTTCTATCAAGCAAAGACTAAACAGCAGAAGTTTATTTCTATTAAAAGAACGGTCGCAAAAGAATCTTCAAATGCATGTAACAAAACTGTTACAAACCTCAAAAAGAAAGTTTCCTTCTGCTCAAATTTATAACACTGTGCGAATACCAGTCCCTGATGTCGACAGTGGTCGTACATATGCCCGAAATGTATTGGCGGTTGTTATCGAAATAGAAGATTTCAATTTTTATAAATTAGTTAAACAAATAGTACCCTCAAGTAGCTTTATACCCGTAATCAGTTTATATTTTGTAAAGAAAAGTTATTCTCCAAAGATGAGATTTCTTCTCAAGAAATGTCGCTGAGAGAAGCCGTTGCAGCTGATTCGAGGAGTGGAAGGCATATCTATAAACGCTGTCATTGCAAAAAGAAATGTTTCATTACTAAATGAGATTGTAAAATTAAGGGGATCTTGTGCAATTCAAATTTTTTTAACAGTTTAAATTGTTGCAAAAAATAAGATAGTATAACGTCAATCAGATAATTAAGTTAATTATTGATATGATTTTATATTCTAAGAGTGTTCGGTTTGTTTTAAGTTCAACAGTTACATGTGCTATTACTATAGATTTGTCTGAAATAATAATTTAAATATCCTAAATGTTCAACATTCACCATTAGTGCATGGTGAATGTCGACATTTACTGGTGTAAGTGAGAAATAAGGGTATTTAGCAAATATGTCGGACATACAGCAAACGACTACGTGAATGTTGACATTCACCGGTGAAAGTCGACATTCTCCAGATTTCGGTCTTTCATCGTAACATATCTACAGTTCCATTTATTTCTCTATCAAATTTTGTTCACTGACCTTCTTGGCGATAGCATGAAGGTCAATGTCTATTTGTACATTCCCTTGAGACTTAAAAGAGGTATTACAAACTTGAGAGGTCCAATTTCTTCAATCTTTAAAGTGAATTTTTCAGCAACGGTCATCGGAACAGAGACAAAAATTAGTTTAAATAGTGTTTTGCCCTTTTATAAAATTCCAACCTAATCTTTCGAGAAGTAATTAGAATAAAATCCGAAACTGTAAAGTATATATCCATAATTTATCCTTCATACAAATTTTTTTCATACAAGGAAAATATATTTAGCGCAAACCGTGAGAGTACACTACTTTTTAAGTTTGTCTAAGTTTCTAAGTTTGTCGGAAAGTAAACAAACAAAATATATGGCTTGGTAAAATAATAATTTTTACTGCTTTTACGAAACTATTTTGGAAGATAGATATTATAACATCTTTACGCAGCAGATTTTTAAATTGTTTTGTACACTTTCGCAGTTCTTCCATTCCATAAAATCTTGAATCATATAAAAGTACAGAATTTAATTAATCGAATTTATATAATATACATACATACAGGGTGTCCCAAAAAAGACCGTATAAACTCTGAACAGCCTCTTTGGTAGTACATAAAGTTATTTTTGGCGGAGCGAAAACCGGAACTGAAACGAAAACAGTTATTTTTGGCGGAGCGAAAACCGGAATTGAACCGATATTAATTTTTTAGTTGAACCGGAACGAAAACCGGAACAAAAAAAATTACGGTTCGAAGCCCTGTTTAAAACGTTCGCCGCGCATATCGCGGCGTGCATGCGCGAGCGCCACGGAAAGAGTTAAGACGCCTTTGAACTGATGTTTAAAAGGCTGCATCTTACAGCTAACGGTAGTCTTCATATGTTGGCTATGTATTCCGTTTGTACTGCGACATGTACCTGATGTGCGGCCAAAGTAATGGGACTGTTAGGGAGTATGCCCGTGAATATACTGCTGTTGATATGTTCAATAAAGGGTTTTTTTTCCCTTGCATCGGCAGTGACGTCACACTCTGTTTCTCGTATTTTTCTCGGAAGCTATGGATCGTACAGGTACGTTTCTTTGGGCAGTTTTTCCCAACGAGGAATCTAGATGTGCAGAAGTTATGCGATCGGTTTCGGACACACTGTGTATGTATATGTATATGTATATTATATATAATGTATAAAATTTTCATAATATCTTGACATAAAACAAATTTAAAATTGGACTCAAAATTTAATAAGTTAATAAATTGTTGAACGATAACAATTTTTTTTGAACATGCATATGCAATAAGTGGTTTTACTGACTTTCAAAACTTTTCATAACAATGATTTCTTGAATATGTATCCGATTTCCCTTTAAACATTTAATACCAACAAAATTTCTCACTTAATATCTTCCTTGGAAAAAATTACCATCCTATCAAACGATTACGGTGCTTTTTCTTCTGCAAGCCAGGTGTTTTGATAGAGTATTTACCGTACTGACAACCGCACAACATCGTTTATGCTCAGGCTTTGAGTTAAAATATTTCTTATGTAAGTAAAAATAGTTTTATTAGACCTTCATAAAAATTTGTACCATTTAGGCTGGTTGCACGTAAGTAAATGTTTTACTGAGAAGAGAATTTATCGTCGCCGATCAACGAAATCAACGTTTACACACAGAGCGGGAAAACTTCCGTCGACGTAGTCTTACGCAGTGTACACCTCGTGCAACTACAGAACAGGACCCGCTCAGTTGAGGCGGACAAGCCCTACATTTGTCTGGGGCCTCCAAATTCCGGCATTTTGGCTGCGAATAGTGTCAGAAAAATATTGATATGTCAAATATGCAACTAATTGAAATTTATTTATATCGATTTTTCTTTCGCTAAATATTTGCAATTCTTATTTATACTGTTCATGTTAAAATTCTAAAAATATTTACAATCCTTTATTCTATAGGAAACAGTTATGAAAAGCCATATGTTTGATTTATAAATAGAAATACGAAAATTTTTATAGTCGAGCACTATTCTGCAGTCTATTTTTACGAGAACTAATTCCCTTGCAGACTGTTAAAAAATATTTTGCCACTGGGTGTATAGGAATGTGAGAAAATATGGTTACCAAATTCATGTCTCTCTTTTTCTTCCAATTGATCGAAATCGCTTCGAAATCCAATGCAAATTTCATGCCAAGCTTTACGAGTAGCGTGTTTGATTTTAAAAATTTCCAGACAATAATCTTATAAAATAGGTGTATAGTTTTAATAAAATCAGGATTTCATTATCAATAACGCTCGTGTTCACGAAACTATTCATATTCACAACGAAAGTCTAACGCAATTGGTAGAAAAACAGTGTGTGTGCAAACGTTTACTGGGTTTCATAGACCTCTAGTTCGCGACGACTTATAAATTTCCGCTGAGCTCTAGACGGAGCTACCGTCGACGACAAAATAACCGATCCTTTTTTTCGTCTAATACGCAAGATTTAGTTTCTTTCAATGGACTACTAATGGAATGGAGGCGTCGATAAATTTTCCGCTCTTAAAAATCCGCCGTGTGTGTAACCAGCCTCAAGGTCAAATGTTCAACTTATACGTCAGCTAGGAGTATGAGGATTATTACTGATAACAGAATAAGAAACGAATATTTTATTGTAGTGGCAGTAGACAGTACTGCAAATGAAACATTTTGATATTTATAACGGTAATAACCCTTTGAACGGTAGATATATGTTACCTGATGCTGCTGGGAAATTGCAGGAATTACCATATTCAAAGAGCACTCTCCAGAGTTTTTGGTTTTGGCCTATCGAATGGAATCTAAAGTTTTCTCTAAGTGCAATGTTATCACTTCGAATTTGGGAATCCAACGGGATTATTTTATATTTCTACGATTAAAAAAAAATGTTTGCTTAATTATTTTCCATTTCCGGAAAAAAATTTAATAAAGCCCTGAAAACCTTATTCTCTCCTAATACGTTGCTTTGCGTTTGATAGAACCTTTCGAAAAGAAAGGAAGAAATATCATTACAGAAAATTTTCTCACAACACTGGACTATTGCGATTGTTAAAAACGAAGAACACTGGACTGATTGGAGCGCATGAAATGGAATTTGAAAAAATTACCTATATTTGTGAAAAAAGTAAACATGTATTTTATACGGCACATTGTTACGCAAGCATAAGTTTGACAGTTTATGAAGTAAAAAAAACATAGAGAAGGTCTCATTGATGTCTATTAATCCTGCAGTCGATATTGACAAAAATAATCCAAAACATCTTCTGAAACGGTATTTTATAAATAAAAAAAATTTGGTGTTGACGTTGTCGCCTCTAGGCTTAGAAATAATCTGTAAAAGTCAAATCAAGGAAGTGGCTAGTTCCTGTATTCCACAATATTTTTGATCTTGAAGGAATTAATTCATGGGTGTCATACAAAGAAGTTACTGGAATAAAATTTTGGGGAGGATTTCTTCAGCAAATCATTAAAAAGTTCCGTACTACGCATAGTATTCCTAAACAAAAATAGCAGTCGAATAGAAAGACAAAAGCGTCAAGGGTCAGAAATAATCTGTGAAGGAAAAATCAAGGAGGTGGCTAGCTCATGTATTCCACAATATTTTTGTTCTAGAAGGGATTAATTCATGGATGTCATACAAAGAAGTTACTGGAATAAACTTTAGGCAAGGCTATATTCAGGAATAAATTAAAGAATGGGAACTACGCATAGTATTCCTAAACGAAAATAACAGTCGAATACAAAGACAAAAGCTGATACTACTGAAGAATCTCTCCAGATGCGAAAATATTTTCGTTTCAAAGATTCTAAAATGAGGAAACAAAACCGTTGATATTTGTTCTGACCGTAAAATATCGCTATGCACAAAAGTATACAAAATTTATAAAAAGAAGTTGCCCAAACTACGAATGAAATGACTAAGGAACTGGTAAATTGACTGTTAAGAAACTAAATATTTCAATTAATGTTCCCTATATATTTCTGTAACTATTTAACATTTTCTTATACAGTAAAATATTATTTTTCTTCAAGTAATATAAAAATTTACTGTGTAAAATTGAATAAATAATTATACAGGGTGTCTCAAAAAGACAGCATAAACTCTGCACAGCTAGACTCCTGATTGGGAGTACATAAAAACTACCCAAAGAAGAGTTCCTGTACGATCCATGTTTTACGAGAAAAATACGAGCTCCAGTGGCATCAGTCGGCTGCAGAGCTACCGTCGACAGCAAACTAAACGATCGTTATTTTCCGTCTGATGTGCAAGATCTAATTTATTTCAATGGACTAACTACTATTGAAATGACGGCGTCGGTAAATTTTCCGCTAGGAAAAAATCCGCCATGTGTGTAACCAGCCTCAAGGTCTTATAAGTAGTATATCTCAATAATTATTTGATTACGAAGCACTCGGTTCAACACCGGAAATTCCACAGCTTGCAATTGACAGATAATCACAGGGGGGATTGTCTGTGGCCTCTTTATATCAAATGGGTCAATGTCTTCAATATAGAGAGCTTCAATACAACAGCCAGCTATCAATAACAAAGCACACGGATCAAGACCAGAAAAGCGATTGCTCGCTCGTAATTGGCACTGGTTTATTGGAATAAAAACCGGAAATATCAACTACTATTCGATCGCAATAGTCAGCGATAATGACCACGTGTTGATATTTTCTATTGCTAGCTGCATGCTTGCTTATTGTGTTTTGGGTGAAAAATGAATACTCGAAATCGTGTTCATTGCCCAAAGTATCATAAAAGTATATAAAAATATTTAACAAAAAGTGATGTTTGGTAGCTTTTTGGATTACCGGAGAACAAAATGGCAATATAATCCGTGAAAATGTGTTGATTTGCAATTTAGGTTTAGGTTTGGTGTGGTGTGGTTTGGTTTGGAGCGCTACGGTCTACTTTTTGCAACACGAGGGCTAATGAGACCGGGACCTACTGCTTAAAGCCGATTCCGAACGGCTAAGAACATCCATACCACAGTGAGATTCGAACCCACGAACTCCAGTACCGAAGGCCAGCACCCTAACCAATCGGCCATCGTTCAGCGATTTTCAATTTAGATCTGTGTGCAGTTTTTTTAGAAAAGTAGGTCTAATTTATGGAGCTGTTTCAAATATTACCGTGCTCTACTATAAAACTAAGAACTATCTTTTTATTTTTGAATATTAAGATATAATCTTTAAGTTACTTTATTTTTAATAATTAATAAAGTGATTATTTAGGATGAATATCGGGATAAAAAATGAATACTGGAAATCGTGTTCATTGCCCAAAGTTTCATAAAATTATATAAAAATATGTCACAAAAAGTGATGTATAGCAGCTTTTTGGATTATCAGAGAACAAAATGGCAAAATAGTCCGTGAAAATGTATTGATTTGCAATTTAGATCTGTATGTAATTTTTTCGAATGGTACGTCTAATTTATGGAATTATTTGGAATATTACCGTGCTCTACAATAATAGTGAGAACTATCTTTTTGTTTTTAAATATTAAGATATAATCTTTAAGTTACTTTCTTTTTAATAATTAATAAAGTAATTTATTATTAATTTTAAATTTTGTTTTAGGGAATTGCAATGGAGGGTCTATTTATTATTCATTAAATAAAAAAAAAGATATCTGCATTAAATTTAAGAAAGTAAATTATTCAGGCGTAATATTCATAAAGTTCACATGTCCGTAGAAAATAAAAATTAGCAAAATTAATCCTTTTCTTTTGAAGATCAAATTTTTGAGGCATACAGTTATGTCGTTTCTACCAGGTAATTATACAGAGACTACAAATGCAAAAAATAAATAAATTGAAGGTAGCGAAATAGTTTCGTTTTCGTTGTTTTCTGTTTAAGGGCACAGAAGCGTTTGTAAATATTTCGAGCATAATAATCACAAAAGTTAAAATTGATTTATAACTTTTCAGTTCTGCGCGCTGAAAGCTGATTAGTCATAAAACGCTTCCACCTGCCGGATATTGGATCAATGAAACCGTTTTCATTTGGATCGCTACGGTCTACTATTTTTGCTCTACGCACCCTATTGATCAATACCTACTACTTAAATCCGATTCCGAACGGTTACGAACATCTATACGGGAAGCGAAATTCGAACTCGCGGAATCCGATTCAGAAGATCAGTTTACCAATGAAATAAATTTAATTTTGATTTGGTATAAATATAATGTGATATAAACAGGCATTGTAAATTAGCAGTAATGCTTTCCTATTTGATGGTAATGGTTTTTAAAGTGAACAAATTACCTATGAACAATATATATGTAAGGAAAATTCTCAGGGGTTTTCAAATCTGAAGTCAAGAGCTAAGAATCCCGCGTTTTTTTGCATTCTCTTTTTTAACCCCTAACCTAAACTCACCATTAGGGCTACAGTTTAAGCCCTCAAAGAAAGGTTCTGTCCAATTATAACTCTACACTGCCCTAGTGGACAATTTAGGAAATTTCCAAACAAAAAGGAGATGCATGCTGTCGGAGGCAGATTTTTACATAGATGTTGACCCAGGTGTTAAGGGTCTTGTGCATATAATTTCATGCTAGCTGACCTTCAGTTTTGTTTCTGTCCCTATAATGAAGTGGAAACCCGTAATCCACGTTATTTTAATAAAGGTGTTTAGCTAAAACGGTGTCATTTTTATGGCCATGACTGCAACCACCCATCGAGAAGTCCATCTCATTACATATATTTATTTTAAATGTTAGAATTAATTACTCCTAAAACGTTGTTTTTATCTTTCAGTTTACTTTTTTCCATAAGGTCAGCGAATCGGATTAGAAAGGGATTTTTATTTAAACCAAATATTTACAAGGCACGTAGCATTTCTTACCCATCAGGCTAGGTTTTTTTTAATAAACCAACAAGATGTTGGTTAACAAAGAAGATGGCACTGTGCACCATTTAATATATAGATGTAATTTTGGTAAAGAATTTCGGGACAAGTATTTTCAAAATTTATTTGTAAAATTTGTTTAACATTTTACGTATTTTTACGTTTTTTGCCGTCTGTCACTGAAACGCGGGCTACGTAAAAATATTCAGTAGATTTGTAGTGGATATCCGCTAACCCCCACAAATCTACTAAATACGTTTAATTATATGTATGTTATATTATATGCGTGTTTTTTGCGTTGAGATGCAACGTTGCATTTTTGACAAGTTATGATTGTATCTGTTTTTGTAGCGTTATTTTGTTTTCAATCGAATTCCTAGCTCCAGAACGTACAAGTATTTTGTTAATTCGCTTGTTTTTTATTATTGAATACAAAATTGATAAACAGTTGTGACAAGATTGATGAAGAAATATACAGATTATCGGACTTTAATTTAAATATCGTTTATTTTTGTGATTTCGTAAAACATTGGGGTTTTTTGTTAAATAATTATACAGTATATATTAAGTTTAAAATTTAAATAGTTTTTTCATAAAATGAAGTAGTTTTCGATTTACTGCGATTTTCCTGAGTAACTAAACTTTCGCGCGATTCACGATAAAATGCTAAGTTGGCGGTGAAGTATATCCACATGCCAAGTGTTTAATTTGTGTAACTCGTCTAAGTCTAGGCGAGGATTATTGTATATAATAATTGTTTGTTTCTTTGTCAATTGATAGTTAATTTTTTTTATGTATAATTGTCCTCATTTGTATGTTTCTGTCACACTGTTTTTGATGTAAAATTTCTTACCAATAAAGATAGTTTAGAACATATGAAAGGATATTGGCAGTTTCTTTCTGGTTAGCATTATTTTGATTTTGGTTAGGTATTTATTTGGTTTGCTTGTCTGGCTCAGAGTTGCTATGTTACGATTTGTAATCAGTTACCGTATGGCGCTGATGTCAGTAATATATTTATTATTTTGTTTGTCTGTTCATTGCTACTTTGATATTTGTAATCATTTTGTATCAAGCTGGGTCGGGTTATAAGTAATTTACCTTACAGAAATCCTAATATTTAGGATCAAATTAAATTCTAAAAAGTTAGTAGACAAAGCTAAGGTTATTTAAATAGTAATATATCCTATATTTTAAAGTATTATCTGTTATATCATAATAAATAAAAATTTGGGGATATACCGCGATATTAATTTCTGAAATATGCGCTCTTTTGGGCACAGTATTGATCCATGTTGTAACATGTGAACACTGTCGAGGTATTAAATAATTTACACCAGATGTAATCCATTATGACCTTAGTAGGTGCTTAGGTATCCATATTTCAGTCCTAATCATTTAATCAGTAAAAATTGCTGTGTTTCTGAAGATTAATTTAAAGAAATTTTACAACCTGATAGATATCAAACCTTTTTAGAATAAAATCAATGATCTTTATGAAAAAAGAGATACAGTGTTAATAATAAACGATATACAAAAATTAGATAAATTTATCTTTTCACGTACTAAATTTTAAAATAAAATGAAAAAAACTCATAAATTTATGCACTTATATCATCTTTAAAATATAAGAATTGTATACATAAAAAATCAATTGTTATGTCTTAATTTTTTTAATAAAGCTTTTGATAAATTGTCCGTAATCAAATTTTCATCCATCAAGTCATTGGAGCGATGTTGTACTCCCGTTTCAACATTTTCAATGTAAATACCTGAGAAATGTTTAACTGCGCTGCATTGCATTCATTCATTTTTGGTAACCTGTCATAACGATCTAAACTTTCCGATCTTTTTGTTTTATTGTTAAATCATGTCGCTTTCTGGCTTCCATATCGACAAGCTGCATGTAACGAGAAATGGCATAAATGTAATTCGCTTCTTCTCTTTGATAATATGTTGCCTTCGGTTTATCTGACAACCATTGACCACAGCATGTACGTATTTCTGAAATCCCACATTTTGATCATCCCCATTTCTTCTAGGTGGAAGCGGGCGATCTCGAAATTCAAAACAACAGCGAAGGAAAAAAAATGGGTTTTCTAATACATTGTGAATATTACTTGCCAGTTAAATGAGGTTCGAAACTGATAACATAAACCGATGTAACGATCCCATAAAAATAATTTTTACAAATAAAATAGAAGAAATCGGGACCATTGATTTTTAACAATAAGCGATTGATAAGATTAACGCTATCACATTAAGCGGATCCTACTGTATTTTTTTTGTAGACTAGTAGAATTATAAAAAATATCGAAGTTTAATAGTTTTTAAAATAAAAATAAACATTCTTTTTTCTAGCTCTTTTTAGAGTTTGATAAAACATTACCGTATTTTTTGGTTTTTATCAATTAAAATTTAGTTTAAAAAATTTATTTCGGTAAAAATGACGAGTCTAGCTCGTCATTGGTTTTTCATTCCATACCACACAATGACGAGCTACACTCGTCATGCGATTAAAGTTACTGTTAAATATGATAATTAATTTAGTTTAAAATTTCTAGTGTACTGAATTTGGCAACACTTTTATCACTTGTGAAAATCACAAGTCACTATTGCATATGTTTACTTGGTACAAGTCATTGCCAAATTAATGAGTCAGAATAAAAGAAAACCTACTAAGAAATGCCGTGTGTGTTACAAGAATCAATTAAAAGTGAGACTACTTGGCGGTGTAAACAATTAAGAATTCCTTTGCACTTTGTTTTGAAAAGTACCACTAGCTTGAAGACTATTATCTGTATACCTTATTAATGTTTTGCTTTGATATTTTCTTAATTTTACTGTTTCTGATATTATTTAACACTATGTAAAAGTGGATTTTAATTAAGAATATGTAAGAATTGTAAAATGAAACAAGTTTTTTAAATAAAAATTAAATGGTTATTTCATGCACAGTTTTTCATTATTTTAAATCATACCGGAAGGGGTTAAATGTATACAATAGATCAAATTATAAATTTAACAGACCTAGAGAATATAATAGGCTATACACTTAATCTATAATAAATGACTTCAACACAAGTTATGGTCTTTAAAAAGTTTATATATTTTTAAATTTAATAACAACTTATTCTACATGAACTATATTTTATTTATACAACATATAAATATATTTAAACCAAATCCACACCATTCAAATATTCAATTATCTGATACATGTTATATACATCAATATTAGAGCATATAAAGGATTTACAGCTTAATC
This sequence comes from Pardosa pseudoannulata, assembly GCA_032207245.1. NCBI lineage: Eukaryota > Metazoa > Arthropoda > Arachnida > Araneae > Lycosidae > Pardosa > Pardosa pseudoannulata. The sequence goes on from CM063510.1 coordinate 162,372,012, forward strand.
CTTGACTAAATACGATGAACTCAGTAAGAGCATTTTCTGATTCCAAGGCTCCATTATTTAAATTTATATAAAAAAAAATACATAATTTTTTTACATTTCTTTATACGATTTCCGTATAGAAATTTTTTTACAAATAAAAAATAGTAAAAGAAATTAAAAATCTAAAAAAAAAAAAAATAAATACAAAAAGATCTATGCCAGTTTTTCAAACGAATAATACATTACACATCGGCTACAAATATTAGGATGTTCTGTTAAAAAAATTAAAATATCATTTTAAAGCACTAGATAATACGGGGAAATTACCATCATACAGCGTATAAATATAATGCTTGTAAATAAAACCTAATTTTCATGTAAACGTGGGGATTTTCTGGTACGAATGGATAACAAGTGGTATACTATATTCTTTGGTATTGCTGCGTATCGCTTTCACAGTGTATGTGTTACCACTATTCAAGTAAACCCTCGTATGCTTTGCGAATGCAAACTGCCTATAAAGTAATTAAACCTCCATTCTTTAAATGTTATATAGAAAATGTATTAAATGAGAAAACAAAAGGCTAAGAATATACAACAGGAGCGGATTATACAAAAACAGTTAACTTTAAGATGCGCAAGCTGCTGTGGTGTAGTTTTTATAAATTATATTATATATATATATAATATATATTATATAATATATATATATATTATAATATATTTATATATAAATATATTTATATATATATATAAATTATAATGTTAGAGGCATTAAGAGTTAATAAATGGCATTTTAATTAAAATTGCAAATTGAATTTATTACTAGAGAGGAAGAAACATCAGGAACTTCAAATTCAATGCATCAGAGGATGTATTACCAGATATTCTTCTCTTGTAAATCTCCAACAGTTTATTCAACATGAAAAATAGAAAAAAATAGAATATGAAATATAAGATACTTAAAATATTTATATTTAATAGATAATTTAGTATAATTTAATATTTAATCTATGCTTAGAATGGAAAAATACTTTTTTACAACTGAAAATTGAAAAACTAAGGTTGGACTTTTTCACAATTTTATTAGTATATCCGATAGTGCTAGACAAAATTCAAAATATAAATTTTTTCTAAAAAACATAGAAAATAAAATTTATATGGGTCACGATGCGAACAGTTGTTTCCCTAATTCATTAAATGTTTACATCTTAGTGGTACCAAAGTGTAAAAATTTAACATCCAAGCTGATTTTTATATATTTGATGTTTTTTTATGAAAGTTACATATGAGTATAAACAACTTTAATAAAAAAAATTATTCCCATTAATTGAGAAGTGGCATTTAACGAAACTTAACCTAATTCATTAAAGTTTGCATGCATGGTGGTGAATGTGCTGTAAAATAATCATTTAGATAGTATTAACAGGTTGGGGCATCAAACATGAGTTCACATGCTTTTACAATATGACAGCACAACTGTATTTTATAATTAAATAAGGGTAGAATTTGAATTCCACATTAAAGATAGGAAAGGAAAGAAAACATTAAAAAATACTGTAGTTAAACAATGTTTAACCCTACATAACTGATATGGAAATTCATTTTCAACTATAGATATGATGAAATTAGATAACTTGTTCTCTTTCATGAATCAGAATTGACTTCAACTGTTAGACTCTTAATATTATAATATATATATATATATGTCTGGAATTGCATCTGTATTCTACTAAAACGTCATAAAAAGACACGATTTTTGCAAAGTGTAAAATAAACACTGACAAAATTTCTAAATTTTGATTATTTGATTTAAATTGGTTGGAAGAACAGTTATCTGCAGGAATGCCAATACAAACTAGATATGTGTGATCACTAAAGATGAACACATTTTTAACAAAATGCATTGCAAGTCTTCTGGTAAATACAAGAAAACAATTACTACAGTAAAAAAAAAAAGAACTAACCAATTTGCTATAAAATTACATAACTGAAGATAATCTTGAACATTCAAAAAGACCAGTTGCATTGCATAAATCCAATAAGACAAATAAAATTTAAATGTGGTGCACTAACATATGACACATTTTTTTAGAACTGGCTATTGTCTTTTATAAATACAGGGTGACAAAAAATAATTACTGAAGTATAAAAAAAATAATATTTGTAACAAAGTTTTAGCAGTAACTTACCATTTGTATAAAAAGTGAATTTGCTAAACCAACCAAACAAACAGTAAAGACCAGTTGCAATGCAATATACTTAATTTAATGTGCACTGACTATGAGCACACATTTTTTAGAATAATTGGCATTGCAAATGTCTTCTCGTAATACAGGGTGACATAAAATGACAGTTACAGCAGTATAAAAAAATATTAAATACACCGGCAAAACATAGGAATTACATTTCCAGTATAGATTTCTTGAATTTGCTGTGAAGACCAGTTTCAATGCATGACAGCCAATACGACTGCCCTAACATTTAATGTGGGTGCACTGACTGAGTACACATTTTTAGAATAATCTGGCATTGCAACTGTCTTCTAGTAATACAGGTTGACATAAATGACAGTTACAGTATAAAAAAATTAACCGGCAAAAGAAATTACTTCATTTGAGTATAGATTTCCTTGATTTTGTCGAGAAGACCAGTTGCAATGCATAAGAGCCAATACGACTGCCCTAACATTTAATGTGGGTACACTGAATATGAGTACACATATTTTTAGAATAATCTGGCATTGCAACTTTCTATTAACACAGGGTGATAAGAAAAATAACAGTTACTGCAGTATAAAAATATTTAAATACGACGGCAGAAGTGCTAGAAATTCTTGATTTGCTGTGAAGACCATTTGCAATGCATGGCAGCCAATACGACTGCCTTAACATTTAATGTGGGTGCACTGAATATGAGTACACAGTTTTTAGAATAATCTGGCATTGCAACTGCCTTCTAATTATACAGGGGGACATAAAAATGACAGGTACTGCAATATAAAAATATTTAAATACACCGGCACAAGTGCTATAGGAAATTACGTTATTTTGAGTATAGATATCTTTGACTTTACAGTTAAGACCAGTTGCAATGCATGGAAGCCAATACGACTACCCTAGCATTTAATGTGGGTGCACTGAATATGAGTACATATTTTTAGAATAATCTGGCATTGCAACTGCCTTCTAATTATACAGGGTGACAAAAATGACAGTTACTGCAATATAAAAATATTTAAATACAATGGCACAAGTGCTATAGGAAATTACGTTATTTTGAGTATAGATTTCCTTGATTTTGTCGAGAAGACCAGTTGCAATGCAATTAAGCCAATACGGCTGTCCTAATATTTAATGTGAGTGCACTGAATATAAGTACACATTTTTTAGAATAATCTGGCATTGCAACTGCTTTCTAGTAATACAGATAAAATAAACAGTTTACTGCAGTATAAAATTTTAAATACACGGCACAAGTGCTATAATAAAATTACGTATTTTGATATAGATTTCCTTGAATTTGCCGTGAAGACCAGTTGCAGTGCAGGAATGTATACGACTGCCCTAACATTTAGTGTGGGTGCACTGAATGAGTGCACATTTTTAGAATAATCTGGCATTGCAACTGCCTTCTAACAATACAGGGTGACATAAAAATGACGTTATTTTGAGTATAAATTTCGTTGAAATTGCCGTGCAGACCATTTGCAATGAAAGGAAGCCAATACGAATACCCTAACATTTAATGTGGGTGCACTGAATAGTGTACACATTTTTAGAATAATCTGGCATTGCAACTGCTTTCTAGTAATACAGGGTGACATAAAAATGACGTTATTTTGAGTATAGATTTCCTTGATTTTGCCGAGAAGACCAGTTGCAATGCATGGAAGCCAATACGAATACCCTAACATTTAATGTGGGTGCACTGAATAGTGTACACATTTTTAGAATAATCTGGCATTGCAACTGCTTTCTAGTAATACAGGGTGACAGGAAAAATGACACTGCGGTATAAAAATATTTAAATACACAACACTATAGCACAAGTGCTATAGGAAATTACGTTATTTTCAGTATAGATTTCATGAATTTGCCGTGAAGACCAGTTGCAATGCATTTAAGCCAATACGGCTGCCCTAACATTTAATGTGGGTGCACTGAATATGAGTACACATTTTTAGAATAATCTGGCATTGCAACTGCCTTCTAGAAATACAGGGTGACAAAAATGAGAGTTACTGCAGTATAAAAATATTTAAATACACCGGCACAAGTGCTATATTAAACTACGTTATTTTCAGTATAGATGTGATTGAATTTGCCGTGAAGACTAGTTGCAATGCAATTAAGCCAATACGGCTGTCCTAATATTTAATGTGGGTGCACTGAATATGAGTACACATTTTTAGAATAATCTGGCATTGCAACTGCCTTCTAATAATACAGGGTGACATGAAGAATGACAGTTACTGCAGTATAAAAATATTTAAATACACTCGCACAAGTGCTATAGGAAATTACGTTATTTTGAATATAGATTTCTTTGAATTTGCCGTGAAGACCAGTTGCAATGCAATGAAGCCAATACGTCTGCCCTAACATTTAATGTGTGTGCACTGAATATGAGTACACATTTTTAGAATAATCTGACATTGCAACTGCCTTCTAGAAATACAGGGTGACATAAAAATGACAGTTACTGCTATTTAAAAATATTTAAATACACCGGTACAAGTGCTATAGGAAATTACGTTATTTTGAGTATAGATTTCGTTGAATTTGTCGTGAAGACCAGTTGCAATGCAATTAAGCCAATACGGCTGTCCTAACATTTAATGTGGGTGCACGTAATATGAGTACACATTTTTAGAATAATCTGGCATTGCAACTGACATCTAATAATGCAGGATGACATAAAAAATGACTGTTACTGCAGTATAAAAATAATTAAATACACCGGTACAAGTGCTATAGGAAATTACATTATTTTGAGAATAGATTTCTTTGAATTTGCCGTGAAGACCAGTTGCAATGAAATTAAGTCAATACGGCTGCCCTAACATTTAATGTGGATGCACTGAATGAGTGCACATTTTTAGAATAATATTGCATTGCAACTGCCTTCTAACAATACAGGGTGACATAAAAATGACGTTATTTTGAGTATAAATTTCGTTGAAATTGCCGTGCAGACCATTTGCAATGCATAAGCCAATACGCTACCTATACATTTAATGTGGGTGCACTGAATATGTACACATTTTTAGAATAATCTGCCATTACATATGTCTTATAATACAGGGTGACAAAAAATAACAGATACTGCAGTATAAATATTAAATACACCGAAATAATACGCTATAAAATTATATTTCGAGCATAGATTTCCTTGAATTTGCCGTGAAGACCAGTTGCAATGGAATTAAGCCAATACGGCTGTCCTAATATTTAATGTGGGTGCACTGAATATAAGTACACATTTTTAGAATAATCTGGCAATGCAACTGCCTTCTAGAATCATAGGGTGACAAAAAATGAAAGTTACTGCAGTATAAATATATTTATATACACCGGCACAAGTGCTATAGGAAATTATGTTATTTCGAGTATAGATTTCTTTCAATTTACTGGGAAGGCCAGTTGCAATGCATTTAAGCCAATACGACTACCCTAACATTTAATGTGGGTGCACTGAATAGTATGCGCACACATTTTTAGAATAATCTGGCATTGCAACTGCCTTCTAGTAATACAGGGTGACATAAAAATGACAGTTACTGCAATATAAAAATATTTAAATACAATGGCACAAGTGCTATAGGAAATTACGTTATCTTCAGTATAGATTTCATGAATTTGAAATGAAGACCAGTTGCAATGCATTTAAGCCAAAACGGCTGCCCTAACATTTAATGTCGGTGCACTGAATATGAGTACACATTTTTAGAATAATCTGGCATTGCAACTGCCTTCTAACAATACAGGGTGACATAAAAATGACGTTATTTTGAGTATAAATTTCGTTGAAATTGCCGTGCAGACCATTTGCAATGCATTTAAGCCAATACGACTACCCTAACATTTAATGTGGGTGCACTGAATATGCGCACACATTTTTAGAATAATCTGGCAATGCAACTGCCTTCTAGAATCATAGGGTGACAAAAAATGAAAGTTACTGCAGTATAAATATATTTAAATACACCGGAAGAAGTGCTATAAGAAATTACTTTTTTTTGGGGTATAGATTTCCCTGAATTTGCCTTGAAGACCAGTTGCAATGCATGGAAGCCAAAACGACTGCCCTAACATTTAATGTGGGTGCACTGAATATGAGTACACATTTTTCGAATAATCTGGCATTGCAACTGCCTTCTAGAAATACAGGGTGACAAAAAATGACAGTTACTGCAGTATAAAAAAAATATTTAAATAAAACCGACAAGTTCTATAGGAAATTACGTTTTTTGAGTATAGATTTCTTGAATTTCGGGAAGACAGTTTGCAATGCATTTAAGCCAAAACGGCTGCCCTAACATTTAATGTGTGTGCACTGAATATGAGTACACATTTTTGAATAATATGGCATTGCAACTGCCTTCTGGTAATACAGGGCGACATAAAAAATGACAGTTACTGCAGTATAAAAATATATAAATACACCGGCACAAGTGCTATATAGGAAATTACGTTATTTTGAAATATGGATTTCTTGAATTCTCGTGAAGACGAGTTGCAATGCATGGAAGCTAAAACGACTGCCCTAACATTTAATGTGGGTGCACTGAATATCAGTACACATTTTTCGAATAATCTGGCGTTGCAACTGCCTTCTAGTAATACAGGGTGGCATAGGAAATGACAGTTACTGCGGTATGAAAATATTTAAATACACCGGTACAAGTGCTATAGGAAATTACGTCTGAGTATAGATTTGCTTGAATTTGCCGGGAAGAACGGTTGCAATGCATGAATGCCAAAACGACTGCCCTAACATTTAATGTGGGTGCACTGAAAATCAGTACACATTTTTCGAATAACCTGGCATTGCAACTGCCTTCTAGTAATACAGGGTGACATAGGAAATGACAGTTACAGCAGTGTAAAAATATTTAAATATACCGGTACCTGTGCTATAGGAAATTACGTTATTTTGAGTATAGATTTACTTGAATTTGAATTGAAGACCAGTTGCAATGCATTTAAGCCAATACGGCTGCACTAACATTTAGAGTGGGTGCACTGAATACGAGTACACATTTTTAGAATAATCTGGCATTGCATCTGCCTTCTAGAAACACAGGGTGACATAAAACTGACAGTTACTGCAGTATAAAAATATTTAAATTCACCGTCACAATGTGCTATAGGAAATAATGACCTTTTGAGTATAGATTTCTTGAATTTGCCGTGAAATTTAGTTGCAATGCATTTTAGCCAATACGTCCCTAACATTTAACGTGGGTGCAAAGAATATCAGTACACATTTTTCGAATAATCTGGCATTGCAACTGCCTTCTAGAAATACAGGGTGACAAAAAAAGACAGTTACTGCAGTATGAAAATATTTAAATACACAGGCACAATTGCTATAGGAAATTACGTTATTTTGAGTAGAGATTTACTTGAATTTGAATTGAAGAATAGTTGCAATGCATTTAAGCCAATACGGCTGCACTAACATTTAATGTGGGTGTACTGAATATGAGTACACATTTTTAGAATGGTCTGGCTTTGCAACTGTCTTCTAGTATACAGGGTGATATATTGAAAATATTGAAATACACTGGACTAATATATATAGGAAATTCCATTTCTAGTATAGATTTCCTTGAATTTGAAGTGAAGACCAGTTGCACTTCATTTAAGTCAATACAGCTGCTCTAACATTTAATGTGTGTGCACTGAATAAGTGTACACATTTTTAGAATAATCTAGAATTGCAACTGCCTTCTGACAACACAGGTGACAAAAAAAATGACAGTTACTGCAGTATCAAAAATTTAAATACACTGGCACAATTGCTGTAGGAAATTACGTTGATATGAGTATATATATCCTTGAATTTGTCGTGAAGAACAGTTGCAATGCATGAAGACTATACGGCTGCCCTAACATTTAATGTATGTGCATTGAATATGAGTACATCTTTTTAGAATAAACTGGCATTGCAACTGACTTCCAGAAGTACAGGGTGACAAAAAATGACAGTTACTGCAGTATGAAAATATTTAAATACACCGGCACAAGTGCTATAGGAAATTGCGTTATTTCGAGGACAGATTTCCTTGAATTGGCTTTGCAATGCATTTAAGCCAAAACGGCTGCCTTAACATTTAATGTTAGTGCACTGAATATGAGTACACATTTTTAGAATAATCTGGCATTGCAACTGCCTTCTAATTATACAGGATGACATAAAAAATGACAGGTACTGCAGTTAAAAATTATTTAAATACTTTGGCTCAAGTACTATGGGATATTACGACATTTCTAAAATGCATTTACTTGGAAGACAAGTTTTACTTCAAGAATGTCCATTGAATGTAAGTGCTCTTTCAATGAGAACACATTTGTTTAGAATATGGTAATGCAACTGTCTTGTTAACACAGGGTGACAAAAAATAAAAATTATTGCCGTGTTCAAAATAGCGAAATGAGTGAAAAATTTCCTATAAAAATTAAAATTTTAACTGTAGATCCACTTTAATGTACAGTAAAATCCAGTTGCAATGCATTAATGCCAATACGACTACACTACCATTTAATGTGGGTGCACTAACTATGAGCACACAAAATTTTAGAATAATCTGGCATTGTAACTGCCTTCTAGTAATAGAGGGTGGAAAACAAAAAAAACGACATTTCAAAGCATTGAAAAAAAAATTATTAATTTATATTGGTTGTATAACTATTGGCAAGGATGATATTTTGTGTACAGATGCTCTTCAATTTTCTGTGAAAACCACTTGTACCTTTGGAATGTGAGTAGGACTACAGTAGCATTTAATATGTGTCACGGACCTTGAGTACACATTTTAAGAACAATCTGGCATTGGACTGTTTCAGTACACGTCTACGTCACAAATCCATCTAAGGCTTCCTTTGGCATCGAACCAAAGCCTATTTGGTTGGTTGGTTTTGAAGCACTACAGTCTACTTTTTGCAACACGAGGGCTAATGAGACCGGGACCTACTGCTTAAAGCCGATTCCGAACGGCTACGAACATCCATGTCACAGTGGGACTGAACAAACTCAGGTTCCGAAGGTCAGTACCCTAACCATTCGGCCATAGTTCGGCCCAAAGTCCATTTGAAAGCGTAACGTGACCGGAATACAGACAAATCAGTTTTATGATCAGTTTTATTTTCAAATGTCTAAATTAATCTTCCCCCTCCCTCGAAAGGTAGAAAATTTAACATATGTCTTTACAATTTCTAACAATTGTTTCGTTCTACGTTTTGCAACACGTGGGCTAATTAGAACTGTACATACTGGTTAAAGCCTATTCCGTTCGGCTACGAACATCCATACCACAATGAGATTCAAACCCACGAACTTCGGTACCGAAAGCCAGCACCCTATCTATTCACCCATCATTCAGTTCTAACAAGGGAGGTTTAGTTAAATATTTAGAATTTCAAATTATCACAAAGTATATCATGTATAAAAATAAATTGATTATCTTACCTTGAATTTCAAGAAAGAATTCTTCTAGAAAAATAAGATATCCTTCGGCTCCTGAAAAATAATACATTTTCAATTTTGGCCTCTTTGTGATCAGCCGCCACAATATTAACATAGAAACATAAGTAGGTATCAAGTTTAATTAATTTTAAACAGTTTGTATAAAACATTACATCCTTAAAACTATTTGAGTAATTTTTACAGATGTTTCTCAGCATTATATACACACAGCATGTCAGTACAAAATTAAATAATAATAAAGTAGAGTTCCAAAATTTACGATAAGAATTAGGTAAATAGTTTCCAAAATATTAGTAAGATTTAGATAAGAATGTACTTGGGAATTCTAAGTTACAAGTAAGTTAACAGATATATGAAAATGAGAAAAATGTTTTGTATCCTTCATAACAATAAAGTATACATTTTAAGGAAATAAAATGGACATTAATAATAAATGGACATAAGTTATGTTTTTACTTCTCTAAATATTTTTTTTCAAAAAATAGATTAAGGATATTCAATTATTTCACTAATGTAAATATTTCTTGATAGAAAAATTGTGTTGCTATAGATATTTTATTTTATTGATTTTATTATGGGAATAAAATACCTTAAACTTTATTCATAAAATATGATACTTTAAGGTACATATTAAAGTTAAAATAAATAAAATCCGTAAGGATAATATTAAAGGTAGTGTTAAACATCACTGCTTTAGTGTAAAAAATCATAGAGCAATTTATCACTAATAAATTTCATAAATTCTTGAAAATTGCATGTTAAAAAATTATGTTAACGCAAAATGATTTCAAAATTTATTATTATTATTTCAGATGTTACATGCATATTAAATCTTATTTGTACTACATAAACAATGAAACATAATTCAATAGTATACAGAGAGAAAAAAAAAGTAAAAATACTATTACAAGAAATATTTAAGAATTTTTTGTTTTTTGTTATTGGATTTTTTCTTAATTTTTCAATATATATTTAGTCACTTTTTTAGAGTATTTATTCAGAAGTACTTTATAAATAGTTAAAATTATATTTTTGAATGAGGTAAACAATCATGCACACATAATTTTGAAGACCTATTTATATCATCTACTATATTTTTCAGATATGGTTCAGAGATTGTTAACAATAAATTGGGTTAACTATCATTTGGTATAAAATTGCTGTTATATTTTAATAAAACATTTGTAAATATTTGAATGAATAAATATATTACTTTAAGTATAAATACAGTGGCTTTTTTAACTTAAGTATAAATACAGTGGCTTTTTTAGTTCCTCTGTCTAAAGCATATATCAATATCTATCTCGAATCTATTAATTCAAATTTATTTATATGATTAAAACAACTGGTAAATTTTATTTAAATGGAATTTTTTGTACTTTTGGCTGTTGTACATAACTGTTCAAAAACTTTAAGACTATTTATTTAACTACTTTTCGACAGGTGATATGAGAACCTACGTATTATAAAATACTACAACATGGTATTAATGTTATATTTTTATAATAAAATTGTGTAAAAACATTGCTTTTGTTGATTACTTTATACTTATTTTTCTTACATTTATAAAATTTCTTTTGTTAGTTTACTTTTTGTTAGATATGTCTTTTATATGCTTTGACATTCAAAATTTTAAATTGTACAGAGTTAAAATGAAAATCTGGAAATAGAGCTCTGGACTTAAAAATATGAAGCTGATAAATCAGAAACATTTCAAAGTGCAGATAACATTGATTTTACATAGAAATTTCACATTTGCTGTTGTAGTGTGTGAAAGAAGTTGTACATCAACTTTTTATAATAAAGCTTTTTAAAAATATATAAATCATTAAAGTAAGGATGCATTAGTCTTTTATTGCGGTAATAATAAATCATTTTCCATAAGATAACACAGTAATTTTAATTTTTGTTTTATCAACAATAGCCAAGTTGCAATACATTGCAAAAATGGAACTTAAACATAACGTATAATACATTAAACTCGCTGATATAAATTGTTATATAAAGTAATTATATGCTCCTTAATGAGTTTTAACAATAAAATGTAACTTATTTTTAAAACGATAGGTATAATATACAATATAATTCAAAGCACACACTAATAGCAATACATTCGAAAGTACCGAACTTTAGAATTACCACCATTTTTATGATATACTTAATTAGAAAGCAGCTCAAAAAATAGAAACAACAGCAAAACTGCTACTTACCCTTATTATAACAGCAAGCGTTATTATTATTCCAAGAATTTATTTTCATCAAGAGCAGAAATCTGCAAGCACCAACAGAATAAAATACCGCCTTCGAACGATTACATAACCGGTGTTCAGAAAATCAGTGCTAAGGCCTTGTGTTTGGATGGCTGTGTGCAGCCAATAGCATTCCACGCCCGTTTAAGTGCGTATCAGGATTATAAACATCTGCCCAAATACGCTGTTTTTTAAAATGGAAATGTGGATGTAACCGAGCTAGATATTTTGCTTAATAGTTCGCTACTCACCTTCAAAAGCTAGCCTGTAGGATGATGGAAATCGAATCAAATTATTCTTTCTTTTTTTTAACTCGGCGTTTTTAATTCTTGTAAAATCCTATTTAGATCTTTTTTAAATGCTTTCTTTTTAAAACCGATTCTTCTTTCTAATTAACAACCCAGGTTTCTGGCAAGTCAGAGGGTTAAAATGTTTTGAATTTCCTCATATGTTTATAATTGTTTTGAAACCATACTCGAATCTTTTGAAAAATATCGAACTTAAAGCGGGAATCAAGTGGACAACAATAATGTCTTATTTAAATATGGTATTGTTTAACTGAATATTCATTTTAAATGCTAAAAATCTTCCAGGACCCCCTGTAAATACCTTTATTATTTCTTTGAATCCGGCAAACCCCAAAAAAAATTTGTTTATGACTTCACTAAGGTTGTTCCATCCCCCCCCCCATGATTCGTGCTCTATTGTTCTAATAAGATAAATATTTAAATATATCTATTTAACATTTTTCCTTTGTGTTGTTATGTATTTATAGCTGTTATGCCTTCCAAATTGGATGGGCGGATCCTGATGAAATTTTGCTTGGTAATTTAGGTAAACCTGTGGAAAGTTTTAGGCAGCCTAAATTGATTCGGGATTAGGGGAGAGAGGGAATTCAAAACTTTTAGTGAATTATTTGTGTTTGGTGAATCAATATTTTAAGGTCATTTGATATATTTTTCTATTCATCACTTGTTATAATTTTAAAAACTTTTACGTAAGTAAATCATGTTTAAAATTAAATTTAAAATAGGGTTTGCTTCTTTTTTGGTTGGTTTGGTTAGGAACACTATGTCTACATTTTTGTAACACCAGGGTGGTTAATGAGACTGGGACCTCTTGCTTAAAGCTGTCTACGATTCTCCATATCGCAATGGGATTTGAACACAAAAACTCTGATATCGAAAGTTTGTGTCCTAACCATTCGACCTTCCTTTTTTTTGACAGGATGCATTTTAGCTATTTCATTTTATCGATTTGTATTTGGCTAAATTATTTCTTTTTTGATTTTGTTTCGACGTCTATTTGACTGGCAATATATTCCGCTGCTAGTATAGTAAACGTCTGCAAAATGATAAATACTTATAGTGTCTTTCATGTCAAATGCTTATAATTATTATTTGCAGCTTGGTTATATCAAATTATCTCGCAAAAACGTAAGCAATCTTCTATTACCTGAGTGCAAAGATAATTTAAGAGATATTTCAATTTTATACCTTTAGTTTATATTTCTAAATTTCAAGAAAGAAAATAAATATAAATAAAATGTGATACTTTTTTCTCAAAGTGTTTTCCTTTTTTTAAGAAGTTATATTTATATATGTAATATAGGGGTTTACTCTAGACATTGCTAGTCAGTTCAAACGTTCGTTGTGACGTCATTTTGACGTCAGCTTGATCGTTTGCGAGCAAAGTGTGCGCAAGCTGACGTCACAACGAACGTTCGAACCGAACCACAGCTTCCAGAGTAAGGACCATAATCTAAAAACTAATTAAAATTTTAAGTCAACTGTTAACTTTATTTTGTAAAACAGGATAGTGAAAATGTCTTGATTAAAATACCTCTCCGAGAAATAAAAGAGTATTCAAAATCTGACCAGTTATTTTCTTAAGCACAAAAAAGGAGGGATGGTTTGGTTTGGTTTGGAGAGCTACGGTTTACTTTTTGCAACACGAGGGCTAATGAGAACGGGACCTACTGGTTAAAGCCGATTCCGAATGGCTACGAACATCCATGCCACAGGGGGAATCGAACCCACGAACTTCGGTTCTGAAGGCCAGTACCCTAACCACTTTGCCATCGTTTGGCCAAAAAAGGAGGGAATTGGGGAAAATGGGGTTTGTAATTCTCATAAAAATACATATATGTATTTTTGCATTAATATTGAGGCTTAAATACAAAAACTAAATCAATACTCCCCAATTTCTCGCTCAGCTGAGATGCAGGCTAAAAGAAATGCAAAAAACCCAGACCGATCTAAATTGGAATGTGAAATAAACTGGACTCCGCAAAATGTGATAGCTGTTAATGTTATCAATCGCTTATTGTTATCGAAATCAATTGGTCCTGATTTTCTCTATTAATCTGTATGTTAAAATTATCGCTTTGTGTGATCGTTACATCAGTTAATGCTATCACTTTTCAAACCTCATTTTAATTGGCAAAAGTGTATTTACAATATATTGAGAATAAACAGAAAAGAAAAATAATTTAACATTAAAACAAAAGATTGAAATTTTAAATAGTTATAACAGTTTACGAAAAATGCGTAAGTGCAATGCTGCAGCGCTGTTAAACATTTCTCAGACTCTATTGTGCAAAATTTTGAAAATTTGTACTGGATGAAATAGAGGACATACAAAATATTAGGGCTATTGATTTGGCTAAGAAAACTAACATTCTTGATGCAATGCACAGGTTAACAGCTTCTTGGAATCGAGTTTCTGCTCAAACTGCTTCACCTACGTGGGATTGTCCGAAAAAAATGACGTAAAATCTCAAAAAAATGATAGAAAATCCTTCGGATATGACCCCTAAAGAGTTCGAGTCATGGGTGGAAGTAGATTAAAACATTCCAGTAGCTTCCACATTAACAGAATCTGGTCTGTAAGATTGTCATAGGAACACAGGCGAGTGATGGAACTGATGACTCAGAGGAAGAATCGCTTGATATTGAGCCACCTCCTACAAATGCTGAAATGAGAAATGCATTGAAAGTCTTCAAACGTGGAACACAACATCCCTCCAATGGCTTTAAAAAACATTATGATTACGAACAATTTATCAATGAGCTTCTTAGAAAAAATTGTAGACAGTCAACAATTGATCTATTTTTTATTATGTACAAAATTCTTATGTATTAAAGGATAATATACAGTACATAAATATAAGGTGAGTTGTTTTTGAAATTTAATACGTGTGAATTAAACGGGGGGGGGTAAATTTATCTCATTTTTCATATCGTTTATTGTTATCAATCGGTTATTGTTATCATAATCACGGTGTCCCAAACTGATCACATTAAGCGGAGTCCACTATATTACTACAGTAGAATTTCATGTCAATCATAAACTTTTGTTACAACACGAAAAGTACAAACACCTGCTACTGCTGCCGTCCTTGCGCAGACGACATTTTAAAACCGAACTGTTTTTGTTTTTTTGTTTTTTTTGCCTCTGATAGCTTGCATTAGTTTTATTGAAAGCTCACACAGTAGTAGCTGCTTAAGTTTCTTTGATGGAATCAACACCAGCGCGTTTTTTAAAAAGTGTTTCTGACAACAGCAGCAGTGTGTGTTTTTATTTCTACCTCTCTATAAAAAGTAAAGAAACTATTGTGATCACATTGCATTTCAGAGCTCATATTTCAAAGAAAATGTTAATTTTGATCATTACTTACTGAATTTTTTGGATGGTTACGCACACGGCGGAATTTACGCACACGGCGGTCTCCGCCATTCTAATAGTAGTGCATTGAAATAAACTAGAGTTTACACATTAGACGAAAAAAAAAGATCGGTTAATTTGCCGTCGACAGTAGCTCTGCAGCTGTCTGGTGCCACTGGAGCTCAGCGGAAATTTAACCGTCATCTCGAACTAGAGGTGTCAGCGACTCAGTGAACGTTTGCACACACATACCATTTGTATTTTTCTACCACTTACATTGGACTTTCGTTGGGAATATGTTTAGTTCCGTGAACACTAACGTTATTGATAATGAAATTATGGTTTCATTAATACAAGAGAGACCTCTTAAAACAGGTCTCTCTTGTATTGGGATAAAACTTGTAAAGGCTTGTAAATTTGTAAAGACAAAAGCGCTACTCGTAAAGCTTGGCATGAAATTTTTCTTGGATTTCGAAGCGACTTCGATCAATTGGAAGAAAAACAGAGAAATGATTTTGGTAACCATATTTTCTCACATACCAGTGGCAGAATACTTTTTAAAAGTCTGCAACGGAAGTTGAGTCTCATAAAAATAGTCTGCAGAATAGTGGTGGAATATAAACATTTTCATATTTCTGCTTATTAACACTTAATTTTGCTATGTCTGGCTTCTACACCGGACATATATAACTACTATATAACATAATTGTCAGTGTTTGGCACAACGGACATTAATTATCCAAAAAATGGAAAATGATATATATATTTTTTTTTTGTTTATTTTACAGAGATCCTAATGTCTATACACACATGGAAAAATAACAGAAATTAAAAAATATTTGAAAAAAATATCTTGTCAAATTAAGGGTTAATTAAACGTATGGATTTTCATAACTGATTTCTATAGAAGTAAGGATTGTAAATATTTTTAGAATTTAAACGTAAACAGTATAAATACGAATTGTAAATTTTTAGCGAAAGAAAAGTCAATATGAATAAATTTAGATTAATTGAGTATTTGATATATTAATATTTTTATCACACTCGCAGCCAAATTGGCGGAATTTTGAAGCCCCGGACAATGTAGCTGCTGTCCGCCCTTATAGAACGGGTCATGCTCTATAGTACAGCTCTATAGTATAGTCTTTTACACTGCGTAAGAATACGGCGACGGAAATTTTCCAGCCATATGTGTAAACATTGATTTCGTTTGTCGGCGACGGTAATTCTCCGCTCTGTAAAGAATCCACTGGGCCATACTCTGGGAGTTGCGGTTCGTACCGAACGTTCGTTGTGACGTCACCTTGACGTCAGATTGCGGAAATTTTGACAGCAAACGATATTTCGGTACTTTGGGGGTTACATGCGGAAAATTACCGATAGTTTAGGTTGCTGTAAATTTCCGCATGTAACTCCCATAGTACCGAAATATCGTTTGCTGTCAAAATTTCCGCAATCTGACGTCAAGGTGACGTCACAACGAACGTTCGGTACGAACCGCAACTCCCAGAGTAAGGGCTACTGTGTGTGGTACCATCTTTACAAGAATTACATCTTTATATTCATTTACCTAAAAAATCTGCCCTCTGCCGATAGATTTTCCTTGGGCATGTAACCTTCGCTAAGTAAATGAAGTCTTTCTGAATCCACATATTCTTTTATTAAAGAATTGTTGTATGTTGAAGTAGAACAAGAAACCTCCTGATTGTTACGTAAAATAATGTAAATATCCATAAATTTAAAATGACGTAAATCGAATATTCGAAACGTCTTCACACACATAAGGGAATACATCACCTTAAAGCAGTGATTCTCAACCTTTTTTAAGATACCGCTCTCCTAATGGGCCGAAATGTGTTCAAATTCCCCTTTGTAAAATCCCGTAATTTAAAGTGTAGGATAGGAGAAGTACTCAATTATAAGAGACAAATTTGTAATTAATTTTCTTCAATAGAGTTACAAATAAAATTTTTGTTTTAGACACATGCTGAAGCAACGATCAAACGAATGCTATGGCCGAATAGTTTGTTCGCTGACCTTCGGTTCCAGCGTTCGTGGGTTCGAATTCCACTGGTTAAAAGATGTTCGAAACCGTTCGGAATTTGCTTTAAGTAGTAGGTATTAATGTCAACAACCCTCGTATTACAATAGGGTATACCGTAACGCTTATGTAATAACTTCATACTTTTTTTCTAAAAAATGTGTCTAAAAGTATTATACGTACAGAAAATAGTACAAATTAAAAAAAAAATAAAAAATAAATTAAATTTACATTCCTTTTATATTTAACATAACTAAGAAATAAAAAGCTTTTTTAAAATGATATATTTTAGTTTTTATATAGAGAAAGGATAAATTAATTTGACTTTGGGATTTTTAAAAATAAGAATCATAAATTCTTTATTACTTTATAAAATAAGAAAATGGATTATTTGGAGAACTTTTTTGTCTTTTAGGTAACATTTTTTTAATTATTGTTTTTAATTAAAAATCCTCAGAACAAATTAAAGAATATATCTTCATAATTTTAAATATGTAATTAAAATAGAATTTGAGATAAATCACAACCTGGGACATAAACGTTATTTATATGTCCTGGATTACCGAATTTATCTGGGAAAGATAAATAATGATATACAATTTGTAATGAGTTTTCCTACAGAAATGTAAAAAGCTGAAGTAAAATAGAGGACAAGCAATAATTAAGCAGATATTTATATATAAAATGAAGGTTTTATATAACGGGGCATAAAAAATGTTCGCAGTCGGAATTTAGTGTGTATTTTTAGGGGGGAGGGGAGGATAATTGAATATTGCATTGGGCACAATTTCAGGCTCCCCCTCACTTATCTTACCCTAATTTTCAACTAAAGCAATATAAATGACTAAATGTGAAAAATATTATATGTTTAATATTTTATTATATACACTAATATTATATAGTGTTATAATATATAACCGTAATAGCTGTAATACGAGTATTACTGTGAAATTTTTGAGATACGCGCAGACGAGAATTTACAAAATAAAAATAACGGTTTAATTTTAAAATACAAAGTATTTTAACAC
>CM063510.1:162408188-162410688 GCA_032207245.1 Pardosa pseudoannulata
TTCATATAAAAAATCAGAATTTTTTTCACAATAAATGAAATGAATCACTTTATATCTCAAATTTCAGTTCAAATCGAATAGATACTAAGCAGACGATTTTAAATAATATAAAATAAGAAATGAATAAATGAAATATTTAAATGAATGACGTCATAATGATAGAAAAATATCATTTTCGCCTATTTTATTATGTGATGAATAACATTTTAATCTCCTCTAACCGTGGAAAACTGCGTTTAAAACAATTACTTGGGATGACGTCACATTGCTAGAAATATTGCTTTTTTTTAGATATGATGTAAATTAAAAATAATCGTTTGCGTTTAACCGGGGAAAATAATCTTGGAATAATGACATGAAATGCTCGAAAAAAAGGAAACTAAATTTACAAAAATTATATATAAACATTTTCCCAAATTTTTCATGGCGATTAGCATATTTTTGAGTCTATTGATACAGACAGAAAAAAACACACATTCATTTTATATAATAAGAAAGCACATACATACAAAATACATACATACAAATATATATATATATATATATATATATATATATATATATATATAAATATATATCATATATATAAATATATAAATATTAATATATATATATATATATTCTAAAAATATTTATATAATATAAAACATTTTTAAGATTTATAATTACGAATCACATTTAAATCGAGAATACCACAAAAACAATAACAAATACAATTTCTACATATGTTCCTTTAGATAACTCCGGCTATTAATCACGTATTTGCAATACAAGCAAAGAAATCTATGCATTACTGGTTTTGTTGGTTGGTTATACGGTCTATTTTTTGCTACACGAGGGTATGAGAGACCTACTGTTTAAAGCCATTTGGTACGAAATATTAATATCGAAAGAACTTCGGTTAAGAATATGAACATTCGGCCATCGTCGGCCATGTATACTGGAGTAACATAGCGTGCGAGATTTCAAAAGATCAATTCTGAGTGTCTGCCAAAACTTAGTTAAAATAAAAGGCATTTCCATTTTGAAATGGCTAGTATGACAGAAATTATAAAAATCTCTATTACGTTACAACATATTTTTCCGGCATTTAACAGCAGAAAAAGACCGTGTTACTTTTTCAGAGTTATATGGGTTTTTTGTTTATTTGAGAACAATATAACCCATTAAAAATTGATTTTTCCTGTAAATTTTAAGTTTGATGCCGTAAAAGTGTGTGAGTTATTGGTACAAAATACTTCTTACGTCATTCGACGTGAAATAAAGAAAGAATGTATCACTTGCATATGATAAATTTTAATCAAAATCTATATTGAGTATATACATTTACAGATAAATGGAAAAGTTTTAATTTCAGAATTGTTTATTAACTATATTTATATAAATAATATATTGTTATATATTTTAAAATAATTATATAAAGAATAAATATATAATATATAAATTATATATAAATAATAATTTAAGAAAGAGCTATCGTGATTAATTTATATACAGAAAAAACGTCAATTTATCTTTAATTCTAATGGCTTATTTTCCTATTAAAAATAACAAACAACATTTGAAAATCATTTATATTGATGTGCTATAAAATGTATAAAAATATATATATACAAATTTTCTTCTATGTAATAATTTTGTTAAAGAGCAATTTCTAAGTCGATTTTAGGTTGTTTAATAGTTTTGATAATTTCAGACAAAATAATAATTTTTCTTGTGTATATACATAAAATAAATTGCTACACAGTTTCATAAATAATAATTCCATAATTTCTTAAATAATTCTTAATTAAATATTTCATAATTAAATAATAATTCCATAATCTCTTTCTTTCCATAATTTCTTTCAGATAATTCCATAATTTCTTATCTACAACATATCTTTCTTTCTAAATTGAATGACCCATAAATCAAGATAATCGAACACAATAATGCATCAGAGATTCGATGCTGACCATGAGGATCCTTCATGTTCCTTTTATCAACTCTACTCTGGGTATCATCTATCACGTATTTACAATCCAACAATAAGAGCGCATGTATGCAACACTGTAGACACTTTGGATGTTAGATTGCAAAAGATCGATGCTGAACGTCTGCCAAAATGTATTTAGAATAATCGACCACTTCGTTTTAAAATGAATAAAATAGAAGGAATTCTATAAAAATCTACTCTTTATGAATTATTTAGGGTACTTTATCGGAGAAAGAGTTTTGAGTCAATTTTTAAGTAATATGTATATATATAGAACACTAAAAATTTTATATAAATATATATATTTATATATATAATTTTTCATTTCATGTCGTCATTCCTATGTGTCTGAGAATTTATTGTATCCAAAATAGCATTTCAGCTATTCTAAAAGAAATTATCAAATATATTGTGTCTGGCATTTCAAGAAGTTGAATCAAAATGGTTGTACAAATATACTATATATGCCTATAAAAAGATGAAGAATTTATATTTAAGAACTTGCCTATTATAAAGTTTAACAAT
>CM063510.1:162423188-162425688 GCA_032207245.1 Pardosa pseudoannulata
TATATATATATATATATATATATATATATATATATATATATATATATATATATATATATATATATGCATATGTATATATATACGTGTGTGTGTGTGTGTGTGTGTGTGTGAGAGTGAGAGAGAGAGAGAGAGAGATTTTTGGCCTTTCAATCCATATGAAATAAGGAAAAGGAATGCCTATTGTACTGAATTTAGTGTAGTCGAAAGGCCGAAATAGAAAAGAATCAACTTTTAAAATAAGAATGTAAGTTTATTTTTTCATCTCTTCCTTGTCTGCTGTGTAGAAAAACATGTACATACCGTTATATAGGGATGTCAGTATAGGGATATTATGACTATCAGTGTGTTGATAGTCATGTGATGGCATGGGTGATTCGAAACTTAGTTATATAAGGATGAGACAAGAATGTATTAATTTTGGTGTAGTGGAAGTGGCCAATTTTCTAGAATGAGATGGGAAGAACAAAAGTGTTTCGTCGAAGGTTGATATAATTATATAATTAAATTGGTTACTTTCAGGTTTAAATATTGTAATATATACACAGTGTGAATGATCTGCACCGATATGTTAGTTTGGATTTAGTGCTATGGTCTACTCTCTTGCTACACGAGGGCTTTTGAGACGGACCCCTACTACTTCAATCCGATTCAGAATTGCTACAACCACGGAATTAAAAGAATTTAAACTCAAAGCAAAAATTGTTTTGTGTGAAAGGTGGTCTTGTTGTCTCAAGTAGAAATATAATCTAAATTTCTAAAAGTGAAAGCCTTTGCTGTTCCGTTACCAGACATAGTATTGTAGAGAATATGTTGATATTAAACACTCCTCATGTAATAAATCTGTTGACATATTTAGAAAGAGGAGTTTAGAGACTTTTAACTCATACATTCTAACATATTTGTTAGTAATATATATGAATAAAATTAGCATTAAGATATAATTTATTTTATATTTCACCAGTTAACTGTTTTTGTCTTAATATTAAGCAGCATGGTATCTTCGGAACCCTGTTTTTAAATTAATATTACGTGATGTCATAGTCTATGAACCCTAATTTTTACGTAATAATACGTGCACCAATTTTCAGCAAAGTTTACTTTTAGATTTGAAAATGCAATGATAACTGAAACATGAAAAGCTATAAAATCAAAGAATATTAAAATAGATAAGGTGTTAATAACAATCCATTTAAAGATTTCTTACATTAGTATATGTATATGTAGCTAGACGATGATTAGAATGCTAAGAAACAGCATTTTACCACATAAGCATAATCGTAAATAAAGCAAATATGGAGAAAAGCAAGTAAAGGTTGTATAAAGTTAAGTTTATAATGCTATTGTGATAAAATAATTTCAACATGATTTTCACTTAGATGTATATGTAAAATTCTTTTAATTTTATAAATTAGTTTAATGTTAATTATATAAATTTATTGCTTTACAAAATTTAATTATAATTGTTAACCCTGTGACAGCTATATTTTTGTAATCTTTTCCATCTGACAATTATAATTGAAATCTGAAATTTTGAAGCATATTTTGATGTGTCTGCACTTAATCCGAAATTAAACATAAACCACCATAAAGGTGACATTTCGCAGAGATCTCGCTATCAAATTTATCTCTAAACAATGCTTACGATTCACTTTATCCTGGTGGCCAGGGCTTCGCTTGCCAAATTGACAAACATTCTTGGCCAGCTAATTAATCAAACTAATCTCGCAGATAGTGAGTAGATGTTATTTAATAAAAGCTTCACTGGAAATATTTACCGTAGCACGAATTAAAATGCTGATGCTTTTCACCTGCGCGATTTCGGTTTGATCGTTAGAGCAAGGTTTGATATTAACGCTATGTTGGAATCATTTAGCCATGTATTACGGGAACTCATCCCGATCAAATTGCAATTAAACCGATCGAAAGCGTAATCTTTAAGCTGACAGGAATAAAAAGCCACTGTATTAAATCAATAAATATGTTAAAATGTAGGTAATATTTGGCTTATTAGTATTATACACAATTTCCAAAAAGTAAAGCACTACAATTAACTAAACTTAACTTTTCATGACCACAATAAATTAAATCAACTTTTAAGTATGTTAAATAAATTTAAAAACTATAGTATAATTCGTAAGTAGATACAGTAAAGCAATGTAGGTATGTAGGTAACAGTAAAGCAATGCAGGTACAGTAAAGTAATGTAGGTATACCAAAAGTAATTTTAATGCATTCATCCCGTTATAGCGTTAAATTGACAAAAGGGTATCAATGTTCAAAAATTATTACAGTATATTTTAGAAGATTATACAATTTCATAATCAATTGATATGTAGCGGACAGAAATGCTGTGGATTTTTTCAAATATTTGATCTTTTGAATTAATTATGGAATGTAAATAAGATTCATATACAAAAAAATGATTTTAATTATTATCATAATAAGAGGCAATCATAACTAGTACGTTGATCGTAAAACGTACGCTGCATGATTACAGCCC
>CM063510.1:162440688-162458188 GCA_032207245.1 Pardosa pseudoannulata
TTTATTGTCCAAAGACAGAAATAAATGGTTTGAAAAGGAATCATGTATATTTATGTTTCAATATACGTATTAAATTTTAAAGAAAAGCAAAATTTGAGTCTCATTTGTTGTAATTTTTAAATATAGCAAGTGAATACATAGTTAATATGTTCTCAAAGTTTAGATATTTTACCTAGATTTTGGTAATTAAATAAAATATTTTAATAAGCCTAGTCTTTTCCAATGCAGTAAACACATAAAAACGGCATGTACTTTTCATGTCAGTACTCGTTGTTAGAAGTGCAGCCGAATCGGCACCTTCTCAACTTCCAGTGAATCCCCACAATTTGTTTTTGTTTTGTTTAAAGTTAACCGAGGCTTCTTAATCGCCATTTGTACAGCTGACTCTCGTTGTATGTTTGATTGTGACTTCAACTCTCACTCGGCAGCTACGAACTGTGTAATTTTGTGATTGGCTGAATGAGAGAGGAAGTTGCATGTATATGTTAAATTTTATGCGATGTCTACTGCTAGATATATAAGAGGATTGTTGGATGTTTTTTTTTTCGCAGTTGTGCATTTTTCCCGGCACGTAGGCTGACATAGGATAATATCTTTTTATTTTAAGATTTAAATAAATATTTCTTTTCGTTTTTTTTAAATAGTTTGTCATTTTTATAATCACTACCAGAACCTTGCTCTGCTCAAGTACCGGTATTCAGTTGTTCGTATCAATACCGGTAACACTCGTTATTGTTGATTCGATAAGAAGATAAATAACGAGTTGCTCGTATTGTGAAGGAAACTCAGTTTGCCAACTAAGAGTACTACCAAAAAATAAAATCAAAATAAGCAAAGATGTTAACGATTATTTTACACTGTTGTACAAAACTTAAGCAACAGGTGGATTTTTTGCCATAGCTCCACGAGAAATCATCTGAGAGGAATTCAGAAATGAGGGAGAGTATTATGTACGTAGAGGATGACGAAAGCATTGGCGTTGAATAAGGAAAACATTGCATACGGTATGGAATCAACCAAAAACAAGCTTTATTGAACGCATAGTATCGTGACTCCTGATTGTCTATCCAAGATGAAGAACAACAAGCAGATGTTACTTATTATGTGATAAGCCCTCCCCTAACTGCAATGGTAGTCCGCACCGCCTCCACACACTCAGAACCAGCTGGTCCAACATTTGTTGCTGTAGGTAGGTTGGTTGGTTGGTTGATTGGGAGCACTACGGTCTACTTTTTGCAACACGAGGGCTAATAAGACCGGGATCTACTGCTTAAAGCCGATTCCGAACGGCTACGAGCATCCATGTCTCAGTGGGATTCGAATCCACGAACTCTGGTTCCGAATATCAGTGCCCTAACCATTCTGTCATCGTTCGGCAATTGTTGCTGTAGGAATGTCCATTCCGCGATCAGCATCTGTTAGAATTGTTGGGTGTTCTAAGGAGGATGTAAGCGTTCTGCAATGGGTCTCCCCAAAGAATCCCACACATGTTCGATGGGCTTTAAATAAAAGGAGTACGTTGGTCAATCCATTCGAGTGATATCTTCACTTTCCAGTAGCTCCTCAACAGGAAGAGTGAGATGTGTCCGTACAATGTCACCCATAAAAATGAAGTCTGGGCCAATCGTACCTCGGAACAGACATATATGGGGAATGAGTACCTCCTCACAATAGCGATTCCTGGTTACAGAACTTCTGCCGAAAACGTGGAGCTCAGTTCGCCGATTCAGCATAATACCTCCCCACACAAGAACTCCAGGACCACCGTAACGATGTTTTTCCTTCATGTTACTAGGATAAAACCATGTCCCGACCTCTCTCCAAATCAAAACGCGTTGAGAATCTCTTCTTGTACTGAACCGATACTCATCCGTAAAGAGGTCACGACTCTCTTGATCAGTTGTCCTGTTTTTGTGATCTCTGCAATACTGTAAATGGTGGCGTCGGTGGCCAACTTTGAACGGGAGGTAGCGTTCAGGACGGCGGACGAATAGGCCACCTTTGTGAAGGCGTCTGGCCACAGTAATGCAAACAATGCACGGCCACATCGGACTCTTGCTCTTGAGTCCGAGTTCCAAAACTACTGGAAAGTGAAGATATCACTCGAATGAATTTGCTAGCGTACTCCCCTGATTTAAATCCCATCAAACATGTGCGGGATGCTTTGGGGAGACGCACTGCAGCACCCTTACATCCTCCAGAGATTACACAACAACTCTAACAGATGCTAATTGCGGAATGGGAACTCCTACCACAAGAAATATTGGACCAGCTGGTTCTGAGTATGCGGAGACGGTGCGAAGCAACCATTGCAGTTCGGAGAGGGCATATCCCATATTAAGGAACATTTGCATGTTTTTCTGTTTCTTGGATGGGCAATGATGAGTCACGATACTATGTGTTCAATAAAGCTTGTTTTTGTTTGATTCCATACCGAATGCATTGTATTCTTTTTTCAGCTCCGATGTTTTCGTCATACTTTACGTACTTAATAATTACGTACATAATTCCCTCATTTCTGAATTTCATATCTCTCAGATGATTTCTTGTGGAGTTATGGCAAAAAACCTACCTGTTGCTTAAGTTTTGAACACCAGTAAAATCATTGTCATTACATGTACACTTCTTCTGGATTCTCTCGATTTTTAATCTTTACTAGTATTTTTCTGTTTAAGTGTCGCATGAAACCACTTTTGAAAGCAGATTTATTTCAGTTGTTATAATGGAATGTCAAAATTTTTTGATAATGAATAACAATGCCAAAACTTGTCTTTTTCTGCTTACAGTTTGTATCGTACATGCTGGTTAAATATATTCATTCATAAATTGTACCAATTAAAAAAAGAAGTAATTAAAAAAAAGAAGTTTTGATAGAATAACACTTTTTGTATATGATATAATTATATATTTAATACAAATAAAAATATACATGAAACAAAATTATTCATTTGAACCTGAACTTTTATATTTTAGTTGAACCCGAACGAAATCCGGAACCAAAAAAAATTACGGCTCGATGTCCCTGATTATTTGTATTAACTCACAAACACACTCAAATACACAGTGTTACCAGTATACAAGTATAAATGTAAATAATACATAACTATACATATTAATAGGATTTTTTGTTGGTTCTTTAATATATGTGATCACAAAATGATAATTAGAAAAATATCAAACTTATTACTCAGTATGCAATTAAATCATAGCATACTAGACACGATACAAATCACCGATACGGAAGGAGGGCAAATAAAATTTGGTAGTCATTACTAAAGCAAACAACTTCGAAACATAGACAAGTCGCTGAATAAACCTACATTACAGCAAATGAATAACAACAGTCTGTAAGATTATCCCTGTTTCTAAAGTTTGCTGTTATAATGTGTGAATATTAAACATTTAATTTTAGAAGCGGAATAATTTTAGTGCATTTTCCGGAGGAATGACATAGGTTTTAAGTGAGCAGGAGGGTGTTTAGCATATAGATAAAATCGTATCTGACCCGTGACTCTCTGTTTTCTGTAGAATAGAGTGTTTCAAATTTAATTTTCGAATTTAAGATGTTATGTTCAGGTAAGCCTTCGTTAAAATCAACTGAAAGGT
Organism: Pardosa pseudoannulata; assembly: GCA_032207245.1. Classification (NCBI taxonomy): domain Eukaryota; kingdom Metazoa; phylum Arthropoda; class Arachnida; order Araneae; family Lycosidae; genus Pardosa; species Pardosa pseudoannulata. The sequence continues at coordinate 162,444,295 of CM063510.1, forward strand.
AGTCACTTATCACATGTTTCCTTTCCTTTAATTATTTCTAGCCATAAGGCTCTCTAGTTTAAGAGTGCATATATATATATATATATATATATATATATATATATATATATATATATATATATATATATATATATATATATATATATATATATATATATATATATATATATATATATATATATATATATATATATATATATATATATAGAGAGAGAGAGAGAGAGAGAGAGAGAGAGGTTTGGTTTGGTTTGGTTTGGAGCGCTACGGTCTACTGTTTTGCAGACGAGGGCTAATGAGACCGGGACCTACTGCTTAAAGCCGATTCCGAACGGCTACGAACATCCATGCCATAGTGGGATTCGAACCCACGAACTCCGGTACCGACGATCAGCGCCCTAACCAATCGGCCAGCGTTCGGCCTTATAGAGAGAGAGAGAGAGAGAGAGAGAGAGAGAGAGAGAGAGAGAGAGAGAGAGAGAGAGAGATATATAGGTAGATATATATATATATATATATATATATATATATATATATATGTGTGTGTGTGTGTGTGTGTGTGTGTGTGTGTGTGTGTGAGAGAGAGAGAGAGAGAGAAAGAGAGAGACAGTACGTGTAATGATGTTTTATCCTAAAAGTTATGAACGTAATTATAATTCTATTTTAAAATGTATTTCAGGCGGTTTTATCCTACATTGCAAAGTTTGGCGAATCTCTTTTGTTCTTTCCTTCTCTGTCTGGAAAATGGGCCACTTCGCGTACAAACAAATTAATTCCCACATTACTTATAAAACTGATTTTTGCTTTAACACGTGTCATCATATGGCTAACTATTAACTCATCCATTGGCGGACTCATACACCTATATAACGACATTTACTGTTTTTTTTTAATCATAGGCCATGGTGAGAGGATGCAAATTGAAACTGCAATTTTATACTATCAATTTATTTGTTTTCACTTTCAGCTTATTGCACTGTTCATGTATATCTATTTTTCTTTATCATGGGTTGAAATATGGACTACATCTCAATGCATATATATACACATACATACATACATACATACACACACATACGCACGCACACACACACACACACACACACACACACACACACATATATATATATATATATATATATATATATATATATATATATATATATATATATATATAATATATATATATATATATATATATATATATATATATATATATATATATATATATATATATATATATATATATATATATGTGGGCAAACCATCGAAAATGCCTTCAACATGTTAAACCGCAGTTGTACTAAACCAGACTATACGTGGAAAATGGTACTTCCTGAGAAAACAGAAGTAGGGAAAGTAGCTCCTCGGAATTTAGAAGCAGGGCCCAAACAAAAGACCCCTCTGTTTAGCCCGTAACTCCCTGAGGTATCGTCTTAGAACGTGGAAGATATATAACCTCTTACGTGGTTCCTCCGAGATTAGTGAAAAAACCAAATATTTACGGTATGAAGTACAGTGGATATGCATGCATTATGGACATATATATTAATTATTATACAGAATAAAATACAGGGTGTCCCAAAACGACTGCATAAACTCTGCACAGCTGGATCCCTCGTTGGGAGTACATAAAATCTGCCCAAAGAGTTGTATCTGTACGATCCATAGTTTAATAGAAACGAAGTATGATGTCACTGACTTGGCAAGATATTGCTGTTGATATGTGTTTTTCTTGCACTGACAGTGACGTCATACTTACCTTTTCCTAAAATACAAAAAAACAAATTATGACGTCACTGCCAATGCAAGAAAAAAAAACAGTTTATCGAACATATCAACAGTAGTATATGCACGGCCATACTCCCTAACTGTTCGTAAGGCATTTCCATTACATAAGCCTTACATCAGATACATGTCTCAGTAGTCACGAACGGAATACATTTCCACCATACGAAGACTACTGGTAGCGGCAAGATCCAGCCTTTTAAATACTGGTTCAACGGCAGCTTAACGTCATTCTATGGAGCGTGCGCATGCATAACGTGATATACGAGGTGACGTTTTAAACATTATTGTCTGGAAATATATGCAAATACTGCTGTTCATATGTCGAAAGTGTCGAAAGTTCATATGTCGAAAGAAGCGATGTCACACTTTGTTTTTTCATAATTTTCTCTTAAGCTATGGATCGTACAGGAACACTCCTTTGGGCAGTTTTTATGTACTCCCAACGAGAAATCTAGCTGGGAAGTGTGTATGAAGTCGTTTTGGGAGGACCTGTATATATAGCTTATTGATATTCAATTTTTTACTTTATAAGCAATATCTTTACTCTGGTAGTAACCGAGTAAACTTCATGTAAACCCAAGAAATGTTTACATGGATAACGCTTAATTTATTTTCTAAAATGTGTTAAATAGGAATGTTTTACTATTTCCTATATGATGAAAAAAATCTTTTTTCATATAGATATATTTATATACGTAAACGAATATAAATATATCTATATTTATATTCGTTTACGTATATATTTCCATTAACTCGGATCAATAAACCAAAACTAAAACTAACCACTTTCTGCTACCCAATTCCTAGTTAAATATAGTAAACGCATAATTATACCTTCCTTCCAAAACTTTTCGGAGGCAGTCTGTCATAGCCTGCGTGACGAAATCCATTACGGCTCATTTTCTAGCTTCGCGAGTTGCTTCAAAAGTAGAGAGAGAGAGGTGATGTTGCTTCACACGGGAAGCAGAAAGTGGCGAGAAAAAATGTATGTATAGCATATACGTATATAAATTATGATAAATCTGCAAACAGAGTCAAACACGGAAGTTCCCCCATTCCTTTAATGCTTCATACCTGACGAAATGATTTACGGTTGATTTAGCGTCTGGGGAAAACTCGAATTTCTATAGGTGCATAGATTTGCCGTGATGCGGTTTTTTTTATTTAGGTATATGTTACCAATGAAATAAATGTAGATAAATGTGGATAAGTTATGCGTGTGCATATTAGGATGATTATGTATATCCTTTACTGAATACTTTGTTAAACGTCATTAATTACCTCGCAAGTTTTGCTTCATCTTCGTGCAATATTATTGAGCTCAATTCAAAACTTTTTATTGTTAGGTAGAGCATGGAAAATTTCGGTTTCTTGTTTATTAACACTAGATTTACGGATGTTGATCATATACCTATTTTTATTGAAGTGAGACTATTTGACTCATACAAGAAAATGGAAGTTTTTTGCAAAGAAAATAGTTCTAAATTAATTTAAATAAAATGTTTATTATAAAAAAATCATGGAAAATATTTTGTACATACAAAATCTCGTTTGAAACACATTTTCCTCAAAAATTTCTATTACATTTAGCACAATGGTTTTTTTTACCAATGAAATAAATGTAGATAAATGTGGAAAAGGTGTGAGCGTGCATATTAGGATGATTATGTATATCCTTTACTGAATATTACTTTGTTAAACGTCATTAATTACCTCGCAAGTTTTGCTTCATCTTCATGCAATATTATTGAGTCCAATTCAAAAAATTTTATTGTTATGTAGAGCATGGAATTCTTCGGTTTCTTGTTTATTAACACTAGATTTACGGATGTTGATCATATACCTATTTTTATTGAAGTGAGCCAATTTGACTCATACAAGAAAATGGAAGTTTTTTGCAAAGAAAATAGTTCTAAATTAATTTAAATAAAATGTTTATTATCAAAAAATTCATGGAATATATTTTATGCATATAAAATCTCGTATTGAAACACATTTACCGCAAACATTACTATTACATTTAGCACAATGGTTTTTTTTACCAATGAAATAAATGTAGATAAATTTGGAAAAGGTATGCGCGTGCATATAGGATGATATTAGGATGATTATGTATATCCTTTACTGAATACTTTATTAAACGTCATTAATTACCTCGCAAGTTTTGCTTCATCTTCATGCAATATTATTGATAATTCAAAAAAATTTTATTATTAGGTAGAGCATAGAATTCTTCGGTTTCTTGTTTATTAACACTAGATTTACGGATGTTGATCATATACCTATTTTTATTGAAGTGAGCCAATTTGACTCATACAATAAAATGGAATATTGGTTATTCGTCGTACCTTCGTCGAATAAAAATATTTCTATTCGGAATCGATTTAAATAGTTTAATTTAACATGAATAAACCAAATCCAAACATAAAGAAAATAAATTTTTTGCAAAAGAAAATAGTTTCATTAATTTAAATAAAATGTTTATTTTAAAAAATTCGAATATTATATATAAAATTTTATAAACACATTATATTACTATTACATTTAGCACAATGGTTTATGTTACCAATGAAATAAATGTAGATAAATGTGGAAAAGGTATGTGCGTGCATATTAGGATAATTATCGATATCCTTTACTGAATATTACTTTGTTAAATGTCATTAATTACCTCGCACGTTTTGCTTCATCTTCATGCAATATTATTGAGCTCAATTCAAAAACAATTATTGTTAGGTAGAGCATGGAATTCTTCGGTTTCTTGCTTATTAACACTAGATTTAAGGAATTTGATCATATACCTATTTTTACTGAAGTGAGACTGTTTGACTCATACAAGAAAATTGAAGTTTTTTTGCAAGATAATAGTTCCAAATTAATTTAAATGAAATGTTTATTATCAAACAAGTCATGGAAAACATTTTTTACATATAAAATCTGTTTTTAAAACACATTTTCCGAAAAAAATTCTATTACATTTAGCACAATGGTTTATGTTACCAATGAAATAAATGTAGATAAATGTGGAAAAAGTGTGAGCGTGCATATTAGGATGATTATGTATATCCTTTACTGAATACTTTGTTAAACGTCATTAATTACCTCGCAAGTTTTGCTTCATCTTCATGCAATATTATTGAGTTCAATTCAAAAAATTTTATTGTTATATAGAGCATGGAATTCTTCGGTTTCTTGTTTATTAACACTAGATTTAAGGATTTTGATCATATAGCTATTTTTACTGAAGGGAGCCAATATGACTCATACAAAAAAATTGAAGTTTTTTGCAAAGAAATTAGTTCCAAGTTATTTTAAATGAAATGTTTATTATAAAAAAAATCATGGAAAACTTTTTTTACGTATAAAATCTGTTTTTTGAATTTGTTTACGTAAAAAATCTGTTACGTATAAAATCTGTTTGAAAAATTTTCCGAAGACTTTTCTATTGCATTTAGCACAATGGTTTCTACATCTGTTTCTTTTGAATGATTGTTGAACTTGACAATTCTTCTGTGCGTCCAGCATAATTTCTATCGTTGGAATGGAAGTTTCTCTATATTTACTTATACTATACTTTATATACTTTATACTTTATATTTACTTTATACTATACTTTATACTGTATATTACTTTATACTATATTTTATATACTTTATATTTACTTTATACTATATATTTATTTTATACTATACTTTATACACTTTATACTTTATATTTATATACTAGATTTATTACTATATTTCTTTACTTTCATATACATTCTCTGAGTCAAGTTGGCTCACAGTGGTGAAAATAGGTATACCACATTTGATAATGTGACATGAAGGATCTGAGGGGAAGAGGAATGAAAGTTTACATATATTTTATAATTTTAACAAAAAACCAATATATATATATATATATATATATATATATATATATATATATTGTTGAAAGTATATTATTAAATTTTTACACTAATAATCACTTTATATTTTTATGCTAAATGTAGAAGAATATTCCAAATGTTTTTGTCTTTAAATGAAGTTCAACTCCTAATAAAAAATTAAGATTCTCTTTATTTTTTTAAGAATGTTCTCAATCAATCATGGTATTCTGTATGTAGAATTATAAATATTTTACATTTTTTCTTGTATATATATATTATAATAATTTAGTTTTGATAAAGATAAATTACAGCAGTGTATACTGAAGTGAACCGATTACTTAATTTGTGTGTGGAATTGAATCGATAGCTTTTTTTTTATTACCCGAGTCTACAGGTTTGAATCCCGCTACTGCAGTGACGTTTATAACTGTTTGGAATGATATTTGAGAAATGATTAAACCCCTTAATGCACAGGGTTTTTTATAAAGGCCGGCACAAAAAAAAACATTTTTATAATATAAAAAAATTTAAAACGATGTGTTGCCAAAAAAATTACAAAAATACAAAAATAATCAAAATTTTTATTACAATTTTAGATTTTGATAACCTTACAGAAAATAGTCAAATATAGCTTACAATCCTATGTAAATTATAAATATCAATAAAACGATTGTTTTTTATGCTTTTATAATGTTATTTTCAATTCTTGATTGCATTAGAGTGTGAAAAATTATAGCAACATAAAGTACAACGCCGCTCGAATTATATAGAGTGTGCACATTTTGGCCAATTTAGCGTGCTCGACTTAACTCGAGCTTGCACAATAAAGTGATAAATAATTTTATGGAAACATCCTAAACTTATGCCCCTCCAAAGAAATAAAAAGCTGATTGAATATTAGAAGTGTGTGAGTAAAATATTAATAGAATCATGTACATAAAATGAAAACAGCGTTCACAGTGGACCAATAATATTTGTGCAATAAAGCTGAAAAGAACTCTAATAAATGTTATTTAACATTCAAATATTTTGGATTAACACAATGTTCTGAAAAGATAAAAAGAAATAGAAAATTTTCGTAGAATAAATTTCTTGTAGATTTTGATGGGAGATTTACGTCACAACTTTATAAAACTCTTTCAATCAGAAATATCTTCTTATGTAAGTATAAAGCATCAGAAACCTTTTTTATTATAAAAAAGCATTACAGTTACAAATTTTTCCTAAACAGATGCAAACCTCATACACATAGGCCCGAGGCAAATGAATAACAAGGCATTTCAGATTCACCTTGTCTTTTAATATATGACGACATAATATCCTACATATGAAACATTTAATTTGGATGTGGAATAATTTAGTAGAAAGAGGTAAGCCGCTTGTTGCAAATTTTCCGGGCAATGACAAACATTGTTCCTGTAAGTAAGTGGTGGAACATTTTGAATGCAGTTATAAGTATCTCTGACCCGCCGACTCCCTAATTTTCTAAACTCGAGTGTGTTTTGAGTTTAATTTCCAGAAAGGCATTATGTTTCCGGAAAATGTTATTAAAGAAACCCGTAAAACATTCAACACATTCCTGCATTTGAAGTTTCTCGAATGGAAAATTATTATATCACATTACAGTCTTTGTATTTATATATGCGTAGATGCGCTTGTATATGTATATGTATATGTATGTATGTATATGTATATGTTTATGTATATATATATATATATATATATATATATACATATATATATATATATATATATATATATATATATACATATATATATATATACATATACATATACATATATATACATATACATATATATATACGAATACATATACATATACATATACATAATATATATACATATACATATACATATATATCTATACATATTTACACGCATACATTATATATATATATATATATATATATATATAATATATATATATAATATATATATATATAAATATATATTTGATTTAAATTGGTTCTGATATTTGTTAAAGAATTATGAGAAAATATATTTCTGGTAGAACACATAGTAGACGAAATAAAATTAGAATAGTTGATCCAACCAAAAATATATTAAAATGTCATCCGTTCCTGATTTATAAAAATGATGAAACAAATATTTTGAATTGGTTCGATATATGTTAAGGACTTTTAGAAAAACTATTCCAGGATTGATCAACCAGTTATTTTAAAAAAATATGAGTAAACTAATCATAAATATTTATAAAAATATGTAACAGCGATACTGCTTATATTAGAAACCTTTAAAGTAAAACATCACAAAATCGTATCTTATGTTTTTATGAAATGACCTTTTCTTCTTCTAAAATATAGTTTGTCAATGCTTTTGTAATATTCCTTAGTCGCTATTCCTGGAATTGTTTATTGATATCTACAATTCATAAAATTAATAATTATTTCTTTAAATATGAAAAATGTAAGCAATACACTAGAACAATAATTTTTTTGTAATGAAGAATCATATCTACCAGTAGTTTAAAAGGTGTATGTAGAAATGAAACAGAAATGTTGGTGAATGATTCAAACTAGTGATCATCAAACTGAGTAGTCAGAATGATCATATTGTATTGATATTACGAATTAACCCCACTGTTCTGTTCGTATTTACTCCATGCATATAACGTTCGGGTCAATATAAACCGATTCAGGACACTAACATTTGTTGCAGTAAATGATAGGTGCCATTTTAGAAATAGTTTAAGCAATATTAATGTAAGTTTAAAAATAGAGATTTAATAATATAAAGCATCTATAAAAATAACAGATAAATCTCTTAAATTGAAACTTAAAATAATATAAGGTATCTATGAAAACAACGAAAACATATTAGAAATTGAAATTTATCTTTATTTACAATTAGAACAGTAATACCTTACATGAGATTTGCAAATGTAATTCTTACAATTGTAGAATTCTATATTAGTTATTGCTTGATGGACAGAACTTGCACCTTTCACGTTTGGCACACAATGAAGTTTCCACAAGATATCCCGGTGGTGCGTTTCCCCTATCTCTCTGTATTCGTTTCACTATTTTTATTGAGTCTTCACTTCTTAATAGGTTAGCCTTGCTTCAGTGTAAGGATAAATGGGTGATTTTCTCAGTTTTTCCTAAAAATTACCTTCTTTTAGTCAATTTTTTTCGTTCCATTCCCGATATATTGAATTTCAAAGAATAAATGAATTGTACACAGAAATATCAAGCATGTTGTAGAATACTATCATGGGTCAGTGATTTTATTGTATTTACAAGCATATGTGATTAAATGTTGATTAAGAGTAGTCACAAACCCTTTAGCTGATATATAATCTAGTATTATTATGGGTTTTTTTTGTCAGATATGTTGCTAACTTCTTTGTCAGGATGTAACGTGCTCATAAAAAACATTCTTGTTCTTTTTTGGAACATAGTTTACAACTGTTGTGTCATCTATAAAAGAAAATTGTGAGCTAAGAACTTCTTAGTTTGGCATTTCTTTAAGAAGTTCTGATTTTATTTTTTCTATTGGTGCCAAGCATAGTCATTTTCCGTTTTAGAAGAAGTTTTCCTAAGTTGTAAGATGTGAAAAAATGATCACATGTAATATTTTGTCCCGAATACCCACAAGTATGATCACACTCTACTCGCATTCTCTGTTTTTTATCTGATTTTGACCGATGTTTTTTTCCAGTGTAAATTTGTTTTTTAAGTCCATACGAAGGTTTAATGTTAAACACAGTCCATATTTTGATCAAAGATTTGGATGGCTTAGTTGGTGCATACAGTTTGAATGGAAATCCACGAAATACTAACACGAATATGTCCACGGAATCATACTAATTTTTCATCTACAGTATTATTTTTAATTCGGGTTATGTAATTTTGGTAGAATTCCTATCTATTCCTTTTCCCAGGTATTTCGCAGTGTGAAAAATTTATTCAAATGTCTTATTCCTTGAAGAGTGGATTTATTATCAAACAAATTATGGTTAAAAATCTTTCAGATGACATTGTCGCACGAAATATATTTCTGCTATTTTCTTTATCCCACACGCTCTTATTTATTCTACATATAATTAATGAACACCAGCTAACATTAATTCAATATATTCTTGAAAGTTTCACTTTAGATATTTTTCTACTTTTTTTTAATAAACATTTCCTAATTCAGTAGCAATCATTTTAAATTATTTCGTTTTCAATTACAAAAGTAAAAGTTACCTCAAATGCCATTTTACTTCTGTTATTCTTGCTTTTGTATATCTTGTAATACCTGCAATAATTTATAATAATATTAGCAGCTGCTTATTGAGAAGAATATGGCAGTGGATCCAATTTTTCTATTTTCTGCATAGTTCATTTGTTGAATATCGGTATCAAAATCTTTGCCAGAACTTTTAGTCTGAATTTCATCACTTCGACCATCACATCTAGTATGATATTCATACATTTTATTCATTTCACTGACGAGTATAATTATCAAACTCAAATAATCCTTATTTGCTGCCTAAAACTTTTATTAGTTCAGCTATATCAGCATGACTGAAATTTATGCGAAGCATCATTTTTTGTGTTACATTCACAGGCCAAAATCTTTAACAATATATTAAAAAATGAAAGGAAGAAGACAAAAAGAAACACTGTAATAAGAGCAAATGATTGCTACTCCCCCATTAGGGCAATTCATTTTTTAACCGTTTATCCTGTTATTTTTGTCGATGATCTTTCGTCAATGAAACATATTTGGTTACTTTATCTATTTTTTCTTTTTTTTTTTTATTTATTTGTTGAGAAATTTTGTATTTCGTTGAGTGCCTCTGTTTAAATCATTTTCAATTCCTATTATTTTTTTTTGTTAAATATTTTTTTTTTCTTTTTTTTTTGCATTATTTTTTTTGGTATTGGGGTCCAACGTTTTTATCAAATGGTTTTTTTTATTCTGGTATTGTTATAATATCATTTTTTTATATTTTCTTTATTTTTTTTGGTTTTTTATTTATTTTTCTTTTTATTGTATTTTTTGTTATTTTGTATTTTTTTTTCACTTAGTGTTTTTAGTTCAACTTTGTTTTTGATTCATCATAAGTGGCCTCTTCACAATATTAGAGTATAGGGCTTCATTTTTTTTATTTTCACTCCCTCTTAGAATAAATTATTCATGAACATTTAAAAAAGAAAATTCAATATACTATTGTTTTCTTTTATTATATTTTAATAAAATAAATTATATAAAATAATTGATTAATACATTGACATATATAAATGAGATATAAATAAAAATATTTTAAATAAACGCAAATAAACATAAATCTCTCTAGGAGTATATATTTATATTATTTACCAACGATGTAAAGAAGTTTCATAAAAATATCTATAAATTATATTTTTGGACATATAAATTTTATTTTGGATAATATGGGTCCAAACAGAACAGGACGGTTAAAATATCCAACAAATGGTTATTTTTACTTAAAAAAAATCTGGCAATCTGAGAATCAATCAAATACTCTTAAGTGGATCAGCGCTGTTCATATGAATGTCGCAACATCGGAAAAGTCAATTTTATATTTTGGATTTTCATAAATTTTCTTTCTTTCAGTTAAAAATTATTTTGAATTTTATACAAATTATTGTACTTAGTGCCTCAACCAAATAATGCACTTGTTTTTCGAAAAGCCCTCTAACCAAGTCGGGGCATCTCTGATAAATTAATATAACAGGACTTTTAACGCTTCAGGATTTTAGGGACTCATACGGGAAGAAATTCAAAGTGGAAAATGTCACCTTCACCCTGAAATACACTCGAGGAATATTATGGCCTAAGCATCTTGCGCTGTGATTCCGGTCGGGGGATATAGGGAATGCCGACATTCCACGTTGGAATAATTAAGAACGAGGTATGCACCCATCTTCAAGTCATGTTCGAATATCACTCCCTCCAGAAATAAATTTAGTCATAAAATCAAAAAATTCACAATACTGCCTTACACACGTTATTGCACACAATAAATCACTTATATATATATATATATATAATATATATATATAATATATATATATATATATATATATATATATATATATATGTATATATATATATATATATATATGTATATATATGTGTATATATATATATGTGTATATATATATATATATATAATATATATATATGTGTATATATATGTGTATATATATGTGTATATATATATATGTACATATATATATATATTATATATATATATATATATAATATATATATATATATATATATATATATTGCTTAGCTTTAACAATATATTTCATTTAAAATATATCTCTCCTATTCTAGTCCTTAAAATCTTTTTCCAGAATCTATAAATGTTTTAATCAAAGGAGTGTTTTCGATATATATATATATTCGATATTTCCTAAACCTTTCTATCCTATAAATGTATAAAATTTCTGACCGTTCAACATATTCCCTGCTGTTGCTGGCAAATGGCGTAAGCTTTCGGGATAATTCTGTCAGGCAGAAGCATATATCTGAGAGTTTTGATAGCTTGTAACAGATAAAGTTTGATTACAATAGCGGTCAACGACTCCGCACAAACATTGAAAATGGCGCATATTGCTAATTCCTTAAGATACGATGAGTTAATTAAACTTATTATTATCAAGAGACTATTTCCATTCGCCTTAACTCTGGAACACGACACACGACATGTCATGTATATATATATATATATATATAAATATATATATATATATATATATATATATATATATATATATATATATATATGTATGTATATATATATATTTATGTGTGTGTGTATGTGTGTGTATATACATATATGTATTATATTTGCATATATATGTATGTATGTAATTTGTCAATCAGAATAGAAAAAGTATTTGTATGCAGTTATGGCTAAAAGTAGTTCAAAAAAAAGAAATTTAGGATTAAAATACATTATTAAGAATCTTCTCTCACGTATATTTTCCAAAATACGTACATCTTCATTTTATAGTTTGTATGGATCAAATCATAAGTCTCAATTTGTTAGACACAAGGTGAATGTTGTTGTTTAAGAGTCAAGAGCTATCTATAAACACTTATACAACAGGACGTTTATCATTTTGAAATAGCCAAATTGATAGTAAAAGCAAAGAAATTCACCAAAATTGCCAGAAAAGAATATAAAATACTAGAAAATTAAGATACACATTATTATTATTTAGTTTTTTAGGTTGAAAATATGATACACAAACACACACACATCACACATATTTATTATATATATATATATATATATATATATAAATATATTTTATATATATATAATATATGAATGAACGAAACCAAACAGATACATTTCGTGAAATGTTTTGATCGCTACGGGGAAAAGCAAAGAATGACAGATATATTTTATGAATACACCTGGAAAATCATATCTGGTCAAATCATTTTATTAACAGAATTCAGAGAAACAAATTGAAGTCATATTGAAATAGTTCATTATGGAGTAAAACCTAAAGGTGTCCCATGATACGTTGGAAAATATAAACTGTGCATAAATATGACTGCAAAAGTTTTATAAAAAAGATTTCTTTAGTACGTAGTGTAGTGCTTTAACGATAAATTTAAAATTTTTAAATTTATAAATTTAATAGTATTCTTATGAAGTGAATATATAATGTCTTTAGATGAATTATATAAAACACTAAAACATACTAGAATATTATTTTTATTAGATTGCGAGACTACAATATTCTTCCAACAATATTACTTAAAAATATCTTATTAAACATCATTCTAGTTATTTAGATTTAAATTTAATTTTGATTTTTTAAATCCTCTATATAATAATAGCTCAAGTTGTCTGGTCGTCCGTCCTCGAATTTATGACGCGGTTGAACATGGAATTGATATAAGCATCCATATTGGATTCTTGATGAGTTAGCGTTAGCAAAATGCAAAGCAAGTCTTTAAAACGGTCGAAATCCACCCCTTTACCCTTTTCGAGCGTTTTAATTCATTATATCAAGCAGCAATTTAAGAGAAGGTGATTAAATTTATCATATTATCACATAATAAATAGGTAAAAATAACATTTTTTGTTGCATTAAGATGTCATTCCTTTAACCATCTCATTTAATCATTTCTTATTTTAAATTATTTAAATATCGTCTGCATTATTTTCATACGTTTTATCACTGAACTTAGATCTAATATAAATAATTTTCT
>CM063510.1:162465688-162468188 GCA_032207245.1 Pardosa pseudoannulata
ACTACAATAGGCACGGAGGTATTGCGTCTGAAAACACTTAATCTAGCTTAATATGTTTCGCCAATAAATGCAGGCGGTAAGCTTGGATCTGAGATTTTGCGTTATCCTCAAAGCTATGCATAGATTTACTAGAGAGGTCCCTTTAAATATACTCTGTAAACAGCTTCGAAGTTAAAGAGTCCCTCGCGTGTATATATTTTGAAATTCGACTTATCTCCGTCCGACCAGGCGTTTTCGAAAAGAAATTCTTAATTTTCGGCCACTCTTGTGATTATTTTATGAATGATGAATCACGTTATTCCAGAAACCTAATCATCTTGAAATTTCAAGTTGTGTGTCGCATAAGATGCTTTTCGTAGAATGGATTTGCGTGAGTTTCTGAGGTTGAACTAATCGGTTGAACATTAACTGCGTTTTGGATGACAGCAATTTGTGAAACATATCATGTTTTTATGTATTAAGAGAATTTTTATAATAAGTTGTTTATTACTTATCATAACTATATATTAAATATATATATATATATATATATATATATATATATATATATATATATATATATATATATATATATATATATATATATGTATATGTATATATGTACATATATATATGTGCATATATATATATATATATATATATATATATATATATATATATATATATATATATATATATATATATATATATATATATATATATATATATATATACTATATATATATATATATAATATAATTTAAGAATACTGTAAAATAATGTAACCGAGTTGATGGATGCAGTCTTACAAAAGCATATTTTATTTAGAATACCATATAACACACAAGCCCCGTAGGGAAAAAGAACACGAAAAGAAAATATTTGATAGTAAATTACATCTCGTTCTCAAAGGAAAAGCTTTTAAATCTGTCATCAAGGCTTTTTATTAACGTCTGGAAGGGAAGTGGCTCCAGGAATGATGTCATTCCGATAAACAATCCTTTTACTTAAATTTCTTCTAATTTATTCTAGAAGGTAGTATGTCATAATGCGCAGGAAAAAAAATATTTTAACGGGGCTGCTATTCTAAATTTAAGGTGCAAGGAAATGAGCAGTCGCTGCCATATTTAAGAAAAATGTGTTTTAGAATTGTATTATTACACATATAATATATATATATATATATCAGCAAAATAATATATATATATATATATATATATATATATATGTCTGTGTATATATATATGCATATACAAATTGTACTTTTATTTTCATTTTTCAACACCTGCTTTTTAATGAGTTTCAGTCAATACCTTAACAATAAAAAGCAATTTACTGTGTTTAATAATATGCTGTTAAATGTGAGGTTCCACAGTGCTGTGTTTGGGTTTTCCGAAAGCTTCACAACTCCACATTGAATAAGATT
The DNA here is from genome assembly GCA_032207245.1 of Pardosa pseudoannulata. NCBI lineage: Eukaryota > Metazoa > Arthropoda > Arachnida > Araneae > Lycosidae > Pardosa > Pardosa pseudoannulata. The sequence continues at coordinate 162,467,094 of CM063510.1, forward strand.
TCTTATTGCGTAGCCAACCTAAAAGAAGTGACTAATATGCTGTGTAATTGGTGACAATAATAACAAAATATTTTACAGAAAGTCAATTTTGGTTTTACACAGTCATCTACCGTTAGGCAAATTTTTGCTTTCTTCTTTTAATTTTTTTTGTTGTAGCACAGAATTTATTACACCCAATCAGTTGTTTTATATACTAATGTACATAACAAGAATGGGGACGTGTATCTCAAGAAAGATGAAATAAAAAATTATTCTTCGATAATCAGTGTAAACCAATCATGTAAAAATGATGTAACATATTTCACCCTTTGCCTGTCTTGTAAATCACGAGTGTAGTGTGTTAAAATTATTTTTATTTACCTGTATAAAATTTTAATCTTTATATCCAATATATATCATATCAAGTGGGCCAGCAAAAGAGTTTAAAGACAAAATAAAATTATTTTATAAATTTTATGGGCAACGGATTTCTATAAAGATACTTTTTTTAATAATATTATAACTAAAACTTAGAAATAATTTACCTCCGCCATTCATCTATTAATAGTATCCCCAGGTTATTCACTATTATTAACTATTTATGAAATTCAGTTTGCAATACTGTGTATATGATAAATCTTCAAATGAAAATTTTATACAATATGTATTAAAAAGTAATTTTAAATGCATTTAAAGTGTTAAAAATGTTGATAGGTACTAACTAAAAATATACGATAGAGAAGATAGATAGATAGAGAAGAACAATTGTAGTTTTAATCTATTTTAATCATTAAAATGTAACCAGGAATGTGCGTAAATAATTCTCTCAATTTACAGATCTCGGTCATCTACCAAAACTGTTGCCAGATAAATCATATAATTGGAAGCAAATAAAATTTCTCATGGAAACATATAAACATTGGTTCATAGAGCATAAAATCTAACACTAGAGACATTGACTAAGAAAAAAAATGTAGAAATAAGTGTATAATATAAATATTTAGTTAGAGGATATATAACCAATAATAACACCTTGACATATAATGACATCAGTCATTTCGTGTGGCAATTTAAATTTTATTTAACACAGTTCTTGACGTCTCCAAGACGTCAAAA
>CM063510.1:162488188-162490688 GCA_032207245.1 Pardosa pseudoannulata
CCTAAATTGTGTAATATGTATGAGAATCTATTATATATATATATATATATATATATATATATATATATATATATTATATATATATGTATGTATGTATGTATGTATGTATATATATATATATACATACATACATACATATGTATGTATGTATGTATGTATGTGTATATATATATATATATATATATATATATATATATATATATACAATATTATATATTATATATATACATATTATATTTTTATGTACATTATAATATATATATATATATATATATATATATATATATATATATATATATATATATATATATATATATATATATATATATATATATATATATATGGAAGTTCTTTTAGGGATAATAAAAATAGATTGAATTATTGTAATTAGATAGAATACATTAATATTTTTTAAATTTATATGTTAACATACATTTAATTTTTACTGTATGATTCTCTAATCTTATTGATATCAATTTGAGCTTACATTTTGAAGTACAAAGAGATTTATTTGATTATAATATAACATGAATCATAACATAATATTGGTATTGGAAAATTTAGATATTTTTGTCTGTCAAAATACTCTTTTATATGGATTGACAATATATCTTTAAAAGTTTTGTCTGCTTTTAGCATCGTTCAAAAGCACAAGCCTAATATGTTTCTTGAAAATGAGTTTAATACTATCTTGCAAATCCACTCTTTGCAAGTAATTTTTTTTTGGTACCGTGTTATACTTACGGATATATTTTAAAAAATGTTAAAAGTGCATTCTTATTTTTTGGAATAAGCTATAGAATATTTGATACATTCCTCAAAGGAATTTTAAAAAGCACGTCTAATTGACATTAAAATAAATATGTTCACCTATTTATAGATTTGCTTTTATTACAGATCTTAAAAGGGTATTATAAAGTATAAAAGCTCAGATTTTTCATAAACGTTTAACATACAGGTGTTAAAAAGTCCAAAAATTTTTATTCATTCCAATCGAAATATAACATTCAAATGTATTTAACACTTCGCTTGCGGGCAACGTATATTTAAGTTTTTGCAGTCTGCCACTGAAGCGCGGTTCACGTAAAAATACGTATTTAGTAGATTTGGGGTGGATAATCGCTAACCACCACAAATATACTAAATAAGTATAATTATATGTATGTGTGACGATATATACGTGTTTTTGCGTTGCTATGCAAAGCTTTGTATTTTTTCTTTCCACAAGTTATGATTGCCGAGTGACTCGGTCTTTTGTTGCGTTATTTCGTCTTCAATCGAATTCCTAGCTCCAAAACGTACAAATCATGTCTTGTCAATTTGAATCTTGGTTTTGTGTTGTTGAATACAAAATTGATGAAATGAGCCGTTGTGACAAAAATAGTGATGAAGAAATAGGCGCTGACTTCGTTTATAGCTGAAATCGTTTATTTTTGTGATTTCGTAAAAATATTGTTTTTTTTGTTCAATAATCATACAGTATATATTAAAGTGTAAAATAAAGAAAGTTTCGTTCATAAAAAAATAGTTTTTGATTTACCGCTTACTTCGATTTGAATCTGCATAACTAAGCTTTCGCGTGATTCACGAAAAAACGCCCGATGCAAGCTTAAGCTGACGATGAATTATATCCACATGCCAAGTGTTAAAATAGTAAAGTGATATACATTCAAACAAAATTTGAACTGAATATAAAATTTAACATCTGTAAGAATATTAATAAGATTAATAAAAATTAAGCATCAATATTTTTTCTAAATATTGAATTGATTAAAAAATTTTTAAATTTCTTTAATACGAATAATTTAGTTACATTTAAACAACAGTTAATAATAATAGTAAATATAAACCAAAGAATTAATATAAATTAATAGTTCTTAATTGCCGCGTAAAAAAACTAATATAAACTATTTACCACTTACTATATTTCATTAAATGATTTCATGAAAGGTTTAGAGCTTCTCCTTAACATGTATCAGGTATAGTCGTTTAGAAAAAAACACATCGACGGTAAATGTAAACGATTTGCTTTATGCGAATGAATCTAATCCTAAGAGTAAATAAAGCCAAATCAATTTGGACGACGACAAACTAAATTACTTAGAGGCCCCGAGGTCGTCCTGTGTCACAAACGTTTCCCTATTTGTGTCTGTTTTTCCGGAACACATTTCAGATTAACCAGGCTTATTTATAGGAAATAATACTATTTTCAGTAAAAATACAGCACGCATCAATGCATTGGAAAAAATATATAGATAAATAATGCAGCATTTTTGTCTACATATATTATGTAGCAAATGCAACAACAAGAATCATTGACACGAATGAAGTTATATTTCAATTAAATGATGAGTATAGGGCTTTGGGAATCAGACGGTTTTTTTTAACTCACCACTTCAATCATTCTGCATCTTGGTTAGAGAATGGCTGCGTACTAAGGAATGATTAAAAAAAATCTAAACAAAAAAATAACGTTAATTAACCTTTTGAAAGGGGCTCT
>CM063510.1:162500688-162505688 GCA_032207245.1 Pardosa pseudoannulata
TTTTTACGAAAGTCATCCAAGATATTTAAGTGGTGCAATTAGAGATACATTATGCCACTTCTGCTTTTTTTAATATATCCTATGTGCGATTTTTGAACGTGCTTTACGTTTTTGTATATTTTTGTAACTGAGAATGAGTGACAACAACATACTTTGCAATTCCATGATAAGTATTTTTCATTATAAATAAGCAATTGTATTCAGTAATCTCGAAATCCAAAATTTAAATGCACATAATTTTTTGTCTTTCTGATTACTGAAATTTTTAAACTTTTTTTATTGTAGTGTGTATAACAATTTTCTTGTTACGATCTCTTTATTTAAATTAAAAATAGCATGTATATACCATTCTTGGAACTAATTTAGCATTTTTATTCTCAGTAATACGAAATACTTTCAACAATCATCCAAATTGTAATGTGAGTATTATTACACAGGCCTACAAAATTTTTTTTTGTTTTGGTGCCTAAGATTTTAAAACTGGATTTAGCTATGTTTGGGGATCTGATCCTAAATACGAAAACAATTTTTCCTCTATCAGCTCTACTTTTTATATAATCTTTTTATATTGTGCAATACTATAGGAAATGTGAACCACATAGCTCCGGGAAAAAACCCCAGATAGGCTAAACATCCGTAATGTAAGTGACTTTCAACCCTTCGACTACAGATTAAATCCTTTTTGAGTTTATAAACATTTTAAAGTAATAAATAAAACACTTTTTGATAATTTAGTATGAGATTTTTCGTCGTGCAGGGTAGATAGAAATTAGCAGTGTATATATTGAGTTTAAAGAGATGTTATAAAGTTAACCTAAAACATACTATTTTTGATTTTTGTACTTGTATCGATAAATAGAAATATAAAATATTTAAGTAGAAGAATGTGCAAATATCCAGTTACAGGCGAAATATTTCACCAGGATATTAAAAATTGGAGGTCCACTCTCAAGGAAGATAGATACGCACATGATTGCTGATCATGCTGAGTTTAAAGGACTTCAAAACACATTCAAGATTGTCACGAAAAAGAAGCTTCCGAAGTGTTCAGTGACTAAACTTCGTCTCACTTTAATAAAATACAATTGTGGAAGTCATACGAGCCTATTTACACTAGTTTCTAGGTAAATTATTAAATATTTTTCTGTATTAATAAATTTTGTATCCTATATATTATTACTATAAGATAAAACTTAATTTTTTATCATTATAATAAATATTTGAGACAGAGTATAGTTGATTTCCTCGATTCCTCTATCTGTGAACGCAAAAATATTTGTGTAATATATTAATAATATATAAATATATTAATAATTAATATATTTGTATAGGATATTAATAATATTATAATAAAATTAATAGTATACTTCCATGTTTAGTTTATTTGATTTGATTTATGGATTCAACTTATAATAGTATAACGTATGTTTTACCAAAATGGCAAATCTCAGAAATACAAGCTGCTAGGCAAAATCTAATGCTTTATTAGAATTCAGGGCATCAAATTCATATAAAATCAGCTCTAAATACCCAGGCACCAAAACCACTGTTGACATGTGTTATTAACTATTTTGTCATTTAAATCTACTTTTAAAAACTTATTTGTAAACCATGCATTTAAATTTAAACTTACTGCAGTAACACTCATTTAAATCAAGAGTAGAAGCTTTAATTACTATAAAACTTCCTTTTACTGTACATAATTTATCATATAATTGAAAATGTGACAAAATACTTTCCATTTGTAAAATATAGTATATAACGGTTCCAATCAGCATTGATCCAATAGGGAATCAACGTTTTTTAATACTTTTTAGACCTAGCATATGAATTTACACTTACTACTATCACGTTCACTGAAATGTGAATTACTTCAACTATCATAAAATTCACTTTACAGTACTGAATTTCTACATGATAGCAAATGTGACAGCAAATCTGATAGTATATGTCAAAACTTCACATTTTGCTTTACTTTTAGGAGTCTATAACTAAGATTAAATATAGTTATCACTATATATTCAATAGAAGGGATTCAGACGTTAATGTATCAATATTTGCTTTTTATTTGTAAAAATATGGATACTCTGATATATTTGTAAAGATATTATAATACACAAATTCTTAGTTGATTGTTTTAATTTAAGATTATATGTCTGATCAAATTATATAGCTACTAATAATGCTGCTCTTACATGTTTAATCGTGTTATTTGTATATTTTACTGTATAAGTATTATCGTACTAAATGTAAACCCCAAATTATGAGTCCTAGAGTATTGAAACTATAAATTTAGAATTTTGTCATTTAGCGGAATATCTACATTTTGACAGACATCAACTTTACCTCTATGCAACAATTTAAGAGAAAAATATTGACATATTTACATACAGCTGATGTGTTTCTAATATAATATGAAATTATCTTTGATCCATTCGGGGAACGTGGGACAGTTGACTATGATCACGCGAAATACAAATAAAAATAAAAAAATGTATATGATATATCATACACCTTTTAACATGTATATGTTTGTGTATGTGTATGCGGATTTGCGTGCGTTATAATTTCCTTGTATAGACGTACAAATAAGTCTTGGTAAGTCATGAGTCTGATATGATGAAATTATCTTTGAACCATTCGGAGAACATTGGACAGTTAACAATGATCACGCGCACTACAAATAAAAATTAAAATATGTATGTAATATATCATACATATTTTTACATTGTATATGTATGTTTATGTGTATGCGAATGTGCGTGCGTTATGATTTTTATGTATAGATGTACAAATAAATCAGGTTTAGACCATATGGTTATTTTGTCTTTATTACTAGTGATGAACTGGAAATCTGCTTTCATGCAGTACGAACTCTGTTCTTTTACCCCTTGTTCTCTGACCATTCTTTACGCCTTTGTTCATTTAATCCTCAAATGATATTCTTAAATTTATTAATTTAAAATATTTTAAATTAATGTTTTATCAAATGTTTATCTTCAGTAAAACCCTTTTACATCAAGGCTTTAAATTAGATTTAGTTCTTGAAATTGGCTATATAGTACACAAATGTACGCTATTATGAGGCGCATCCAGAAAATAAGTATTCCTATTTAAAAGAAAAAAAGAAATCACACTTTCACAAACACATTTATTGGTAACAAGTACAGCAATGTTTCAGCTATTTTTCTACATAGCCATCACCAGAATTGAGACACTTGTCGTATTTTAGGATCAACTTTTGTATACCTCTGCCATCTGTGAATGGAACCAGCCTTCCTGTATTAGAACACCGTGCACATCCCTTTCCGTTAACCCTCCGAGTGGAACACACCGAGGAAAAAAAGTCTCCAAAAAATACGCTAAAGTTTCATTGTGTCAGTGACCAAAGTGTTCTATGATTTTTTACTTCACCCTTTGTCGACTAGATTTTAATACGGGAAACCCACCCTCGTTACTGTCCCTTAACTTCCGGCTATAAATAGATATATAAATAGACATTATAGATTGTTAATTTTTAATACACATAAAGCTCGTCAAGTCTCGAAGATCATCTCATAAGAAATAATGGGTTCTAAAAGTACAAATAAAAATATTCTTTAAGAGAATGATTTATATCTTTTTTACGAAAGTCATCCAAGCTATTTAAGTGGTTCAATTACAGATACATCTGTTACCGCAAACGAAATACTTCGAAATAGAGATTTACAAAGCCATGAAAAGCTATCAGCATCTTTGTGCCTCAGGGAGTAGGTGTGCAGTTCCTAAACAATCGACCTGACCCTCCTACCTCAAAACTCCATTTGGAAAACACTGGCAGAAATGTACATTACACCCATTTTCGGAACGTTTTTAGAGGTTGAAAATTGTACGTAACAACCGCTTTGAAGACATCACCGGTTTGGTGGAATTGTACGTGCGAACCGCTTAGAGGGTTAAGACAGCGTCTGTTTGAATTTGGTTCTGACTGAAGATCCACTATGATGCTAATTGACTGCTGCTTGGTTTCCGGGGTAATGTGCGAAATCCAAGTATCCTTGCCCGTGACGATCCTGTCGAGGAACTCGTCGCCGTCGTCGTGATAACGTAGCAGATATGTCAGTGCTGCTGTTAAGCTTTGGATTTTGTGTTCGGGTTTCAGTTTCGGCTCATAGACCTGACAGAGCTGACGATGAATTTCAACTGGCTCAATGCTTTGTGCATTCAAGATCACCGACTGAGCCTTGCAGGCGGCGGCAGAAGGAATTAGAGTTTCCATGTCGGACAACTGATACCCCGCTATTGGCACGAATTGGGACTTGTCCAGCTGGAATATGATTAATACATCATAGATTTGTTACGAATTGACACGGCTTATTACGTTTACTATAAAGGGGAAAATATCGGGAAACTTAATTTCTGGATGCATCTCGTACTATAAAACACAGAGTCTCATTCAGAGCAGTACTAACTTTAGCAAAATTATTTTTGCTCCATATACATTTTTAATATAATATTACCTTAGGTAAGAGAGGTAATATCACTTCTAATTATCGAATATGACCCGAAGCCTTCAATCAGAAATTACTTTTAATGACTTCCCAATAAATGACTACATTTGATTTATCATATCACTAAATCATAAAAACATCAATCACAAAGCATAAATAAAGTCGTATTTATAACCTATGCAATATTGAGTATGTAATGAAATAGAGTGTTAACAATCGATTATCGCACTTCGATTATTTTTACGATAAACGATGATTTATGACACCTCCGATATATATCAAAAATATATCGGCATACCGTAAACCCCAAAATCCTTACCATTTATAATAGACCTATGCTTCAAACTGAGTAATGAAGTAAAATTTTAAAATTATCGACTATCGATTAGTTTTCCTGATAAAACCACTATCGATGATTTACGAAAAACGTAAATCAAACGGAGATTGGCAGAGAATGTCGAAGTATGTTATCACATTTAGAATCAAGTTAATTGATGAGGCATACTGTCG
>CM063510.1:162515688-162540688 GCA_032207245.1 Pardosa pseudoannulata
AAAATAATTATTTCTGTAAAATATGAAACATTTCAAACTCTTTTTGAATACGTTTAGGAACTGCCATTTTTTAAATTACATGTTTTTCGCTTATAGTATTTTTAAGGACTCTTGAAATCCTTTACGTTTTAAAATAACAAAATCGAAGAACGAATTAAATGATTTCTTGTTGTTGCATGATGTGTTAAGGAAACTGTTCTTGACATCTTTGATACGTCAAAGTCTTTATTGACACATGCAATGGCTGACGTCTTCTGACGTCATTGTGCGTGAAATGAATAATAAAAGGAAATAAATTAGTCTTTATAGATATCGATATATGAGATCAGGATCAAATCTTGTAATTAGAAATTTTAGTATATGAAGTCCTTTAACCAATAAGAATTTTACTTATTCTTATATAACAATTAGAGCATTTTAGCAACGTGCCTACCCTAAATATTTTATGTAAGAGAAAATTTGCTTATCTTCATTTTATAAGCCAGGAATTAGCCTTTGTGTTTTTACGATAATTAGATGCAAAGTCATAGTGTATATCTTGCAGGGGATTTATGATGTTGGATACCGGAAGTGGGTATTTATAAAGAGGAAAAACTTAAAAAATTTGACGGACATCTGGATTTTGTTTATCAAAAGATTACATACAAATTTATTCATTAAATAGAGTGATATGTTTAAATTTTTATCATTTATTTCAATCTGGATACTTTATTCAAAACTTGAAATCATTAACACCTGAATTTCATAAACAGTTTTATGTTACTTTTATTTTCAATAACTATTGTTTCTGAAACTTTTTATATAGAAATTCAATTATAACACTTTTTCTATCTATTTTTAACGATGTTATGTATTAAAATCTAATCTCCGCGTATTTAATTATTTTAAGGTTTTCACAAATAGAAAAATTTTAGTCAAAGCGTGTAACTCTTGTTTGCAATTATAATTGTTTCTTAAAAGTAAATATACACAAATTGAATTTTATCAAATTTCTACATCCATTTCACCCAATGTTATGAAAAGAAATATAATATCTCTATTTAATTAATTCAATGCATTTTTTATAAAATCAACATGTTTTTGAAAAACTCAGTTTTGGCAATATTTGAATTATTTTAAAAAAATTAGAATTTTAATAAAATGTGACTAAATATGTTTAACGTATATATTCCAAATAAGATTGACGGAATATATACATTGAAACTAGAAAGGTTGACTTCAGTGTAAATATTCATTCAAGTTTCATAAATTTTGAAACATTCTGAAAATTATAGAAATTTGTATTAGTTTTTACAGATTATAAGTCTTGAAATTGTAAAAAAAGTTATTAAATCTGAAAATTATCAAAATTTTTCTATAAATTACTACTTTTTAATTACTTTCAGTTTACTACTCTTGGAACTTTAAAGCCAATAATTGAAAACTCCTGGTAAACGTAAAAATAACTACTTAATATTAATCGTGTAATAAACGACAACTACTTAGATTTTATGAATGAGCCCTTGGAACTTTTTTCTTTACATTTATTTAAATCTTATGGGGAGAAATCATTTACTTTATTGCAGTATCTGACCAAATTTATTTTGAAATTTCTGCCTTTTACCAACCAGTAGATATCACGATTAAAGATGAAATAACTTGACACATGTATTAAGACTTCTTAATCTTGAAATAGTTTTAATGTTGAAATCATGTGAGGAGTATAATCAAAGAGCCATGCTTTTCGGAACTGTTAAAATGGAGGCAGAAATCAGCAGGTTTTGCAAGTACCAAAATCGAATGTTTATGACGCCATTGCAAAGTAGGAAGAGTCGGACAAGAGTCTTCCGTCCAAAGCTCTTCCATACTAATAATTTAGTGTAAAATTTGTTGCTGGTTGAAATGTTTTGGTTGAATCTGGCAGTGTAATAGCCATATTCTATTGCAAAGTACTAAGAATTACTAAGAATTGGACAAGATGCTTCTGTCCTTACTAGTCATTTGGTGAAATATATGTTGCTGGACCTAGTCGACATGCATTGTCAGATGTCCTCAAAGCGGTATATATTTTAATCAATTGGATATAGATTGGATTGGATTTATATGGATTGTAGAATTGAAGCAACATTCGCAGATATAGACCTTGAAATATAAAGCATGCTCGCGCACGCTTCTAAACACGAATGGGTGTAAACGTCAAGGATTATTTAAAAAAGAGTAGGATTTTTTGGATAAGCGTAAATTATTGGCCTTCAATTTGTTTTTTGTGTTATCAATGTGGTTAAACTGTTTTGTTTTAGCTATAAAATTATGTTTCAGAAAGTATATAATTTTTCGGGAATTTTCGCGACTTAATGTATATGTCCCTTCATTAGTCAATGGATTATTTTTGAAATTGTTACTTTATTTTCAGCTACGAACTATAAATTGAAGATTCAGAAAACTGCTGTAAAAAATTATAACAGCGTCTGCAATTAGTGTGTAAATAGCTTTTTGTTTACACTGAAACATTTTATACCTTAGAGAACAATATGAGGAAATTTATCTGAAAGTCTGATATAAAGATCTTATTTATTAAAGAGTACGTATAGTCTTAATTTAAATAACATAAAATATTCATTATAGATCTGTAAAATATAACGTAATATATACGTTTTGAAGAAAACTGTAGGTGTAAATATTAGGGAATAATGTTGCAAATTATGACATAACACACTAAAGCAAAAAGAATATGGAAAACTAGACTCGACAGATGCTGTCCAATTTATCACTGTAAATCCAAAACTATTATAATTTGTTTTAAATAAGTGATAAATTGCACCGTTTCGATAAAGGAAAAATAAATATTTAAAAAATACTTGACGCCACCAATCGTACAGTCATCTAAAACGTAATTAGATTAAATTAAAATTCCTATATCGCCTGTATGGGGATTCCATCCTGGATCTTTCGTATTGAAGCCCGTTGCGTTGACCACTGCGCCAAAGACACGGTAGCAGTAAATGGTGTCAAGCGGCAGTATAACAATCTCAATGAATGTAGAATTCTGGATTTTTAATTAAAAAAAATTTATATCAGATCAAATTATTAATCTAAACCATTCTCGAATCAACTTAATTACATACACAAAATCATAAGTCCAGCCGTTTAGGAGGAGATTTATTATAAATACACATACAGAAACATTTTATTTATAAAGATTTCTAAGTGTATTATTATCCATATGCTTAAACTCAACTAATATTTCAAAGGTAATAAACATCATTCATAAATTTAATTTATTTTAAACGAATACGATTCTTTTTTAAGTTTTTGCGTGGAAAGGGAAATCTTCTCACATCACCTGTATGGGAATTCGATCCTGGGTATTTCGTATTGAAGCCCGCTGCGCTGACCACTGCGCCACGGATATGCGCCACTCAATCTCAATAAGCGGGCAGTTCTGGATTTAAAAAAAAACTTTCTATCAGATAAAATTAATCTAAACCATTCTCGAATCAACTTAATTACACAAACTTTCATCAAAATCATTCGAGCCGTTTAGGAGGAGTTCTATTAAAAACTCACGGACTGAAAATTTTATATATAAAGGTTACTAAGTGCATTATTATTCACATGGTTAAACTCAACTGATATATCAAACGTAATAAAATTTATTCTTAAATGTAATCTATTTTAAACTAAAACATATTCTTTCTAAATTTATTCTCAAAATCACAACGATCTCAATTCCAAACAGGTTTTTTTTATCTTCATCGTTAATAAATCAATCATTTCAAAAACATTTTAACAGTCAACACTCGATTATTTTTTGTAAGTTTTTGCATGGAAAGAGAAATCTGGGTCCTGGGTGTTTCGTACTGAAGCCCGTTGCGTTGACCACTGCGCCAAAGACACGTTAACAGTGAATGGTGTCAAACGGCTGTATAATAATCTCAATAATTGTGGAATTCTAGATTTCTAATAAAAAAAAACACTTTCTATCAGATCAAATTGTTAATCTAAACCATTCTCGTGTCACCTTAATTACATACCCAAAATTTCACCAGTCCAGCCGTTTAGGAGGAGTTTTTGTTGACAGGTGGGCAATTATCATGAGACAGCATAGTCTTTAACAAGTTTATTTCTAAATCAAAATAATAAACAAAATATACAAGCAAAAATAAGTCTACCGTTCCACAAAGTTTGGTACGAAATACACACGTATTTGGAGAAAAATTTAACGAAGCAGTAGTTTCCATTGGTTAATCGAAAGTAAATCGAATATTTCTGTCAACCTAAATTGGCTAACACTCGGCCCCATTGGCACAACATTAACGAAATATCTTTTCCGTGAAAAAGTTTAGTTTATTCAAAATCAACGGTTTTGTAAGGAAGTCCGCTAAATTATTTTTACTATCCTAATATTTTAAAACAAACAAATTTTCTTCTAATTGTTGTCTAATGAATTTGTATTTTATGTGGATATGTTTAGTTTTGTTATTTTCAATATGATTTTAGAGAAATATATTGCTGCTTGGTTATCACAATATAATACTGGTACATTTACATTCGATAAGAGTTTACATTCTTCAATTACATTATAATACCATATCAATTCTTTCACAGTTTCAGTTAATCCCTTCCGGTATGATTTAATAATGAAAAACTGTGCATGAAAGAACCATTTAATTTTTATTTAAAAAACTTGTTTCACTTTACAATTCTTACATATTCTTAATTAAAATCCACTTTTTACATAGTGTTAAATAATAACAGAAACAGTAATATTAAGAAAATATCAAAGCAAAGCATTAATAAGATATACAGATAATAGTCTTCAAGCTAGTGGTAATTTTCAAAACAAAGTGCAAAGGAATTCTTAATTGTTTACACCGCAAAGTAGTCTCACTTTTAATTGGATTCTTGTAACACACACGGCATTTCTTAGTAGGTTTTCTTTTATTCTGACTTATTAATTTGGCAATGACTTGTACCAATATGCAATAGTGACTTGTGATTTTCACAAGTGATAAAAGTGTTGCCAAATTCAGTAAACTAGAAATTTCAAACTAAATTAATTATCATATTTAACAGTAACTTTAATCGCATGACGAGTGTAGCTCGTCATTGTGCGGTATGGAATGAAAAACTAATGACGAGCTAGACTCGTCATTTTACCGGAAGAGGTTAAAGAAACCAATTCAGACTCCATCGAACTCAGTGCTACACATTTTTCTTTATTTGTTTTCCAACTAAAAGGAATACCTGCAAAATACATTATATATCTTGAAGAATGTCTGTTAGTTAAATGACAACCCCAGTTGGCATCACAATATGCTATTAATTGAGAATTATTCGTTTTGTTAAATTTATTTTTAAGTCTTTAGTGTTAAACACGTAATTCACAATATCTACTACAATAGTCCAATGTTGATAAGTATACGAATTGCAAAATTGAGACATCGTATTTACAGCAAATGAAATATTAAGCCTACTTCTGCTTGAAATAAATGATAAACATCCCATCAAGGTACGATAAGGATAACATTTCATCACTACACTTTCAACAATTTCAGTTTCTTTAACTTTGGGCAAAAATTTTATTCCTGGTTTAAAAGGCAAGTTTACACTCGTTCTCGGCAATAATTCAAATTTTTCAATTAATCCTTCTATTACGTACTTTGATGAAGAAATACATTTCCATTTCCATATTCAAAATTAACTCTCAATAAATGGTGAATCTTTCCCAAATCATGCACATCTAAATTACTTTTAAGAAAACTGATTGCATCTTGCAATAAATCATGTGTTTTATCAAATAAAATTAAGTCGTTTACGTATACTAACAAAACTAAATCTTTTCTCAACTTATAAACACAGTTGCACCAAAGTAAAATTTTAAATCGAAGTTTCTTTAAAATATAATCTAATTCGGCATTCCAAACTCTACTGCTTTGATTCAACCCATAAATTGCTTTATTTAACTTACAAATTTTATTTCCCTCACCTTCTATCTCAAAACCTTTTGGTTGTAGCATGTATACAGGTTCTGCTAACGTTCCGTATAAATAAGCTGATTTTATATCTAAATGAGAATGTTTCCAATTCATTATACTTACTAACATTATAAAAAATAGTCTTACGATAGAAAAATTCACAACAGGGGAAAATGTATCGGTGTAATCAGCACCGAATGTCTGTTTATATCCCTGAGCTACTAACCGGGATTTATATTTTTTAATGTTATTTTGGTAATCCTTTTTTATTGTATAAACCCAGCGATTACCTAAAATATTTGCATTAGGTGGGGGAGTTACTAAAGTCCAAACTTTTCTTTTATTCATCATGTCAATCTCTTCTGACATAACTTTTCCCCATTCATTCCTATCCGGAAAATTATTTAAGTCTTCATACCTTTTTGGTATTTCAGCATTATAGACCTCATCGCGACATATATCCTCTAAATTTAAATTATAATTTTCATTCCGATTCTCAACAATCTCTTTACTTTCTGGTATTAATTCGGGTTTAAAAGAAAAAAACATCAGGGTCATATTGTATTCCTTGCTCTTTACAATACTTTTCAACTTCATTTTTAGACCTAAGTCTAATATTTGTATTAGGCGGATAATAGCATACATCAATCCGATTACTCGAAGTTCTAGGAACTTATTTTCTTGTCCATTTTGAAATATCTAATATTCCCTCTTTAACTTTTGTTTCGGGATACACTATTTCTTGAGGATAAATTAATTCCCTATCATTTCTGAATATAGCATATTCACAACACTTATTTTTACCGAACAACGTTTTTACCCCATTTTTACTCTCATCAGTGGTATTATTAATGGTTTCAACAACGCATTTATCCCTTGGGATCCAAATCCTATATCCTTTAGTATTTATCGCGTATCCTACTAAAATTCCAACTTTAGCTGTATTATTTAGTTTACTTCTCTTTAATTTCGGTATGTGAACGTACGCTAATGAGCCAAATATTCGAAAATGGTTAATAAAGGGTTTATAGCCACTCCATATCTCCATTGGAGTTAGACCTCGAGTAAGTTTGTGAGCACATCGATTCCGTATATGTACATATGTTTGCAAGGCTTCCGCCCAAAATATTTGTTGTAAGCCACTATCATGAAGCAAAGCTCTCACGCCTTCCATAGCTGTTTTATTAAAACGTTCGGCCACCCCATTCTGTTGATGTGTGTAAACAGACGTTCTTTCAGTCCTTATACCTAAGGTTTTTAAGTAAGATTCGAATTCTTTATGGCACAACTCTAGACGATTATCTGTTCTCATGGATTTGAGTTTACAATTTAGTTCTCGCTCAGCTTTAGCTAAATACGTTTTAAAACAGTCGATTACGTCGGATTTATGTTTAACTGTGTATACTTAAATTTTACGAGAAAAATCGTCTATGATAAATAAAAAATATTTACTGCCTCCTAACGACGGAACGGGAGATGGTCCCCACAGATCTAAATACACATTATCTAACATTTTAGTAAGCCTATCATAGTTATGTTTTAACTAAACTCTATTTGATTTTGTAATTTGACAAACTGTACACTTATCCAGCTCTTCCTTAAGATTTTTTAATCCTTTCACACTATTTTTACTACTCATTTCTGCAATTAAACGCTTATTTACATGGCCAAATCTTCTATGCCAGTAATTTATATCGGCAACATAAAAACATTGTTGAAATATTTCGTGTTTACGATAATTAAGTACACTATACATTATATACAATTTTCCTACTCTATGAACTGTTAAAAAGTATTCATTCTTATCAGTATTAAAAATCATTTTGTTATTATGCCATACACTTTTATAACTCGCTAATTCAATATTAGCTCCTCCAATAAGATTTCTACGCATATTAAGGGCATAAAATACATTTTATAAAGTTAAATTTACATATTCGTTATTATTTTTAACATAAAAAATAACATCACCTACCCCGTAAATTTCCGATTCACAATTCTTATCACCAGTAAGTACTCTTCTTGTGGATAGGCGTCGAAAGTTCTCGAACCACTCTTTATGATTAAAAAAAGACCAGTTGCAGCATTGCCCACTAATTTCTCTTCCAATTGAGGTGTAGTTTCTTTGTGGAATCTCTGAAACGTCGAATAACTTTCTGAAGAATCATAAGCCAGTCCTGTGTTAAACAGTCCAGATTTCCGTCTGTTTTCAATATCTTGCTTCTTAACGTTTTGACTTCAATACTGTGGATTTCTCACGAAAGTCCCATATCTGTAGCCACATTTCAACGAATTGCACGGCCCCATACTTCCATGCCGTTTAGAATTTTCTTGACCCAGGACGCTTCCTCTACTTTCCTCATGCGTTAATAAATTCTTCCTGTGAGGTTTCTTCAGTTTTTTGATTTCATAGCTCGTTTTTGTAATATAAGCATTACTTACTGTTTCTAGTCCTTGATCGTTCGCTTTTAGTTAAATACGACCCGCTTCACTAATAAGTTGTTTTTCTAAGTTGTTTAAAGTAAATTCTTTATCACTTAACTGATACAAGATTTGTACCAAGTTATCGTACTCCTGTGGTAATCTTCGTATTAACTGGAAGCAAACCAAGATTTCTGGACTTTCAAAACCAGCTTCTTTAACCCCTTCCGGTATGATTTAATAATGAAAAACTGTGCATGAAATAACCCTTTAATTTTTATTTAAAAAACTTGTTTCATTTTACAATTCTTACATATTCTTAATTAAAATCCACTTTTTACATAGTGTTAAATATTCTCAGAAACAGTAAAATTAAGAAAATATCAAAGCAAAACATTAATAAGGTATACAGATAATAGTCTTTAAGCTAGTGGTACTTTTCAAAACAAAATGCAAAGGAATTCTTAATTTTTTACACCGCCAAGTAGTTTCACTTTTAATTTGATTCTTGTAACACACACGGCATTTCTTAGTAGGTTTTCTTTTATTCTGACTCATTAATTTGGCAATGACTTGTACCAAGAAATTCTAAGTAAACAATATGCAATAGTGAGTTGTGATTTTCCCAAGTGATAAAAGTGTTGCAAAATTCAGTACACTAGAAATTTTAAACTAAATTATCATATTTAACAGTAACTTTAATCGCATGACGAGTGTAGTTCGTCATTGTGCGGTATGAAATGAAAAACTAATGACGAGCTAGATTCGTCATTTTACCAGAAGGAGTTAATCAAGATATATTTTTCACGCACCCGCTGACAAAATATACCTATCACTTCTTCTGGTAGATATCTCAGCTCATAAAATTCGTCGATAAATCCAGCAATTCGAGCTGTAAACATAGGTTCAAGATTTTCTTTTAATATAGACCAAGCTTTCTTTCCTTCCGTTGTACACTGAATTAATGGTAAAAACTGTCTTTCAACACTTTGATAAATTGTTGTATTATTATTATTATTATTAGAGCTATATGTGAGATATATGCTACAGCCACGTGGCCGGCTTTATCTCTACAGACATAACCATAGAGGAAGAATAACAAAACGAAAAACGCTATACACTAGCTTGAGAAAACAGAAGCAGACAACAGATATTAAAGCCAAACGGCGACAAATCCCATACGAGAAATATTCAACGAAGATAACAGGAAAGAAAGAAAGAACCGCCAGGGAAACATACCAAAACGGAGACAAAAGCGAAACGCTAAACAAACTACCCCCATCCGAGGGAGTGAAACGTAAAACATACCAGGTCAACCAGCCCACGCCACGAGCTTGTGGTTGAATTGATCACACAGTCATATGAAGGATTATCACATATGTTGAGTGAGCTAAATAAGATATAAGATACTAAATATAAAGAAAATATTTAAATAAGATACGACGCTGCGCCTGGAACTTGACACAGTAAAGTAAGATATGATCTGGAGTGTGGTTTTCAGTGCAATGATCGCACAAGGGGGAATGAGCCATATTCAATTTGTGCCATATGTAATTGCATTGAATTGTTTTAGAACGCCACCGAGCCACCAAGACATCAATCTGGCTTTGGAAAATCCATTTAAGATGCACTTGATTAAGAGGATCAATCGTACCATATCTCTGGCGGTAGATGCTTCTGTCCCATTCATGCTCACTCGCTGTGTATATATCTTTTTTAATCCTCCTGATAGAGTCTTCAGGGCTCACCACATTAAGGTGTTGAGTACTATAAGGACCTTGTTTGCATAATTCATCAACTTTCTCATTTGGATGAATACCTCTATGCCCAGGGGTCCAGACCAGTCTAATAGATTTGATTTTTCCAATTACTTGACTAATTTTACTTTGCAGCAGAAGGATGACCGCAGAGGATTTTGGCTGGGCAGACTGAAGAGAAAAGAGGACGGATCGACTATCAGTTAGGAAATGGTCATTCTGCTGGCAGAAAGTGTCGAGAGCCAGAATGATGGAAAGGGCGGTGAAGATAGAGTTTATCTGGTGGGTCAACATGGCTAAATTGTTGTATATGCTCTGTCTTTCCTTAATGCAAACTCACGCTTCTGAGACTCTGTTGCATCTGACAGAATGATTTCTTCTTTACCCTCAACGAAATGCCAACAGTTTCGGTCAATTAAAGAAATACGCATATCATGCTTCCAGCTAGCGTAGTTAAGACCGTTCAGTTTTGGAAATGTTAAAATCATAGACGTCGATGCAAAAATTGCTTCCATCTTTAAGTATCTCGACAAAAACAGCAACTGTAATAATCTAATACTTAAACGCGACCTGGGCCCATAACCTTGTTGAAGAGTGGGCAATTATCATGAGACAGCATAGTCTTTTTAACAAATTTATTTTTAAATTAAAATAATAAACAAATTATACAAACAAAAATAAGTCGACCGTTCCACACAATTTGGTAAGAAATACACACGTATATACAGAAAAAATTAACGAAGCAGCAGTTTCCATTGGTTAACCGAAAGTAGAAATTTGCATATCGATAATGTTTCTGCCAACCTAAATTGGCTAACAGTTTTATTACAAATACACGGATTGAAAAATTTTATATATAAAGATTACTAAGTAGATTATTATTCACATGCTTAAACTCAACTTATATATCAAACGTAATGAAGATTATTCTTAAATGTAATCTATTTTAAACGAAAACATATTCTTTCTAAACTTATTCTCAAAATCACAACGATCTCATTTCCAAACAGGTGTGTTTTTTTATCTTCATCATTAATAAATCAATCATTCTAAAAACATTTTAGCAGTTAAAAATTTTATATATACAGATTACTAAGTGCATTATTATCCATATGCTTAAACTCAAATGATATTTCAAAAATAATAAACATTATTCTTAAATGTAATCTATTTCAAACAAAAACACTTTCTTTCTAAACAGATTCTCAGTATAACAAAGATCTCAATTAAAAACAGGTGTGTTTTTTTAATCTTCATCGTTAATAAATCAATCATTCCAAAAACTTTTTAGCAGTCAAAACTTTTATATATAAAGATTACTAAGTGCATTATTATCCATATGCTTAAACTCAAGTGATATTTCAAGCCTAATAAACATTATTCTTTAATGTAATCTATTTCAAACGAAAAAATTTTCTTTCTATACTGATTCTCAATATAACAATGATCTCAATTCCAAACAGGTATTTTTTTATCTTCAACATTAATAAATCAATCATTCCAAAAACTTTTTAGCAGTCACCATTCGATTCTTTTTTGTAAGTTTTTGCGTGCAATGAGAAATCTTCCCATCTCACCTGTATGGGAATTCGATCCTGGGTCTTTAGTATTGAAGCCCTGTGCTCTGACCACTGCGCCACAGATATGCGCCACCGAAAGGTATCAAGCGGCAGTATAATCTCAATAAGCGTGCAATTCTAGATTAAAAAAACACTTTCTATCAGATAAAATTAATCAATCTAAACCATTCTGAAATCAACTTAATTACACACACAATATTTCATTAAAATCAGTAAAGCCGTTTAGGAGGAGTTCTATTAAAAACGCACGGACTGAAAAATTTTATATATAAATATTACTAAGTGCATTTATTATCCATATGCTTAAACTCAAGTCAGATTTCAAACGTAATAAATATTATTCTTAAATGTAATCTATTTCAAACGAAAACATTTTCTTTCTAAACTGATTCTCAATATAACAACGATCTCAATTCCAAACAGGTGTGTTTTTTATCTTCATCGTTCATAAATCAATCATTCCAAAAACTTTTTAACAGTCACCATTAGATTCTTTTTGTACGTTTTTGCGTGGAAAGAGAAATCTGTCACCAGAATCTCCTTTGCGTAGGACAGGTGGATAATAAATCTCCGTGATACCCAGTCTATCCGTCAGACAGATGTAATTACTATAATGATCAATGGATGCCACCATTTTCGTTTTTAGAAACAAACGTCGGTTTAATGCGGTGATTAATTGAAAAAACAATGAATGCTTTTTGAGAACGCAAAGGATTTCATTTAATATGCAGATTAATTCACAAACTTTCCAGACTAACATTGTTTATCGGTAAATGCTGGATATAAATTCTGAGAAACAAATGAATGATAGTCTAACATAATAAAATGATGACGTGTATTAGTTATTCATGAATCTATTCCAAGAAGTAATAAGATGTAATTATAAAATGTTAACATTAAAATAATCATTCATCAAGGTATACCGAAATTATTATAAAAAAAAATGTTCCTTACGAAATAATAACTGACCTTTCAGATAATGATCATTACAGCCCCTCTAATTCTAGGCATCCTAAGCTAACATTTTAAAACCTGCTTCTAATTCACAGGCATGGTCAGTGATTTATCAGTAACCGATTGTGGGCATAGATCGTTACGTTTAGGATGCAGCGATCTACTAAGCTTCGCTATGCAATAAAAGTTTTGATTTAAACTCGGTAAAGGTAGTAATAAAACCTTTTAAATATTAAGAAATGATTACAAATAGGGAGTTTTGTCACAAGAGACTCCTTTCATATAAGAACTGAAGGAAATTCATCAAAGTATATCAAAATTATTACAACATAAGCATGTGTTGTAATGTATAAAATTTACTAAATTTTAACTCAGCTTTTAGATTAACGATTGATATAGGCCCTCTAATTCTAGGCAGCCACGAGCAGCGCTTCTAAGCTAACATTTTGAAATCTGCTTCTAATTCATAGGCATGGCCAATGTTTATCAGTAACCGATTGTGAGCATAGATCGTTACGATTAATATGCAGCAATCTACTAAGTTTCGCTATGCAATAAAAGTTTTGCTTTAAACTCAGTAAAAGTAGTAATAAAACTTTGGTAATATTAAGAGATGGTTACAAACATAAATTTTTGTCATAAGAGACTCCTTTCGTATAGAAAATGAAGGCAATTAATCAAAGTATACAAAAATTATTACAACATAAAAATATTCCTTATTAAATAATAACTGAGCTTTTAGATTGACGATCAATATAACCCTTTTAATTCTAAGCAGCCACCAGTAGCGGTGTTAAGCTAACATTTTGAAAGCTGCTTCTAGTTCACAGGCATGGCTAGTATTTTATCAGTAACCGATTGTGTGCATAGATTGTACGTTTAAGATGCAGCTATCTACTAAGCTTCGCTATGCAATAAAAGTTTTGATTTAAACTCGGTAAAGGTAGTAATAAAACCTTTTAAATATTAAGAAATGATTACAAATAGGGAGTTTTGTAACAAGAGACTCCTTTCATATAAGAACTGAAGGAAATTAATAAAAGTATATCAAAATTATTACAACATAAAAATATTCCTTACGAAATAATAACTGAACTTTTAGATAATGATCAAAACAGCCTATCTAATTCTAGGCAACCACGAGTAGCGCTGCTGAGCTAACATTTTGAAAGCTGCTTCTAATTCACAGGCACGGCCAATGTTTATCAGTAACCGATTGTGAGCATAGATCGTTACGATTAATATGCAGCTATCTACTAAGCATTGTTATGCAATAAACGTTTTTCTTAATATCAGTAAAGTGGTAATAAAACATTCTAAGTACACTCAAGCACCAAAACATTATGACGACCTGTCAATAACGAGTTGACCCACCTTTGGTGAGCAACACAGCTTCAACTCGCCTTGGCATGGATGCCACAAGTCCTTGGTAGATGGCCGGCGACAGATTGTACCAGATGTTTAAGCAACGGAAAATCCGAGATATTGCGAATTGGTCGACTTTAAACTTTTAGCTGCCGTTCCATGAATCCCAAATGTTTTCTATCGGATGGAAATCCGGTGAGTTAGGCGGCCAGGACATTAACTGGAATTCAGCATCATGTTCATGGAACCACTCCAATACATTTTTAGCCTTGTGACACGGGACGTTGCCCTGTTGGAACATTCCATTTCCAGCTGGGAAAACAGAGACCATGTAGGGGTGCAACTGGTTTGCAATGATGTTCAGATACCCTGTAGTATTCGTGTTCTGCTCTATCACAACCACGGGTCCCAGAGACCCCCAAGAGAACGTTCTCCATAGTATAATACTGCCACCACCGGCCTGTGTATAACCTACTGTACGTTGAGGGAGCAACTGATCGCCTGGAAGACGGTATATATTCTGACACGGCCATCGGTGGGATAAATGAAAAACCGTGATTCATCTGACCAGAAAACTCTCTTCCACTAATCCATGGACCAGTCGCGATGTTCCCGGGTACAGCGTAGGCGAGTTCATGATGACGCTTGGTTAGTAAAGGCACACAAGTGGGACGTTTGCTGCGTAGCCCGATATCTAACAGTGTCCGCAGAACAGTGTGCTCCGATACTATCCTATTTGGCCCTGCATTGTATTGGATTCTCAGCTGAGCCACTGTCTGGCTTCGGTTTTACTTCACCATGGGATACAGTCTCCGACTACCTTTTTCTGCTATAACATGTGGACGTCCAACACCATGTTGTCTACTGCTGGTTTCACCGTCATTCATTTACTTCGCGTAGGTACTAACAACTGTAGATCGCGAACAACCCACGAGTCGTGCAGTTTCGTAAATACTTGTTCCGTGCCTTCGAGCCATTACAATATGACCTCTATCAAAATCGCTTATATCCGCAGCCTCTCCCATCACACAGTAGTAAGTGAAATAATGTTTCTTCAGGCTGTCCAGCAGCAGTTAAATACCACTTCCATGTGATCGCGTGCCTTCTATGCCATCCAGGCGAGTTCATTGAAAAAATGTAGGGGTGGTCATAAAGTTTAGGCTTTTGAGTGTATTAAGAGATGGTTACAAACATTAATTTTATCAAAAGAGGCTCCTTTCCTAAAGGAACTGAACTCGGACATAGGACATTCGGGCACAGGACGACCATCAATTGACGAAATCGGATGAAAACATCGAACTAATGGAACTTCGAGAACTATTGGAAGTAAAACAGTTCTCGAAGAAAGGGGTAAACCATGCCCTCCCACAAATTGCTAAAAGCACGATCGTCCACCCCGGGTAACACTCAGCCCCACAAAGCGTTGGTTCTGACGGAATGCCTAATCCAAGAACAAATTCCTGTCCTTCCCCATACACCATATGGTCCAGACATTGCTCCATGTGTGATGCTTTTTTCGTGGCTTAATTAGGAAATGAAAGAACGTCATTTTAATACACTCCAAGGTGTCCAGACAGCCGCAAAATGGGTTCGAAGAATGCTAGAGCCCCTGTCTGCGACGCTGTATTATTTGTGTTGCTACCTAAGGTACATAATTTAAATATTATTAATATTTTTTTCTGAAGTAACATTATTATATTACTTGTGTTTTTTCTCATTAGTTTTAGGGCATATCTTTTATGTATGTTTTTTTACTCGTGTACATTTGCCCTTTTTGAATACTAAACGATCTTGGTTTTTAAATATAGTTTTTAAATAATAAATTTTCTATGATAATATACGTTGTTGTCTTTCTTCCTGACTAATATTAGCATTTAAAAAATTTACTTCCTTCTGACATATAATTTGTATTTTACAATAATAAGATTAATTCTTTATTTTTAAGAAGTTTACTATCAATAGTCAATCCTTTCTGTTGTTTTTTGAGCCAAAATGGTAAAATAACAACTTTTGTAATGTGAAACCGGTAAATAAGCATGCTCGTAGAAAGTTAATTGATTCTTAACACTTTGTATGCGGGACACGTACTAGTAAGTTTTCTGACAATTGATACTTGAGAGCGGGTCACGTACTAGTACGGTTAGTGTAACAACATAGTTTGTTTGTGGGTACAAAAATAACGGTATATACAGGAAACCGAAGACGAATGTTCTCGTCTACTACATAGATTCTGTAAAAAAAGTTACAATTAAAAACTAGTTTTTACATCAGTCAATGAGGAACCACATAACGGGAAAAAATTAAAATTACTATTCCTATTTGAATACTACTATTCCTATTTGATTTTTCATACTTACGATACTATTATAAATGTATCCACAAAAATATATATTTTTTGTTTACTAAAATTTTATGGTTTTCATTTATATATTTCTATTTATATATTTGTGTATATGTTTCAATATAAAATACGAAAAGTTGGTTAAAAATTAAATAATTTTCGATCAATTGAGATTTAACTGAATAACTGAATTTACGCGCAAAACTCCCGCTCCCAGTACAATTCCGCTGCGAAATGTACCCGATTACAATGTGTTAATATAACTGCAAAACACAATTTTGAAGTTATGACTACTATCTTGGCCTTTAAAAACCATCAATTCAAAGAGATTTAACAATTATAAGTTGATTTTTTTACTCTTGTTAGGAGAATGTGAAATCTGTCACCAGAATATCTTTTGCTTACGACAGCTGTATAATAAATCTTATGCGATAACCACTTTATCCACCAGACAGTTGTAATTACCAAAATGATCAATGGAAACCTCTAGGTTCTCAAATAAAAATAAACGTCGGGGGTAATAGAGTGATGGATTGAAAAACCCTGAATACATTTTCAAAAAACAAAAGATTTCATTTCATATGTAGATTACTTTTTTATTCTTTCCACCTCCCATTATTTCTCGATAATTGCTCGATATAAATTCTGAAAGGCAATTGAATGATAGCCTATGTTAAGTTCGGGTAAAATATATAATGAAATCTTTTAGTATTTTAGTAATAGTTTGCATTGAAAAAAGATAAATATTGTTTAAATGACGTCTACAACCTATAAAAAATATATCATCATAAATTTGTTCTTTATTCTCAATAATGTATCTTATTATATTTTGAGAGATAAGATATATGTCATGCCTATAAAAATTTGTATGGGGTTCATAATAATGGATTCATTATTCAGTATTATTTATTAGATAGTTTAAAGGGAACAGTTTTACTGGTTAATACTTATATAATATAAATGGAAGCCATTAGTTTATAACTAATAAAGTAAAATATTTTGCTCCTTCATTTTATCGTTTTCTAATTCATATATGCAATAATAATAATAATAATAATAATAGTTAATATTATTGATATTATTTTTTATCTTTATTATTGAAATAATATTAAAGCTATTTAAAATTTATACTTTAAATAAAGGTTTCTGTTTCACTAGGATGATACTTTTTCTGTGTCCTACCCTTCCAATACTAATGTATAATTTTCATTAATATTTAGTGTGATCATTCTTTGTCTGTTTCTACATTTTCGATTTTATAATGGTTACCGAGCTGTTGCGATGTTTTTATTTCCGGTAGTTAATCACACTCTATTCATTTTGGATATGACTTCGCATGGATCCAGTGCCATGAAACAGACTTTTAATGAACCAGAGCCGTAAATATTTAAAACTTAACAAAGGTTGATTTATTTAAAAGAGAAACATTTAAAGAAAAATTAAACTATTTGAGGTTGAAACTTTTCATCCAAAGAGATGATCACCCTTGATCACCTAATTCACTGAGAGTTCAGCCAGTAGTCCCTCCCGACTCTTTGTTTTCCAAACAGAAAACTCCCGTTTTAGGGAAGATCAACTTCCCCTCTTTTATTTCCTTCATTCTTGGGGTAGTTACAGAGCCCTTGGCCCCTGGACTATTCGGTCACACCAAGCATAATTCCTTTTCTCTGTCGGTGCGTTGAGAAAAGACACTCTTGACACCTCCAACAGTCTGTGCGTCAACAAGTCCATTAATGGCACAATTTAACAAAGGCTGATTTATTTAAAAGAGAAACATTTAAAGAAAAATTAAACTATTTGAGGTTGAAACTTTTCATCCAAAGAGATGATCACCCTTGATCACCTAATTCACTGAGAGTTCAGCCAGTAGTCCCTCCCGACTCTTTGTTTTCCAAACAGAAAACTCCCGTTTTAGGGAAGATTAATCACCCCTATTTTATTACCTTCGTCCATGAGGTAGCCACAGAGCCCTTGGCCCCTGTACGACTCGGTCTACCCAAGCACAATTCCTTTCTCTCTCTGTGAGCTGATAAACGACACTCTTGACACCCACAACAGACCAAGCATGAAGAAGACTATTACTGGTACAATGCTTTTGTTTTCAATTGTTCGGCTTCTTACCATGAACAAAAGTCCGCTTTAACAAACGTTCATCTTGACCACCGACAGAGACGAACGCGACTCTTACACACTTCATAGCAGAATGCGCAAAAGAACAGGTTTCGAAGTATACCTACGCCAGGAATTCCACAAGTCAAAAGCTGTAGATTCTTAGCCGTACAAAATTTTGTCGTGGTATACCTCACAGAATGCATCTATCAAGAACCCCTAACATGACTGTTTGATGGTCACCGTTTTAAAATTGGTGTTTCCCGAGCACATTTCTTACCCTCAGAGAGAATTATATTATTTTGGGCATTTCATTTGGCTCCACTGTGTTGCACGGGTTCCTTACCTTACCTTATGTACCTTATTTACCTTATGAAATACTTAATCAGATCTATAATACAAATTGGTTTTCCTTTTATCAAACGATATCGATTATAATCGATATCAGTACTTTATTAGAAACCTAAACACTGTACACTTAGTTCTTAGTGACCACCATATGGTTACTGACATGATAAATCAGATATATTATGTTAGACCCAAGAAAAAACATACAACATGCCAGGAAGCATTTTGCTTCATTGTATTGCATGGGTATTTATCTTATGAAATATACTTAATCCACATCTATATTACAACTTGGTTTGTTTTTCTCAAACGATATCGATTATAATCGATATCTGTATTTTATTAAAAACCTAAACAGGGTACACTTAGTTCTTATTACAATAGTGACCACCAGATGGTTACTGACATGGTGAATAGACAGTATGGATCAGATATATTGTGTAAGATCCAGGCAAAAGCATGCAACTTTGTCGGGAAGCATTTTGCTTCACTGTGTTGCATGGGTATTTATCTTATGAAATATACTTAATCCACATCTATATTACAACTTGGTTTGTTTTTCTCAAACGATATCGATTATAATCGATATCAGTTATTTATTACAAACCTAAACAGGGTACATTTAGTTCTTATTACAATAGTGACCACCATATGATTACTGACTGATGAATAGACTATATGTATCAGATATATTGTGTAAGATCCAAGAAAAACATGCAACATGGTGGGGTAGCATTTTGCTTCACTGTGTTGCATGGGTATTTATCTTATGAAATATACTTAATCCACATCTATATTACAACTTGGTTTGTTTTTCTCAAACGATATCGATTATAATCGATATCAGTACTTTATTAGAAACCTAAACAGGATACACTGCATTCTTATTATAATAGTGACCACTAGAGGGTTACTGACATGATGAATAGAGTGTATGAATCAGCTATATTGTGTAAGATGCAGGCAAAATATGCAACATGGTCGGGAAGCATTTTTCTTCACTGTGTTACATGGGTATTTATCTTATGAAATATACTTAATCTACATCTATATTACAACTTGGTTTTTTTTCAAACGATATCGATTATAATCGATATCAGTACTTTATTAGAAACCTAAACAGGAAACACTTAGTTCTTATTACAATAGTGACCACCAGATGGTTACGGACATGGTAAATATACAGTATAAATCAGATTATTGTGTAAGATCCAGGAAAAAAACATGCAACATGTAAAGAAAAATGTTCCTAGCCCTCCTTCCCTTAACGGGTCATTTCTTAAATACTTTCAGAAACCACCTGGCGGGAAATATTACATTTAAAACTATTATGATGACAACATTTTATATTGTAGAGCCGATCACACCTTTTTCCTGATGGGGAACTGTTCTAAGGCGAATGAGTAAATGACATCTTTTTTCCTACTTCCTATTTTGTATTTTGTATTGTACATTTTTCTTATTTATTTGAATCTTCTTTTGCCCATTATACGCCAATTGTAATCTATCATTGAAAATTAAGCAAGAAATTCAGTTTAAATCTCTCTGTTCTTCTATATTGATAAAAGATTCGTCATCAAAAGAGTTATATATTCGAATGCAATTCCTGCAACCTCTAATGCGTTGAAGTTTAAATAATACCCAATTTTTCACAACGACTTCTGAGATAACAGAATTAGAATAACAGAATATAATAATTTATATAATTGAAATATTTTAAGTTTCAAAACACTGGCCATTTTTATACATTATTATATTTTTACTCTATTTTCTTTTATTCTTTAAGTACTATAAAGCCAATAATAACGTCATTCTAAACATATATTATAGAAATGTAGGAGAAATATTTTTTAAAATTAAAAGCGAAAAATATTTTTTAGTTTTATAAAACAATTGAAATAAAGATTTTATGTTATTGTTTTCGTCGTAATAATTATATCTATTATAGAATAGTGGGAATTACAATACTCATTTTTAGTTAATACCCTATTGTTTTTTCTAATAAAAATATATAATATTAGAAAACCTATTCGAATGTCACTTTAAAGAAAGGGGAATATCTTAATTTAATTTCACATATACGAATAAGTCACCAAAACTAGAAATAATGAAGCAAAAATCTATCTCCGAACTGGACATGTAAATAAAAAACCAACGTGAATATCAGTCAAACAAATCCAATTATCAAAATGATAAATAGACACCGTTCGGAATTCTTTCATAAAAATAAACATCACCAAACTCTCGACGCAAATTGAAAGAGAACATACGTCAAATCTCAAACAGAAAAATGGAATAAAATAATTTTGTTTCAAATACGAATCGTTTATATCAATTTGACCTTGGAATTCTGTTTTATAAATTACTGAATCTACAAAAGAAAACGATTTTTCAATCTATTTATCAATCATTATATTACATATACACACATATACATACATACATACATACATACATCACACACACACACACACACACACATATATATATATATATATATATATATATATATACATATATATATATATATATATATATATATATATATATATATATATTATATATATATATATATATACATATATATATATATATATATATATATATATATATATATATATATATATATATATATATATATATATATACATATATATATATATATATATATATATATATATATATATATATATATATATATATATATATATAAGGTGTAAAGAAGGGTAATTAGAAATTATGTGAGTTATAAACGATTTTAAAAAGGAAATCTTTTATAATAAAAAAATAAATGACCCAAGCTCGCGTAAGCTTTTAGTATAATCCGGTCAGGCGGAAGCATTTTGAAACAGTTTGATGAGTTTGCAAATAGATAAGAGCAGTTGGCGCGAGGACATGGAATTGTGACACCCTACGCGTGTCTTCGACGAAAAAATGAAAATGGTTGCTTTAAAATAGAATTATGATTTAATAAACTTGACTGTTTTCCATTCTCTTTAACACTGGATCACGATATATATATATATATATATATATATATATATATATATATATATATATATATATATATATATATATATATATATATATATGTATGTATGACACGATCCGAGTAACACACTGGTCAATATATAAATCAGTTCACACTCAAGTCATTATTTTCTTCTCTTTATTAATCCACTTAGCACGCTAATCAACATGGCGTCTCATCTTTGGCGCCCAACTGCAAACAAAGGCCGTATTCACTACTTCGAGAGCCAAAAGGTCCGACTATAGTAATTGCTTATCGCTCTCTGCTAATATCACTGCGCGTGAGCCGTATTTATGTGACTAGTAACGCGAGGCGCGTTACTCCCATTAAAATAATCCCTAATTAAAATCTCTTAAATTACTCTATATTTTAAATCCTGACAACTTTCCCCCTCCCTCTGAAGGCTTGCACAGGCAGGAGGGCCCTTCCTGACCAGCAAGTCCCCAGAGGACCCTAAAATTTTGAAAAAAACATCTAATTAATTTTCCCCAAAAATAATAAATTTAAGTTACTTAATTCAGTCAGAGCAGGTGGCTCCCTCACAAAATAACACTATTATAATAACTGACAAAATTCAAAAGTAGTAAAAATCACCCTATGATGGTGCTATAAAATGATAAAAGTCTTTTACACAATTACCTAAATCACAAAAATCTTTCCTGAAAATTAAACACATTATACAACATTTATAAAAAGAACAGGAACTTAGGAATATATGGTTGAAGATGAATAACATATGTTAGGAGTAGAAATATATTGGTTATAGAAAAACACTTTGAGTGAAATAATCTTAGGAGCTCCCAAAAATAACATTAACAGTATGAGTATAATAAGAGATAAAAAAAACATAATATCAAAATATCACTAATATATGGTGAAAACAAAACAGATGAGTTTAAAAATAGTTTCTCTTATAGCACAGTCCAACAGTATTGGGTAATGTCCTTGAGTTCTTAACACAATCAGTAGTAGTATAATAAGTAATACAGTAAAAAGTAGATAAAAATCAAAAAGGGAACCTAGGTTTGATAACAATGTACACTGTATTGAGATCTCTTGTCAGAAAACATCATAATCTGATTTAATTACAAAATTTCACTTCATTTGTTATTCTTCGTTGGTTCATCAAAATACAAAATATATCACATGTCGACAACTTCAATCTATTCCAAAAGTAATATTATAACAAACTTTCATCATAGTATTTCTCAAATATCACTCAGTAACTTATAATCTCACACGTAAAAAGGTGTCATAATGAAAATCACTCATTATGTGGCAAAAGTAAGATCAAAACAATATAGTGTTTACAATAGTGTATACATTCTGTTTAAAACAGGTGTGTGACTCTTGTTTGTGTCTGTTTGTGTAGGGTTTTTTGCCTTCCTGAGCAATTAAAAATTAATTATCAAAAATATAATAATAGAAAAAATCAACTTAATTAATTATAAAAACAGCAACATCAAAAACCTTCCTTAATCAAAATAAAACAAAATTCAAAACATCATGGCATCATCACTTCTTATGTTAAAATCAGCAATAAAATTGACTCCATAGATGAACAAAATTTGTTATACATCTTCATGGTGCATCAAAACATCTTCAGTTAAAAAAAACAATTTATGTAATACTAATATTATAATTAAATCAAACACAATTTCAAAAATTTCAACAACATTCTATAAATCCCCAGTATATTCCCCCCTCACAATGAGAAAAATTTTCTTCTTTACATACCACTCAATAAAAGCAAAAATTAAAAAAAAACGACTAAATACAAATCTAGTTAAATATAAAAAATGAATATTAAATAGCACATAAATATCAAAATACCTCTAGTTAAAATTCGTAATCAGTAGATCATTTCTTTAAAAGGCAAAACCTCACTCAGCAAAAGTTGTCAAAACATCATCTCAGTTCGATTGCAACTCACTTCAGACCGAAAA
The DNA here is from genome assembly GCA_032207245.1 of Pardosa pseudoannulata. Lineage (NCBI taxonomy): Eukaryota > Metazoa > Arthropoda > Arachnida > Araneae > Lycosidae > Pardosa > Pardosa pseudoannulata. Next base: position 162,539,498 of record CM063510.1, read on the forward strand.
TGCCACGTCATAAGAATTAAGAATTCACAGTTTCTTGCAATGTTCATAACAAGAAAATAAAAGATTTAACGTTATCGGAAGCAGTAATTTATGCGCTCAAGCCGCAAAAAGGGTGCAGTTTTAGATTACAGGGATTCGAAGTTACAACTCGTACAGTTTCGTTAGCTTCCGACCAAGGTCACAGACGATTTACATTTTTATCGATAAGAATAATAGAAATTTTAATCATTCGCGCTGAAAATAAAATAATTTTTCTCTTAGAATTGTTATACACATTTTCATGCACATGGTTAGTGGTTACTTTATAAAATTTAGAATTATTGCATAAAGGAATTTCATAACCAAATTGTAACACTGTCAACTTTTGGAAATTAATGCTTAGTTTAAATAATCTAATATGTGGTAGACTTAACAATATATATGGTAAACAAGTATCAACAACATATAATTCTACATTTTTAACTAATTTTCCAATTCTTAACATTACTGAAATTATATGTGACACTTGTATGTCACCTTTTGTTTGTTTTATTACTTTATTTTTAGAAATTTAAAAATTTTAATTTTTTTGAAAAAGATTTTGTGAAATGATAGACACACTTGATCCAGTGTCAATAAGGGTGAAAAATGTGGAATGTGATACCTGAGACCTTACAACTATTTGTCAGCTTTGGTTTTGTCCGTCTGAGTGTGTTGGATGTCCGAAGTGTCCCATATTTTCTTGTCTACCAGGCTGTTGTCTCCAGGGTCTGGTATTTCGATGTGCTCCAGAGTACGAGCCGCTCTGCTGAAGGTCAGCGCCGTTCACTGGTCGCCTGTTTCGAATTGCTCCTCCGTACCAAGGCCGTTCAGCACTGAAGTTGTTTCCCTGACTCGGTGAATTTGAGAGGTTTTGTAGTTGACGCACTATGCTTATCCACTCAGTTGGCGATGAAATGTCTTTCATGAGCATAAATCGTTGATAATGTTTTGGGAGTGCAAGAGTTAAATATTCGATAGTTGCAGGGTCATCAAAACCCAGTCGTTTCGCCAGAGACAGTTTCTTAGTAAAGAATTGTATCAAATCGTCTCCCTCACGGAATTGTAGTGAATGAAAAATTTGTATTTCCTCCTTCCTTGTGATATCAAAAACTTCAATCAGGAATTTCGAAGCACGATCAAAGGATAGTTCGTTAAGTCGATTATCATAGT
>CM063510.1:162548188-162550688 GCA_032207245.1 Pardosa pseudoannulata
ATTTCTTTTAATTTTAAAGAACAATAATCGATTGGTTAGGGAGTTGCCTTCGGTGCCAGAGGGAATTCAAATACCATTACAGGCATAAATATTAGTAGTTGTTTAGAATCGGCCCAAATTGTACCACAAATGGTATATACTTGATCTTCGAAATATATTTATTTTGACTCACATTTATATTTTAATCTAAACTGTAAATTGCTTATAATATTCGAAGTATAGGATGTTTAGAGATACATCTACGGTGTTTTAAAAGTATAAAATTAGAAAAATCTTTTCTTTTAAAAACTAATAAAAGAAGTAATTAGTAATAACGGAATCAGCTATTGTGGTAATAAGTATATTCATTATAATGTAATGGATATTTAAACATTCTTTTAATATGTCTATCTTAATTACATTTAAATCTCTGGGAGATAAAAATATTGATTTTTTAGCCAAAATTTGTTCAATTAAACAATTAATGTAAATAGAAAACCTTAAAAACATATATGTTTTATTGAAGTTTTCAACTAAATCAAACACTTTTCTGGTAAAGTGACTTAACTATATACATTTTTTATAATTTCAACTAATATCTACTGTTTAAGAGGACAAGGTACCTGCGAGCTGATAAATCTGAACTAAAACTGTAAAAGAATTTTGTGTTCTAAAAAATGAAGTTTCGTTATGAAAAAATATTCTATAATGCCTGGATTATTTTACTTTAATGACACCTATATTTTGTCATACATCCTGTAAAGTACGATTCCATGAAAAACAATTCAGTCCGAGAAATCAACAATGTACTGATGCCAATGCTGCCCTTTCAAATATAAGCTTAGCAAAAAACATCGATATTTTATTTAAAACCAAATTTATGTTGTCGTACAGAAGTAATTCCTGCTGTGAAAACATTTAGAGAGCTCCATGATATGTTATCAGCTAAAGTGGGTCAGCTCAATTGATTATGTAACTCACATTACGAGTACACTTTATTGTGAAATTTGCATTATCTAAATCAGTAGAATAATCCCCAGGACTTATATATATATATATATATATATATATAGTCATATATCGTCCACCATAATCTTCGTGAGGTAGTCTCTTAATTTTTAAATGGAACGATTGAAATATTTGTTTAAATGTGGTCATTGCCAATTCTACCATCCAGAGGAAGTAAACCTCAAAAGGGAACGATTGAGAACTTTGTTTAAATGTGGTCATTGCCAATTCTACCATCCAGAGGAAGTAAACCTCAAAAGGGAACGATTGAAATGTTTGTTTAAATGTGGTCATTGCCAATTCTACCGATCAGAGGAAGTAAACCTCAAAAGGGAACGATTGAAATGTTTGTTTAAATATCGCCATTGCCAATTCTACCGGGCAGAGGAAGTAAACCTGTGTTAAAAAAAGTTAATATTACATGCTGCTTGTACAATTGTCAACGGGTCACATAGAGCTGTTGTTGATAGTACAAACAATAGAGTGTATAAGGACAATTAGATATGGATTTTGCCACTGTATAAAATGTCTTAGGACAAGTTTTCACTTACTTTCCATACATAATCCACCACTTGAAAGAACTCTAACAGAGATGTTATGATAAACGACTTTATTTCTGCTGTCTTGTTTTGTCAAGATTCGTTGAAATATAGACTCCTATGGAAGATACTATTGGTAAATGAAGCGAATTTTCATGTGAATGAATCTGTTAACACAAGTTGTCCAATTTAAGTGTCACAGTATCTTCACTTTATGTAAGAAATCCCTATGCATTAGTCTTAAATCACTGTCTTAATAGGGCTTTACAGTTGTACTCTACATTGTGCCATTAATTGTCTCACTTCGGCTGGACCCATAATTCCCACTGTTAACGCACAAATACCTCTATACATGTTGCCTAGCTTCGTCTCACTACACCTTCAACAAAGAAATTCTCTCAATCAGATAATCTTTAAAAAGGAAGGCGAGTTTCCACTCATTGGTGTTATGGTACAATAGCTATTATGTCTTTTTTTATTTTACGAAACAGACATAAATCTTGATTATACCCTTGTATGGTTACCCCGTTATTTTGATCTAACTCCATTGCACTTTTGACATTTGTATTACTTACAATAAAACGTTTTTTTTTTTGGTTTAGTCACAAGCATAAGAATCTGAAAGAACATGTTTCATACACTGCAGAATTTTTTTGTGACGTGTTTTATACGATCTGAGTGAAAGTTATGCAGAAAATAAACTGTGTAGTCTTTCAGAATGTTGATAATATTAAAAATGGTTGAATTCCTCACTAGAATGTGAATGTAGGGAAAAACGCTTGATATTTTAATGTGATAATAATTTTTTTATTTATTAATATATTTTTACATTGCACAGAACCACAAATATCTATATAGATGCTTTTTGAAATTAATGATTTTCATAGTATTATCCTTTACTTGTAATCTTTATTTTCTATTCTAGGAATCGTTTCACTTCTGTTGCCAGATCCAGCTTCAGGTGACACTGAATA
>CM063510.1:162560688-162563188 GCA_032207245.1 Pardosa pseudoannulata
TTTAACTATATATTTGTAAACAATAATTTATATCTTTTAACTATATAACCAAAACTTTTAACTATATATTTCTAATGAAATATTTAGTGTTCCTTCACTTCAAACCTATAAAACATTACAATATATTTAGAATTGCAATATATTTCAATGTATTGCAATATATTAGAACATAATTTTAATTAAAAAGCAAGCTAGCTGAGTAAAACTTGATTTTTTCAGCAATATTCCATCAAAATACTCCCAGTGCATATAGTACAAAGTACTATGAATTTAAATTTCTTAAATAAAAGCAATTGCTTTTATTTTTTCACTTTACCTACACAATATGTACAGAAATAATAGTGGGAACCAATTCTAAATTATACTAAATACTCTTTATATAATAGTTGAAAAATGTTAAATGCAGAGTAAGTAAAATCATGATTTAAAAAACTATATCCACTCTAATATGAAGAGATTTAATAGGAAATTTTATAAAAATAAACACTTTTATAAAATATTCATAAAGTAATGTCCTGAATTATTTTGAAATTATTAATTCTATACAATAAAATATAAACGTTCATATACATATACATATGCATATATATATATATATATATATATATATATATATATATATATATATATATATATATATATATATATATATATATATATATATATATATATTTGTGTGTATGTATGTATATACATGTATAATTTTTACTACACTACAAATACTTGATATACTCTTTTAATTCAATTATTGAAATTGAACACTAAATCTATTATTAACACTAAATAGTTTTTCAATATTCATCAATCCATTGATGCATATCATAAAATATTATAGAAATTATACCTATATGCTATTTCAATGAAAATGAGATGATATCAATGACGTCATTCTAAGACAAGTATTTGTAGGTCTAGGTTGATATTCGTTACAGAAAAGTGAAACATTCATTGTTATAATCATCTCATAGCGTAAATTTATATGCGTGCAAGTATAAATATAATAGAGCTTATTTCATCGAATAGCATTTACTTACAACTTACAATGCGTATTTGCGATATCTGCATAGTTATGAAATAGTTTGCAAATTTTTGATACACCAATTTTGAAAACGTTTTGTTTCGGTTCTGTTGATATCGGTTACGAAGTCGTAAATTTTTGGTGTGAAGCATTCAAGGAATTTATTAGAGATAAATATATTGCAAAAGTAAAGGTGTCACTTTCTATTGTTAGTGCATATCAACGAATGTCTACCTGTCTGGCAACGTTATGACACTATTTAAGATGAATCAAGGAGAGTCATAAAATTGAATAAAATTGGTGAATAAAATTGGAAGATCAGTTTAATCGAGATGCTTCTTTTACGTATAATGTATGAAACATTTGTGAAGCCCAGTGCCGTTGGGTAGCGCTTCACACTATTGTGGTTCGATTCCCGGGCTAGGCAAGATAGACTAATCCTTTCATTCTTTCAGTAGGTCGATGAACTGAGGACCAAGCGTGCTTTGGAACTAAACACTGGGGGATCCGCTTAAGATTAACCACCAAACCGGAACATATGATTCGCACCCCAGGGCCTTTGGTCACGTAAACGGAGATTGGCACCTTAGGCCTTGGCCCCCTAGGAGTTTTGCCTAGGAGTTGAGATTATTACATTATTATATTGAGACATTTAGGATATTAAATGAAATTTTAAATTTTCAATCTGTAAATATTGCTATAGTTTTAGTATATATTGAACTAAGTACACATATTCTTACACACAGACATAAGTCACATATATAAATAATTACTGATTGAGGCTTTGTTTAGAGCTTGGCTGTCATAATTTTTTAACACGTAACCGTATAACCTTTGAAATTTTGTTTATTGCTAACTGAAAAAGAAAATATGTGTCAGCAGCAATTTCTGATACCAGTGTTATACAGAATTGAGCAAAAAGAATTTTTTTTGCTAATGTTGCAGTAGTCATAGGATCAGGACTTTTTAATATAATGAAAGTTTACAGTGCGTGGTATCCTTTAATAGTTTACTCTTAAAACAAACAGTATAATTTTTTATAACATTTACTGGTGATCTTTTGTTCCCCTTACGAATAAAGAAAAGAATTAACCGTTACAAAACGTAACACAAGATTATAATGACTAGAAAAGATTGGGTAACTTACCCATCTCCCAGGGCTGGACACAAGTTGAGAATTATTTGGACACATGGACACCAAGGTTTTCAAAAACTTTAACTTTAATGCGACTCAGATTGAAAGAATAAGCGAATTAGACTACCGACCTTCTCGTCAGGCAATTTTCACCGAAGTGAGTAAATACATAGATTTTCGTGCTAGAAATAAAAAAAAAAACCGCAAGTCTGACTGGCGCCTCACACCTCGGAATTAGAGTTCGCCCATTTACACTATATTATTTCATAGTGTTAAATATATATTCTAAAAAATGTAATATAATAGTTATCATCTCTACCTAATATGAAATGAATTTTATTAGAGAT
>CM063510.1:162575688-162580688 GCA_032207245.1 Pardosa pseudoannulata
ATTATTGTAAACGTGAATTCTTTCTTACGTCATATTTTGGTGTAAATAGCCATCCTGACCAAAATAACTGGGAATGGACATAAAGTTAATAAGTAAAAAATTTGTTTATTTTATATATTATATGTATATATATATAAATACATATATATATATAATATATATATATATATTATATATTATATATATAAATATATATATATAATATATATATAAATATATATTTATAAATATTTATATATATTTATATATATATATATATATGTAAGATATCTATATTGTATGTAATATATATTATATATGTATTATGTACATATATTATATATATAATATACATATATATATATATATATATATATATATATATATATATATATATATATATTATTATATTGTAATATATATAATATGTATTTAAAAAAAAATTAATATGATGTATATATATATTATATTATATATATATAAATATATATATATATATATATATATATATATATATATATATATATATATATACATAATTATTTATATATATATATGTATGTATGTAATATATATATATATTTATATATACATACATATACATATATATATACATATATAAAGTTTATATAATATATATTTTATATAAAATATATTATAAATATTATAATATATATATAATACATAATACATATATATACATTAGTTGTAGTGAATTTTTAATTTCTTTTATAAAGTAAATCATATGTCGTGATTACAACTTCATTTGGTCGTAGTATATCAACGGAAATAACTTGTTAATAACTTGAAATAATTTTAGTTCCTAAGTACACACAGTAGTTGTAGCTGAACGAAGGTTAAGATTAAGACCTCCGGAGCCGGTGGTCGTGGATTCGAATTCTACAGAGCATTGGTGTTACTGGCTATTTTGTATCGACTTTAAGCATTAAATTCCGGTTTTGTTATCCCTCCTGTTCTAAAAAGTATACCGTAGCAATCCAAACAAAACAAAACCTTGACAGTAGCCGATCACAATTTTGAATGGACATTTTTAAAATTATACTTGGCTGTAAGATGTGGTGAATTTTTTTTTCTTTTGCAAAGAAAAGGAGACGCTATAATTGTGATATCTTTCTATCGTCATATTTAAAGGGGAAAAAATACTATAGCCCATTAAACGTATTTTGGTATTAACGTAGTTTAATTTACGTAGCTGAAAAATGGTTAAGACTCTGAAATTCGAGACCTGTGTTCTAAGTTCGAATTGAACCGGGTTTCCGTGTTACTAGCCGTTTCGAATCGAATTTAAGAGTAATTTCCGGTTTTGTTAGCCCTAGTGTTCTAAAAATTATACAGTAGCAATCCAAGCAAAACAAATCATTTACAGTAGACGATCATAATTTTGAATGAACGTTTTTAAAATTGTATTTACCTTTAAGATGTGGTGAAATATTAAATCCATTTGCAAAGAAAAGACAACGTTGTAATTGTGACATCTTTCGGACGTCATATTTCAAGGGAAATAATTTCTATAACCCATTAAAATCGGTTAGACTAGCTATCATATTCAGTTAACTTATATCAGTCTTATGTACGTACTTACATAGGAACACTAAGTCTATTCTGACTGTACCGGAATGAATAATAACTCATAATGACCTACTGCCTGTATTCCTTACTTTATGTTCGGTATATCTGCAAATTGCTAATTATTGATTGATGTTAGTTATTAGGTATATAATTGTTAAACTTGTTGAAATTTAAAAACATTTTTGTGAAATATGGTTGAACTCCTCGTTCCGTAAAATATATTGTACATTTACTCTACCGATATACAAAAAATATACTAGAAAAATATCCACACATTCACATGCAGTCAATACACACACACACACACACACACGCACACACACACACACACACATATATATATATTTATATATATATATATATATATTTTATATATATAATATTTTAAATATTTATGTTATATATATATAATCATATATTTATTTATTGTAAATATATGTATATATATATATATGTATATATATTCAGTACTACTAATTTTATTTAATATTCAATATTCTAATAATTTAACAATTGCATATTATATTTATCAAAGAAAAAATTACTCCTCAAAATGTATCCTCGTCAAAATATATTACATTTATATATATATACAGAAAAATATAACATAACATGCAGTCAATATTTAATTAGTCAATACTTTAATTAATATTTAATTTCTGATAATACGTAATTTATTGAATATCATGAAATTTAATATTAAACTTCTGAAAATACCAATAAATAAGTTTCAGGAGGAACGTAACTAATTGAGAAGGAAGGAAACAGCTTTTTTTTGTAAATAAATAAAAAGCGGTCCTGGTTCTAAATTTCTTCTTTCAAAACAGAAATAACAAAATCGAAGATACTCAGAAAGTTAATAAGAGTAAAATTTCCTTTTTTCTTAGCTGGAGGATGGTTATGCCTTCTATGAACTCTACATTTTTTCAGTACTTATTATTATATTCTAGCAAATGCGATTTTTTGGAGTATTTTTCTGTAGGAAGCATTATTTTATCTCATAAAAGTAATTGCTTAAGGAAACAATTTTTTTTGCAATAATCTGCGTTTTGAAAACAGATTAACGTAATTTTATCTTCCCAAATTTATAATACATTTTTAATTCTTTGTATATATTAGAGAATACATTGTAATTTCAAAATGCTTCTTTTGTCATAAATATTATGCCCCAATGAAACTAGTTCCTCAATCCATTTACACTAGTTTTGGTATTGAATCGATCTGCTGGTCTTAGATTCGGTCTTAATAAGAACATTTTTTTTCTAACTGTCTGAGATTGGTCTTTAGGCATTAGATTCGGTTTAGGAACAATTTTTTAGCTGTTTAATATTGGTCTTTAGGCATTAGTTTCGGTGTTAATAAGAACATTTTTTTGGCTGTTTAAGATTGGTCTTTAGGCAATAAATTCGGTCTCATTAAGAATTTTTTAATGGCTTATATTGGTCTTTAGTATTTGATTCTGTGTTAATAAGAACATTTTTTAGATGTTTAAGATTGGTCTTTAGGCATTAGATCCGGCCTTAATAAGAAATTTTTTAATGGCTTATATTGGTCTTTAGGCAATAGATTCGGTGTTAATAAGAACATTTTTTAGATGTTTAAGATTTGTCTTTAGGCATTAGATTCGGTGTTAATAAGAACAATTTTTTAACTGTTTAAGATTGGTCTTTAGGCATTAGATTCGGTCTCATTAAGAATTTTTTTAATGGCTTATATTGGTCTTTAGTATTTGATTCGGTGTTAATAAGAACATTTTTTTAGATGTTTAAGATTGGTCTTTAGGCATTAGATTCGGTCTTAATAAGAAAACTTTAACTGTTTTATATTGGTCTTTCGGCATTAGATTCGGTGTTAATAAGAAATTTTTTTTGTTTTTTAGCTGTTTAAAATTAGTCTTTAATAATTAGATTAGGCCTTAATAGGAATAATTTTTTTTGTTATTTAGCTCTTTTACATTGGTTTTTAGGCATTTCCGTGTTAATGAGTACAATTTTTTTTGTATAGTTTTGCTGGCTTATATCGGTCTTTAGGTATTAGATACGGTCTTAATAAGAATTTTTTAACTGTCTTATATTGGTCTTTAGGCATTATATTCGGTATTAATAAGAACTTTTTCCTTTTTAGCTGTTTAAGACTGGTCTTTAAGCATTAGATTCGGTCTTAATAGGAACATTTTTTTTTTGTTTTTTAGCTGTCTTACATTGGTCTTTAAGCCTTAGATTCGGTGATAATGAGAACAATTTTTTTTGTATTTTTTATCTGGTCTTTTAGATCGGTCTTTAGGCATTAGATTAGGTCTTAAAACGATAATTTTTGTGCTTGTAGCTGTGTTAGATTGGTCTTTATATATTAGATTCGGTGTTAATAAAGAGCATTTTCTTTGTTTTTTTATCTGTCTAAGATTGGTCTTTAGGTATTAGATTCGGTGTTATTAAGAACAAAACTTGTTTTTTAGCTGAACTAGAAGGGATTAATAAAAACAAAGTTGATTTTTTTTGCTTGGAGAATCGTTATGATTTCTATGGACTATACATATTTTCAATACTTATTATTTTTGAATGCAATTTTTTGCAATGTTTTTAACAAAATCAAATATTACTATTTCTTTAAAAATATTTGCTTAATGTTACTTATGAAACAATTTTTATTGGCAATAATCTGCATTTTGAAAATATTCTAAGTTAATTTTATCCCATCAAATTTTTATTATATTTCAGTTTTAGATGAAGTTCATTTTTAATAACTTTTCCTCCTCAAAGTATACACTGTAATCCTAAATGCTTCAGTTTTTATATTTCAACGGAGATAGCTATTATTCCAGTATATATATATATATATATATATATATATATATATATATATATATATATATATATATACATATATATACATATATATACATATCTACATATATATATACACATATACACATATACACACATTATATATATATATATATATATATATACAAAATATAACTTAGTGTAGGTGGAAATAATATTTTTAATGAAATGGCGATATCGCCTAGCCAGAATGGCCTACAAATTGTGAGAAATTACTACTCAGCATTTAAATATTGAGATAAATAGGGAGGGTTGGGCCAGTCAATTTACTTAAAGTAGAAGTAGCAGTTCCTGCGAAAAATAAGTTTGTTTAAATCTCTTGAGGAATTGCGTGAAGTACACAGTAATAAAAAAAATTCAATGACTTTAGTATAAAAAAGTAATGAATTTTGTGTTATGGATACCTATTTCAATATTTATTTTAATTACATTTAAAGCATTTTTTGGTTTTAATATTCATATAAAATATATTTATTAAATTAACTTTTATAAAGTTAAATGGAAAATTTATGTAAATGTAACGAATTTCATCATAAAATTATAATTAAATTTTAAAAAAATAACAGGAAGTAACTTATATTTTTTTAG
>CM063510.1:162590688-162618188 GCA_032207245.1 Pardosa pseudoannulata
CTGCTTCTGTTGCTTCTGCTGCTGTTCCTGCTGCTGCTGTTACTACTTCTGTTGCTGCTGCTGTTATTTCTGCTGTTGCTGCTGCTGCTGCTATTAGTGCTGCTGTTGTTGTTGCTGCTGCTATTATTTCTGCTGCTGCTACGGTTACTGCTGCTGCTGTTGCTGCTTCTGATATTACTGCTGCTGCTGTTACTGCTGGTGTTAGTGCCACTGTTACTGCTGCTGCTCTGCTGCTGTTACTGCGGGTGTTTCTGCTGCTGTTATTTCTGCTGTTGTTTCTGCTGCAGTTGTTGCTGCTGCTATTACTGCTGCTGCTGTTGCTGCTGCTGCTGCTGTTGCTGCTGCTGTTGCTTCTGCTGTTACTGCTGGTGTTACTGCTAATGTTGCTGCTGCTGCTGTTACTGCTGCTATTACTGCTGGTGTTACTGCTCCTGTTGCTGCTGCTGCTGTTCCTGCTGCTGCTATTACTGCTGCTGATACTGCTGCTGCTGTTGCTGCTGCTGTTACTGCTGGTGTTACTGCTGCTGCTGTTGCTGCTGCTGTTATTCCTGCTGTTGCTGCTGTTGCTTTTACTGCTGTTGCTGCTGCTGCTGTTACTGCTGCTGTCCTGCTGTTGCTGCTTTTACTGCTGCTGTTATTTCTGCTGTTGCTGCTGCTGCTATTACTGCTGCTTTTACTGCTGCTGCTATTCCTGCTGTTGCTGCTTTTACTGGTTTTTCTTCTGCTACTGCTGCTGTTGTTATTGCTGCTTCTGTTATTGCTGCTGTTGTTGCTGCTGATGTTATTTCTGCTGCTGCTGTTGCTGCTGAAGTTGCTACTGGTGCTATTACTGCTGGTGTTACTGCTCCTGTTGCTGCTGCTGCTTTTACTGCTGCTGTTATTTTTGCGGTTGCTGCTGTTGCTGCTGCTGCTGTTGCTGCTTCTGTTATTCCTGCGGTTGCTGCTGTTACTGCTGCTGTTACTGCCGCTGTTACTGCTGCTGCTCTTGCTACCGCTACTGCTGTTACTGCTCTTGCTGTTGCTTCTAGTGTTATTCCTTCTGTTGCTGCTGCTGTTGCTGCTGTTACTGCTGCTGCTCTTGCTGCCGCTGCTGCCGTTACTGCTGTTGCTGTTGCTGCTGCTGCTATTAATGCTGCTGTTGCTGCTGCTGTTATTTCTGCTGTTGCTGCTGCTGCTATTACTGCTGCTGCTATTATTTCTGCTGCTGCTGCTGTTGCTGTTGCTGACGCTGCTGCTGTTGCTGTTGCCGCTGCTGCTGCTGCTCCTGTTACTGCTGCTGCTGCTACTGTTGCTGCTGCTGCTGTTGCTGCTGGTGTTACTGCTACTGTTGCTGCTGCTGTGTTTACTGCTGCTGTTACTGCAGGTGTTACTGCTGCTGCTGTTATTTCTGCTGCTGCTGCTATTACTGTTGCTGCTGTTGCTGCTGCCTCTATTACTGCTGCTGTTACTGCTGCTGTTGCTGCTGCTGTTATTCCTGCTGTTGCTGCTTTTACTGCTGTTTTTCTGCTATTGCTGCTTCTGTTATTTCTGCTGCTGTTGCTGCTGCTGTTACTTCTGCTGCTACTGTTGCTGCTGCAGTTGCTACTGCTGCTATTACTGCTGGTGTTACTGCTCCTGTTGCTGCTGCTGCTGTTCCTGCTGCTGCTGTTACAGCTGCTGTTATTCCTGCTGTTGCTGCTTTTACTGATGCTGTTGCTGCTGCTGTATTACTGTTGCTGCTGTGTTTGTTATTGCTGCTGTTACTTCTGCTGCTATTGTTGCTGCTGTTTTTTCTACTGCTCTTGCTGCCGCTGCTGCTGCTGTTGCTGCTACTGTTTTTCTTGCTGTTGCCGCTGCTGTATTTCTGCTGTTGTTGCTGCTGCTATTACTGTTGATGCCGTTGCTGTTGCTGCTGCTGGTGGTGGTGGTGGTGCTGCTGCTTCTAGTGCTGCTGCTGCTGTTGCTGCTGCTGCTGCTCTTGCTGCCGCTGCTGCTGTTACTGCTGGTGTTGCTGCTACTATTATTCTCTGCTGTTGCTGTTGCTGCTGCTGTTTCTGCTGTTGTTGCTGCTGGTGTTACTGCTCTTGCTGTTGCTGCTACTGTTATTCCTTCTGTTGCTGCTGCTGCTATTACTGCTGCTGTTACTGCTGCTGCTATTCCTGCTGTTGCTGCTTTTACTGGTTTTGCTTCTGCTATTGCTGCTGTTTTTATTGCTGCTGCTGTTATTGCTGCTGCTGTTGCTGCTGCTCTTATTTCTGCTGCTGCTGGAGTTGCTACTGCTAATAATAATGCTGGTTTTACTGCTCCTGTTGCTGCTGCTGCTGTTACTGCTGCTGTTCCTACTGCTGCTGTTATTCCTGCTGTAGCTGTTGTTACTGCTTCTGTTGCTGCTGCTGCTATTTGTGCTGTTGCTGCTGCTGCTGTTATTGCTTCTGTTACTGCTGCTGTTATTTCTGCTAATGCTGCAGCTACTGTTGCTGCTGCTGCTGTTACTTCTGCTGCTCTTTCTGCCTCTGCTGCTGCTCTTGCTGCCGCTGCTGCTGCTGTTGCTGCTACTGTTATTCTTGCTGTTGCCGCTGCTGCCGCTGCTGCTGTTACTGCTGCTGTTACTGCTGGTGTTGCTGCTACTGTTATAACTGCTGTTGCTGCTGCTGTTGGTGCTGGTGGTGGTGGTGCTGCTGCTGCTGCTACTACTGCTGCTGCTCTTGCTGCCGCTGCTGCTGATACTGCAGCTGCTGTTGCTGCTACTATTATTCTCTGCTGTTGCTGTTGCTGCTGCTGTTATTTCTGCTGTTATTTCTGCTGTTACTGCTGCTGCTCTTGCTACCGCTACTGCTGTTACTGCTCTTGCTGTTGCTTCTACTGTTATTCCTTCTGTTGCTGCTGCTGCTGCTGCTGTTACTGCTGCTGCTCTTGCTACCGCTGCTGCTGTTACTGCTCTTGCTGTTGCTGCTACTATTATTCCTGCTGTTGCTGTTGCTGCTGCTGCTATTAATGCTGCTGTTGCTGCTGCTGTTGCTGCTGCTATTACTGTTAATGCTGCTGTTCCTGCTGCTGCTATTATTGCTGCTGCTGCTGCGTTGCTGCTGCTGCTGCTGCTGCTGCTGTTACTGCTGCTGTTCCTGCTGCTGTTACTGCTGTTGTTATTCCTGCTGTTGCTGCTGTTACTGCTGCTGTTGCTGCTGCTGCTCTTACACTTGCTGCTGTTGTTGTTATTACTGCTGTTACTGCTGCTGCTATTGTTGCTGCTGCTGCTGTTTTTTCTGCTGCTCTTGCTGCCGCTGCTGCTGTTGCTGCTACTGTTATTCCTGCTGTTGCTGCTGCTGTTACTGTTGTTGCTGCTGCTGCTGTTACTGCTGTTACTGCTGCTGATGTTGCTGCTGCTGCTGTTGCTGCAGCTTCTGTTACTGCCGCTGTTGCTGCTGCTGTTATTTCTGCTGTTGCTGCTGCTGCTGTTGGTGCTGCTGCTGCTGCTGCTGCTATTGTTGCTGCTCTTGCTGCCGCTGCTGCTTTTACTGCAGCTGCTGTTGCTGCTACTATTATTCTCTGCTTTTGCTGTTGCTGCTTCTGCTGTTGCTGCTGCTGTTGCTGTTGCTGATGCTGCTGCTGTTACTGCTGCTGCTCTTGCTGCCGCTGCTGCTGTTACTGCTGCTGTTGCTGCTACTGTTATTCCTGCTGTTGCTGCTGCTGTTACTGCTGTTACTGCTGCTGCTGTTGCTGCTGCTGTTGCTGCTGCTTCTGTTACTGCCGCTGTTGCTTCTGCTGTTATTTCTGCTGTTGCTGTTGTTACTGCTGCTGTTGCTGCTGCTGTTACTGCTGCTGCTGCTATTGCTTTTATTGCTACTACTGCTGCTATTGCTGCTGCTATTGCTGCTGCTGTTGATGCTGCTGCTGTGTCTGCTGCTGATATTACTGCTGCTGTTGCTGCTGCTGTTACTGCTGATGTTGCTGCTGCTGTTACTGCTGCTCTTGCTGCTGCTGCTGTTGCTGCTGCTGCTGCTGTTACTGCTGTTGCTGCTGTTGCTGCTGCTGCTGCTGCTGCTGTTCTGCTGCTGCTCTTGCTACCGCTGCTGCTGTTACTGCTCTTGTTGTTGCTGCTACTATTATTCCTTCTGTTGCTGCTGCTGCTGCTGCTGTTACTGCTGCTGCTGCTCTTGCTGCTGCTGTTGCTGCTGCTGCTGTTACTGCTGTTGCTGTTGCTGCTGCTGCTATTAATTCTGCTGTTGCTGCTGCTGTTATTTCTGCTGTTGCTGCTGCTGCTATTACTGCTGCTGCTATTATTTCTGCTGCTGCTGCTGTTGCTGACGCTGCTGCTGTTGCTGACGCTGCTGCTGCTGCTGTTGCCGCTGCTGCTGCTGTTACTGTTACTGCTGCTGCTGCTACTGTTGCTGCTGCTGCTGTTGCTGCTGGTGTTACTGCTACTGTTGCTGCTGCTGTGTTTACTGCTGCTGTTACTGCAGGTGTTTCTGCTGCTGTTATTTCTGCTGCTGCTGCTATTACTGTTGCTGCTGTTGCTACTGCCTCTATTACTGCTGCTGTTACTGCTGCTGTTGCTGCTGCTGTTATTCCTGCTGTTGCTGCTTTTACTGCTGTTTTTCTGCTATTGCTGCTTCTGTTATTTCTGCTGCTGTTGCTGCTGCTGTTATTTCTGCTGCTACTGTTGCTGCTGGAGTTGCTACTGCTGCTATTACTGCTGGTGTTACTGCTCCTGTTGCTGCTGCTGCTGTTCCTGCTGCTGCTGCTGTTACTGATGCTGTTGCTGCTGCTGTATTACTGTTGCTGCTGTGTTTGTTATTGCTGCTGTTACTGCTGCTGCTATTGTTGCTGCTGTTTTTTCTACTGCTCTTGCTGCCGCTGCTGCTGCTGTTGCTGCTACTGTTTTTCTTGCTGTTGCCGCTGCTGTTATTTCTGCTGTTGCTGCTGCTGCTATTACTGTTGATGCCGTTGCTGTTGCTGCTGCTGCTGGTGGTGGTGGTGCTGCTGCTTCTAGTGCTGCTGCTCCTCTTGCTGCCGCTGCTGCTGTTACTGCTGGTGTTGCTGCTACTATTATTCTCTGCTGTTGCTGTTGCTGCTGCTGTTTCTGCTGTTGTTGCTGCTACTATTATTCTCTGCTGTTGCTGTTGCTGCTGCTGTTTCTGCTGTTGTTGCTGCTGGTGTTACTGCTCTTGCTGTTGCTGCTACTGTTATTCCTTCTGTTGCTGCTGCTGCTGCAATTAATGCTGCTGCTGTTGCTCTTGCTGCTGCTGCTGCTGTTACTGCTGCTGCTCTTGCTGCCGCTGCTGCTGTTACTGCTGCTGCTGTTGGTGCTACTGTTATTCCTGCTGTTGCTGCTGCTGCTGCTGTTGCTGCTGCTTCTGTTTTTGCCGCTGTTGCTGTTGCAGTTATTTCTGCTGTTGCTGCTGCTGCTGTTACTACTGGTGTTGCTGCTGCTTTTATTGCTGCTGCTGCTATTGCTGCTGTTATTATTGCTGCTGCTGTTACTGCTGCTGCTGTTGCTGCTGCTGTTTTTTTCTGCTGTTGCTGTTGCTGCTGCTTTTGTTACTGCTGCTGTTGCTGCTGCTGCTGTTGCTGCTGCTGCTGTTGCTGCTGCTGCTGTTACTGCTGCTGTTGCTGCTGCTGTTATTTCTGCTGTTGCTGCTGCTGCTGTTACTGGTGGTGTTGCTGCTGCTGTTACTGCTGCTGCTGTTGCTGCTGCTGCTATTGCTTTTGCTACTACTGCTGCTATTGCTGCTGTTATTATTGCTTCTGCTGTTACTGCTGATGCTGTTGCTGTTACTGCTGTTGCTGTTGTTGCTATTACTGTTGATGCTGTTGCTGGTGCTACTCTTACTGCTGTTGCTGCTGCTGATATTACTGTTGCTGCTGTTGCTGCTGCTGTTATTTCTGTTGTTGCTGCTGTTGCTGCTGCTGCTGTTACTGCTGCTGCTCTTGCTACCGCTGCTGCTGTTACTGCTCCTGCTGTTGCTGCTACTGTTATTCCTTTTGTTGCTGCAGCTGCTACTATTAATGCTGCTGCTGTTGCTACTGCTGCTGCTGCTGCTGTTACTGCTGCTGCTCTTGCTGCCGCTGCTGCTGTTACTGCTGCTGCTGTTGCTGCTACTGTTATTCCTGCTGTTGCTGTTGCTGCTGCTGCTATTAACTGCTGTTGCTGCTGCTGTTGCTGCTGCTATTACTATTAATGCTGCTGTTCCTGCTGCTGCTGTTATTTCTGCTGTTGCTGCTGCTGTTATTTCTGCTGTTGCTATTATTGCTGCTGCTGTTGTTTTTGCTGCTATTATTTCTGCTGCTGCTACTGTTACTGCTGCTGCTCTTGCTGCCGCTGCTGCTGCTGTTGCTGCTGCTGTTCCTGCTGCTGCTGTTATTCCTGCTGTTGTTTGTGCTGTTGCTGCTGCTGCTATTACTCTTGCTGCTGTTGCTGTTATTGCTGCTGTTACTGCTGCTGCTATTGTTGCTGCTGCTGCTGTTTTTTCGGCTGGTCTTGCTGCCGCTGCCGCTTCTGTTGCGTCTACTGTTATTCTTGCTGTTGCCGCTGCTGCTGTTACTGCTGTTGCTGCTGCTGCTGTTACTGCTGCTGCTGTTTCTGCTGCTTCTGTTACTGCGGCTGTTACTACTGCTGTTGCTGCTGCTGTTATTTCTGCTATTATTGCTGCTGCTATTACATTTGATGCTGTTGCTGCTGTTACTGCTGCTGTTACTGCTGATGTTGCTACTACTGTTATTTCTGCTGTTGCTGCTGCTGCTGTTGGTGCTCCTGCTGCTGCTGTTACTGCAGCTGCTGTTGCTGCTACTATTATTCTCTGCTGTTGCTGTTGCTGCTTCTGTTGTTACTGCTGGTGTTACTGCTGCTGCTGTTACTGATGCTGTTCTGCTAATGTTGCTGTTGCTGTTGCTGTTACTGCTGCTGCTCTTGCCGATGCTGCTGTTACTGCTGCTGCTGTTGCTGCTACTGTTACTCCTGCTGTTGCTGCTGCTGTTACTGTTGTTGCTGCTGCTGCTGTTACTGCTGTTACTGCTGCTGCTGTTGCTGCTGCTGCTGTTACTGCTGTTGCTGCTGCTGTCTGCTGTGTCTGCTGCTGATATTACTGCTGCTGCTGTTGCTGCTGCTGCTGTTACTGCTGCTGTTGCTGCTGCTGCTGTTACTGCTGCTGTTGCTGCTGCTGTTACTGCTGGTGTTACTGCTGCTGCTGTTGCTGCTGCTGTTGCTGCTGCTGATGCTGCTACTGTTATTCCTGCTGTAGCTGCTGTTACTGCTGCTGTTGCTGCTGCTGTTATTTGTGCTGTTGCTGCTGCTGCTGTTACTGCTTCTGTTGCTGCTGCTGTTACTGCTGCTGCTGTTGCTGCTGCTGCTGCTGCTATTTATTCTGCTGCTCTTGCTGCTGCTGCTGCTGCTGTTACTGCTGTTGCTGCTGTTGCTATTACTGTTGCTGCTGTTGCTGCTGCTGCTTTTACTGCTGTTGCTGCTGCTGCTAATACTGTTGATGCAGTTGCTGCTGCTGTTATTACTGCTGTTGCTGATACTGTTGCTGCTGCTGCTGTTACTGCTGCTGCTCTTGCTACCGCTGCTGCTGTTACTGCTCCTGCTGTTGCTGCTACTGTTATTCCTTCTGTTGCTGCTGCTGCTGCTGCTGTTACTGCTGCTGCTGCTCTTGCTGCTGTTGCTGCTGCTTTTATTCTCTGCTGTTGCTGTTGCTGCTGCTGCTATTAATGTTGCTGCTGTTGCTGCTGCTGTTATTTCTGCTGTTGCTGCTGCTGCTGCTGTTGCTGCTGCTTTTATTCTCTGCTGCTGCTGTTGCTGCTGCTGTTGCTGTTGCTGCTGCTGCTGCTGCTGTTGCTGTTGCTGTTGCTGCTGCTGCTGTTACTGCTGCTGTTGCTGCTGCTGCTGTTACTGCTGCTGCTGTTGCTGCTGCTGTTACTGCTGCTGTTACTGCTGCTGCTGTTACTGCTGCTGTTACTACTCGTGCAGTTACTGCTGCTGTTATTTCTGCTGCTGCTGCTGCTGTTGCTGCTGTTGCTGCTGCTGATGCTGCTGCTGTTACTGCTGCTGTTGCTGCTGCTGTTGTTGTTGCTGTTGCTGCTTTTACTGCTGTTTTTCTGCTATTGCTGCTTCTGTTGCTGCTGCTGCTGTTGCTGCTGCTGTTTTTGCTGCTGATAATGTTGCTGCTGCTGCTGTTACTGCTGCTATTACTGCTGGTGTTACTGCTCCTGTTGCTGCTGCTGCTGTTCCTGCTGCTGCTGTTACTGCTGCTGTTATTTCTGCTGTTGCTGCTATTACTGCTGCTGTTGCTGCTGCTGCTATTACTGTTGCTGCTGTGTTTGTTATTGCTGCTGTTACTGCTGCTGCTATTGTTGCTGCTGCTATTCCTGCTGCTGTTATTGCTGCTGCTGTTTCTGCTACTGTTATTTCTGCTGTTGCTGTTGCTGCTGCTGCTATTAATGCTGCTGCTGTTGCTGCTGCTGTTACCGCTGTTGCTGCTGCTGCTATTACTGCTGCTGCTGTTCCTGCTGCTGCTATTACTGCTGCTGTTGCTGCTGCTGTTATTTTTTCTGTTGCTGCTGCTGCTATTACTGCTGCTGCTGTTGTTGTTGCTGCTATTATTTCTGCTGCTGCTACTGTTACTGCTGCTGCTCTTGCTGCCGCTGCTGCTGTTGCTGCTGCTGTTCCTGCTGCTCTGCTGCTGTTATTCCTGCTGTTGTTTGTGCTGTTGCTGCTGCTGCTATTACTCTTGCTGCTGTTGCT
The DNA here is from genome assembly GCA_032207245.1 of Pardosa pseudoannulata. Taxonomy (NCBI): domain Eukaryota; kingdom Metazoa; phylum Arthropoda; class Arachnida; order Araneae; family Lycosidae; genus Pardosa; species Pardosa pseudoannulata. The sequence goes on from CM063510.1 coordinate 162,599,405, forward strand.
GTTATTGCTGCTGTTACTGCTGCTGCTATTGTTGCTGCTGCTGCTGTTTTTTCGGCTGGTCTTGCTGCCGCTGCCGCTTCTGTTGCGTCTACTGTTATTCTTGCTGTTGCCGCTGCTGCTGTTACTGCTGTTGCTGCTGCTGCTGTTACTGCTGCTGTTATTTCTGCTGCTGCTGGTACTGCCGCTGTTGCTGCTGCTGCTGTTGCTGCTGCTGTTATTTCTGCTGTTGCTGCTGCTGCTATTACTGTTGCTCCTGCTGTTACTGCTGCTGTTACTGCTGCTGTTGCTGCTGCTGTTACTTCTGCTGTTGCTGCTGCTGCTGTTGCTGCTGCTGCTGCTGCTGTTACTGCTGCTGCTGTTGCTGCTACTATTATTCTCTGCTGTTGCTGTTGCTGCTGCTGTTACTGCTGGTGTTACTGCTGCTGCTGTTACTGCTGCTGTTCTGCTACTGTTGCTGCTGCTGCTGCTGTTACTGCTGCTGCTCTTGCTGCCGCTGCTGCTGTTACTGCTGCTAATGTTACTGCTGCTGTTGCTGCTGCTGTTACTGCTGTTGCTGCTGCTGCTGTTACTGCTGTTACTGCTGCTGCTGTTGCTGCTATTTCTGCTGTCTGCTGTTACTGCTGCTGCTGTTGCTGCTGCTGCTGTTACTGCTGCTGTTGCTGCTGCTGCTGTTACTGCTGCTGTTGCTGCTGCTGCTGTTACTGCTGCTGCTGTTGCTGCTATTGCTGCTGCTGTTGCTGCTGCTGTTGCTGCTGCTGCTGTTGCTGCTACTGTTATTCCTGCTGTTGCCTGCTGCTGTTACTGCTGCTGTTGCTGCTGCTGTTATTTCTGCTGTTGCTGCTGCTGCTGTTACTGCTGGTGTTGCTGCTGCTGTTACTGCTGCTTGCTGCTGCTGCTGCTGCTGCTGCTGTTACTGCTGCTGCTGCTGTTACTGCTGTTGCTGTTGTTCCTATTACTGTTGCTGCTGTTGCTGCTGCTGCTGTTACTGCTGTTGCTGCTGTTGCTATTACTGTTGCTGCTGTTGCTGCTGCTGCTGCTGCTGCTGTTACTGCTGCTGCTCTTGCTACCGCTGCTGCTGTTACTGCTCTTGCTGTTGCTGCTACTGTTATTCCTTCTGTTGCTGCTGCTGCTGTTACTGCTGCTGCTCTTGCTGCTACTGTTAATTCTGCTGTTGCTGTTGTTGTTGCTGCTGCTGCTATTAATGCTGCTGTTGCTGCTGCTGTTATTTCTGCTGTTGCTATTGCTGCTGCTATTTTCTGCTGCTGCTGCTGTTGGTGCTGCTGCTGCTGTGACTGCTGCTGCTGTTGCTGTTACTGCTGCTGCTGCTGCTGCTACTGTTACTGCTGTTGCTGCTGCTGTTACTGCTGCTGCTGTTGCTGCTGCTGTTACTGCTGCTGTTGTTACTGCTGCTGTTACTGCTGCTGTTGTTACTGCTGCTGTTATTTCTGCTGCTGCTGCTGCTATTACTGTTGCTGCTGTTGCTGCTGCTGCTCTTGCTGCCGCTGCTGCTGTTACTGCTGCTGCTGTTGGTGCTACTGTTATTCCTGCTGTTGCTGCTGCTGCTATTGCTGCTGTTTTTATTGCTGCTGCTGTTATTGCTGCTGCTGTTGCTGCTGCTCTTATTTCTGCTGCTGCTGGAGTTGCTACTGCTAATAATAATGCTGGTTTTACTGCTCCTGTTGCTGCTGCTGCTGTTCCTGCTGCTGCTGTTACTGCTGCTGTTATTCCTGCTGTAGCTGTTGTTACTGCTTCTGTTGCTGCTGCTGTATTACTGTTGCTGCTGTGTTTGTTATTGCTGCTGTTACTGCTGCTGCTATTGTTGCTGCTGTTTTTTCTACTGCTCTTGCTGCCGCTGCTGCTGCTGTTGCTGCTACTGTTTTTCTTGCTGTTGCCGCTGCTGTTATTTCTGCTGTTGCTGCTGCTGTACTGTTGCTGCTGTTGCTGTTGCTGCTGCTGTTGGTGGTGCTGCTGCTGCTGCTACTACTGCTGCTACTACTGCTGCTGCTCTTGCTGCCGCTGCTGCTGTTACTGCTGCTGTTGCTGCTACTATTATTCTCTGCTGTTGCTTTGCTGCTGCTGTTGCTGCTGTTGTTACTGCTGGTGTTACTGCTGCTGTTACTGCTGCTGTTATTTCTGCTGTTTCTGTTGCTGCTATTACTGCTGCTGTTTCCGCTGCTGTTATTCCTGTTGTTGCTGCTTTTACTGCTGTTGCTTCTGCTATTGCTGCTGTTGTTATTGCTGCTTCTGTTATAGATGATGCTGTTGCTGCTGCTGTTACTGCTGCTGCTGTTGCTCCTGGTGTTGCTACTGCTAATAATACTGCTGGTTTTACTGCTCCTGTTGCTGCTGCTGCTGTTACTGCTGCTGCTGTTACTGCTGCTGTTACTGCTGCTGTTGCTGCTGCTGTTACTGCTGCTGTTGCTGCTGCTGCTGTTACTGCTGCTGCTGTTGCTGCTGCTTGCTGCTGTTGCTGCTGCTGCTGTTGCTGCTGCTGCTATTGCTGCTGCTGCTGTTGCTGCTGCTGCTGTTGCTGCTGCTGCTGTTGCTGCTGCTGCTGCTGCTGCTGTTGCTGCTGCTGTTGCTGCTGCTGCTGTTCGTGCTGCTGTTGCTGCTGCTGCTGTAGCTGCTGATGTTACTGCTGCTGCTGCTGTTACTGCAGCTTTTGCTGCTGCTGATGTTACTGCTGCTGTTGCTGCTGCTGCTGTTACTGCTGCTGCTGTTGCTTCTGCTGCTGCTGCTGCTGTTACTGCTGCTGCTGTTGCTGCTGCTGCTATTGCTGCTGCTGTTGCTGTTGCTGCTGCTGTTGCTGCTGCTGATTCTGCTGCTGCGGTTGCTGCTACTAGTACTGCTGTTGCTACTGCTGCTGGTACTGCTACTACTGTTATTGCTGCTGCTGCTGTTACTGTTGTTGTTACTGCTGCTGTTGCTGTTGCTGCTGCTGCTGCTGCTGTTACTGCTGCTGCTGTTGCTGCTGCTGCTGCTGTTACTGCTGCTGCTCTTGCTGCTACTGTTAATTCTGCTGTTGCTGTTGCTGTTGCTGCTGCTGCTATTAATGCTGCTGCTGTTGCTGCTGCTGTTGCTGCTGCTGTTACTGCTGTTACTGCTGCTGTTGCTGCTGCTGCTGTTACTGCTGCTGCTGTTGCTGCTGTTGTTACTGCTGCTGCTGCTGCTGCTGCTGTTACTGCTGCTGTTACTGCTGCTGCTGTTGTTACTGCTGCTGCTGTTGCTGCTGCTGCTGTTGCTGCTGCTGTTACTGCTGCTGTTGCTGCTGCTGCTCTTACTGCATCTGCTGCTGCTGTTGCTGCTGTCTCTGCTGCTTTACTGCTGTTACTGCTGCTGCTGCTATTGTTGCTGCTGCTGCTGTTACTGCTGCTGCTCTTGCTGCCGCTGCTGCTGTTGCTGCTACTGTTATTCCTGCTGTTGCTGCTGCTGTTACTGTTGTTGCTGCTGCTGCTGTTACTGCTGTTACTGCTGCTGCTGCTATTATTGCTGCTGCTGCTGTTACTGCTGCTGTTACTGCTGCTGTTGCTGCTGCTGTTATTTCTGCTGTTGCTGCTGCTGCTGTTGGTGCTGCTGCTGCTGCTGCTGCTATTGTTGCTGCTCTTGCTGCCGCTGCTGCTTTTACTGCAGCTGCTGTTGCTGCTACTATTATTCTCTGCTTTTGCTGTTGCTGCTGCTGTTGCTGCTGCTGCTGTTGCTGTTGCTGTTGCTGCTGCTGTTACTGCTGCTGCTGTTGCTGCTGCTGCTGCTACTGCTGCTGCTGTTGCTGCTACTGTTACTGCTGCTGTTGCTGCTGTTGCTGCTGCTGTTACTGCTGTTACTGCTGCTGCTGTTGCTGCTGCTGCTGTTTCTGCTGGTGTTGTTGCTGCTGTTACTGCTGCTGCTGTTGTTGCTGCTGCTATTGCTTTTATTGCTACTACTGCTGCTATTGCTGCTGTTATTAATGCTGCTGCTGTTACTGCTGCTGCTGCTGCTGCTGCTGCTGTTACTGCTGCTGTTGCTGCTGCTGTTACTGCTGGTGTTACTGCTGCTGCTGTTGCTGCTGCTGCTGTTGCTGCTGCTGCTGTTGCTGCTGCTGTTATTCCCGCTATTGCTGCTGTTACTGCTGCTGTTACTGCCGCTGTTACTGCTGCTGCTCTTGCTACCGCTACTGCTGTTACTGCTCTTGCTGTTGCTTCTGCTGTTTTTTCTGCTGTTGCTGTTGCTGATGCTGCTGCTGTTACTGCTGCTGCTCTTGCTGCCGCTGCTGCTGTTACTGCTGTTACTGCTGCTGCTGCTGCTATTAATGCTGCTGTTGTTATTCCTGCTGTTGCTGCTGCTGCTGCTATTGCTGCTGCTGCTGTTGCTGCTGCTGTTTCTGCTGCTGCTGTTGCTGCTGCTGCTGTTGCTGTTGCCGCTGCTGCTGCTGCTAATGCTGCATCTGCTGCTACTGTTACTGCTGCTGCTGCTTGCTGCCGCTGCTGCTGTTGCTGCTGGTGTTACTGCTACTGTTGCTGCTGCCTGCTGCTGTTACTGCGGGTGTTTCTGCTGCTGTTATTTCTGCTGCTGCTGCTATTACTGCTGCTGCTGTTGCTGCTGCTGCTGCTGCTGCCGCTGTTGCTGCTGCTGTTACTGCTGCTGTTGCTGCTGCTGTTATTCCTGCTGTTGCTGCTTTTACTGCTGTTTTTCTGCTATTGCTGCTTCTGTTATTTCTGCTGCTGTTGCTGCTGCTGTTATTTCTGCTGCTACTGTTGCTGCTGGAGTTGCTACTGCTGCTATTACTGCTGGTGTTACTGCTCCTGTTGCTGCTGCTGCTGTTCCTGCTGCTGCTGTTACAGCTGCTGTTATTCCTGCTGTTGCTGCTGTTACTGATGCTGTTGCTGCTGCTGTAGTTGCTGCTGTTACTTCTGCTGTTACTGCTGCTGCTATTGTTGCTGCTGTTTTTTCTACTGCTCTTGCTGCCGCTGCTGCTGCTGTTGCTGCTACTGTTTTTCTTGCTGTTGCTGCTGCTGTTATTTCTGCTGTTGCTGCTGCTGCTATTACTGTTGCTGCTGTTGCTGTTGCTGCTTTTACTGCTGTTGTTACTGCTGTTCCTACTTCTGCTGCTGTTACTGCTGCTGCTCTTGCTGCCGCTGCTGCTGTTACTGCTGCTGCTGTTGGTGCTACTGTTATTCCTGCTGTTGCTGCTGCTGTTACTGCTGTTGCTGCTGCTGTTACTGCTGCTGTTGCTGTTGCTGCTGCTGTTACTGCTGTTGTTGCTGCTGCTGTTACTGCTGCTGCTGTTGCTGCTACTGTTATTCCTGCTGTTGCTGCTGCTGCTGTTGCTGCTGCTGTTGCTGTTGCTGCTGCTGCTGCTGTTACTGCTGCTGCTCTTGCTGCCGCTGCTGCTGTTGCTGCTGCTGCTGTTGCTGCTGCTGTTTTGCTGCTGCTGCTGTCACTGCTGCTGTTGCTGCTGCTTCTGTTACTGCCGCTGTTGCTGCTGCTATTATTTCTGCTGTTGCTGCTGCTGCTGTTTCTGCTGGTGTTGTTGCTGCTGTTATTGCTGCTGCTGCTATTGCTGCTGTTATTATTGCTGCTGCTGTTACTGCTGCTGCTGTTGCTGCTGCTGTTATTTCTGCTGTTGCTGCTGCTGCTGCTGCTGTTACTGCTGCTGTTGCTGCTGCTGCTGTTGCTGCTGCTGCTGTTGCTGCTGCTGCTGTTACTGCTGCTGTTGCTGCTGCTGTTACTGCTGTTGCTGCTGCTGCTGTTACTGCTGCTGTTGCTGCTGCTGTTACTGCTGCTGCTGTTGCTGCTGCTGCTGTTGCTGCTGCTGCTACTGATGTTACTGCTGCTGTTATTGCTGCTGCTGTTACTGCTGTTGCTGCTGCTGCTGTTACTGCTGTTGCTTATGTCGCTGCTGTGGTTACTGCTGTTGCTGTTACTGCTGCTATTGATGCTGCTGTTGCTGCTGCTGTTACTGTTGCTGTTGCTGCTGCTGTTATTTCTGCTGCTGCTGCTGCTGTTGCTGCTGCTGCTGCTGTTACTGCTGCTGCTTTTGCTGCTGCTGCTGCTGTTACTGCTGCTTCTGTTGCTGCTGCTGTTATTCTGCTGCTGTTGCTGCTGCTGCTGCTACTGCTGCTGCTGTTGCTGTTGCTGCTGCTGCTGCTGTTACTGCTGCTGCTCTTGCTGCTGCTGCTGTTACTGCTGCTGCTGTTGCTGCTGCTGCTATTACTGTTGCTGCTGTTACTGCTGCTGCTATTACTGCTGCTGCTGTTGCTGCTGCTGTTGCTGCTGCTGTTACTGCTGCTGCTGTTACTGCTGCTGCTGTTACTGCTGCTGTTGCTGCTGCTGTTATTTCTGCTGTTGCTGCTGCTGCTATTACTGCTGCTGCTGTTGTTTTTGCTGCTATTATTTCTGCTGCTGCTGCTGTTACTGCTGCTGCTGTTGCTGCTGCTGCTGCTGCTGCTGCTTTTACTGCTGCTGTTCCTGCTGCTGCTGTTACTGCTGCTGTTGCTGCTGCTGTTATTTCTGCTGTTACTGCTGCTGCTATTACTGCTGCTGCTGTTGCTGCTGCTGCTGCTGTTACTGCTGCTGCTGTTGCTGCTGCTGCTGTTATTTCTGCTGTTGCTGCTGCTGCTGTTGCTGCTGCTGCTGCTGCTGCTGTTAATGCTGCTGTTGCTGCTGTTGCTGCTGCTGCTGTTACTGCTGTTGCTGCTGCTGCTGTTACTGCTGCTGCTGTTGCTGCTGCTGCTGCTGTTACTGCTGCTGTTACTGCTGCTGTTGCTGCTGCTGTTATTTCTGCTGTTGCTGCTGCTGCTATTACTGTTGCTGCTGTTGCTGTTGCTGCTTTTACTGCTGTTGTTACTGCTGTTCCTACTTCTGCTGCTGTTACTGCTGCTGCTGTTGCTGCTGCTGCTGCTGTTGCTGCTGCTCCTGCTGTTACTGCTGCTGCTGCTGCTGCTGCTGATAATACTGCTGTTGCTGTTGCTGCTGCTGCTGTTACTGCTGCTGTTACTGCTGCTGCTGTTACTGCTGCTGCTGCTGCTGCTAACTTCTGGTGTTGCGTTGCAGTGTTGCTGCTACTGTTGTTGCTGCTGCTGCTGCTGTTGCTGCTACTGTTACTGCTGCTGTTGCTGCTGCTGTTACTGCTGTTGCTGCTGCTGCTGTTACTGCTGTTACTGCTGCTGCTGTTGCTGCTCTGCTGCTGTTGCTATTTCTGCTGTTGCTGCTGCTGCTGTTGCTGCTGCTGTTGCTGCTGCTGCTGCTGCTGCTGTTGCTGCTGCTGTTGTTACTGCTGCTGTTGCTGCTGCTGTTACTGCTGCTGTTGCTGCTGCTGCTGTTGCTGCTGCTGTTGCTGCTGCTGCTGTTGCTGCTACTGTTATTCCTGCTGTTGCCTGCTGCTGTTAATGCTGTTGCTGCTGCTGTTATTTCTGCTGCTGCTGCTGCTGCTGTTACTGCTGGTGTTGCTGCTGCTGTTACTGCTGCTGCTGTTGCTGTTGCTGCTGCTGCTATTAATGTTGCTGCTGTTGCTGCTGCTGCTGCTGTTACTGCTGTTGCTGCTGCTGCTATTACTGTTGCTGCTGTTACTGCTGCTGCTGTTACTGCTGTTGCTGCTGCTGCTATTACTGTTGCTGCTGTTGCTGCTGCTGCTGTTACTGCAGCTGCTGCTGTTACTGCTGCTGCTCTTGCTACCGCTGCTGCTGTTACTGCTCTTGCTGTTGCTGCTACTGTTATTCCTTCTGTTGCTGCTGCTGCTGCTATTAATGCTGCTGCTGTTGTTGTTGCTGCTGCTGCTGCTGTTACTGCTGCTGCTGCTGTTTCTGCTGCTGCTGCTGGTGTTACTGCTGCTGTTCCTGCTGCTGCTGTTACTGCTGCTGTTGCTGCTGCTGTTATTTCTGCTGTTGCTGCTGCTGCTGCTGTTACTGCTGCTGCTGCTTTTACTGCTGCTGCTGCTGTTACTGCTGCTGCTGCTGTTACTGCTGCTGCTGCTGTTGCTGCTGCTGTTGTTGCTGCTGCTGCTGTTACTGCTGCTGCTGTTACTGCTGGTGTTACTGCTACTGTTGCTGCTGCTGCTGTTACTGCTGCTGTTACTGCTACTGTTGCTGCTGCTGTTATTTCTGCTGCTGCTGCTGCTGCTATTACTGCTGCTGCTCTTGTTGCTGCTGCTATTACTTCTGCTGCTGCTGCTGTTACTGCTGCTGATCTTGCTTTCGCTTCTGCTTTTGCTGTTGTTGCTGTTGCTGATGTTGCTGCTGCTGCTGTTGCTGCTTCTGTTACTGCTGGTGTTACTGCTACTGTTGCTGCTGCTGCTGTTACTGCTGCTGTTACTGCTGGTGTTGCTGCTGCTACTGTTATTCCTGCGGTTGCTTTTGCTGCTGCTGCTGTTGTTTCTGCTATTACTGCTGCTGCTGTTACTGCAGCTGCTATTACTGCTGCTGTTGTTGTTGCTGCTGCTGTTGCTGCTGCTGCTGCTGTTACTGCTGCTGTTACTGCTGCTGTTGCTGCTGCTGTTATATCTGCTGTTGCTGCTGCTGCTGCTATTACTGCTGCTGCTGTTGTTGTTGCTGCTATTATTTCTGCTGCTGCTACTGTTACTGCTGCTGCTCTTGCTGCCGCTGCTGCTGTTGCTGCTGATGCTGCTGGTGTTAGTGCCACTGTTACTGCTGCTGCTGTTTCTGCTGCTGTTACTGCTACTGTTGCTGCTGCTGCTTTTACTGCTACTGTTGCTGCTGCTGTTATTTCTGCTGTTGCTGCTGCTGCTATTACTGCTGCTGGTCTTGTTGCTGCTGCTATTACTTCTGCTGCTGTTACTGCTGCTGCTCTTGCTTTCGCTGCTGCTGTTACTGCTGCTGCTTTTGCTGTTGTTGCTGTTGCTGATGTTGCTGCTGCTGCTTCTGTTACTGCTGGTGTTACTGCTACTGTTGCTGCTGCTGCTGCTGTTACTGCTGCTGTTGCTGCTGCTGCTCTTACTGCTGTTTTTTCTGCTGCTGCTGCTGTTGCTGCTGCTGCTGTTGCTGCTGCTGCTGTTGCTGTTACTGCTGCTGCTGTTGCTGCTGCTGCTGCTGTTACTGCTGCTGCTATTACTGCTGCTGCTGTTGCTGCTGCTGCTGTTGCTGCTGCTGCTGCTGTTACTGCTGCTGTTGCTGCTGCTGTTATTTCTGCTGTTGCTGCTGCTGCTATTACTGTTGCTGGTTTTGCTGCTGCTGTTGCTGCTGCTGCTGTTACTGCTACTTTTACTTCTGCTGTTGCTGCTGCTGTTATTTCTGATGTTGCTGCTGCTGCTCTTGCTGCCGCTGCTGCTGTTACTACTGTTGCTGTTGCTCCTACTGTTATTCCTGCTGCTGTTACTGCTGGTGTTGCTGCTGCTGTTACTGCTGCTGCTGTTGCTGCTGCTGCTATTGTTTTTATGGCTGCTACTGCTGCTATTGCTGCTGCTGCTATTGCTGCTGTTGTTATTGCTGCTGCTGTTACTGCTGCTGCTGTTTCTGCTGCTGTTATTTCTGCTGTTGCTGTTGCTGCTGCTGCTATTAATGCTGCTGCTGTTGCTGCTGCTGCTGCTGTTACTGCTGTTACTGCTGCTGATTCTGCTGCTGGTATTTCTACTGTTGCTGCTGCTGCTCTTAATGCTGGTGTTGCTGCTGCTGCTGTTACTGCTGCTGTTGTTTCTGCTGTTGCTGCTGCTGCTGTTGCTGCTGCTGTTGCTGCTGCTGCTCTTTCTGCTGCTGTTGCTGCTGCTGCTATTACTGCTGTTGTTGCTACTGCTGTTACTTTTGCTGTTGCTGCTGCTTCTTGTGCTGTTGCTGGTACTGCTGTACTGCTGGTATCAGCATTTCGGGCTAACAGCATTTCCCGGATTGTCATAGTAAACTTTCTTAACAGCAACGTGAGTGTAGGTCTTCATCATGCATGATTTTATAGCTAATTGTTAACCAGTATTGAGGCAGGGAGTGACTGTTTTGTTTTCCGAACAAGATTTGAATATGCTGAAGAGTATTCTTGCACCACATTAACTTTTGTTTCATTATTTTGTTTTGTGTTCCAGTTTTGCAGTGCAATGACAGTTATGACACATACATACAACAAAAGACATGATTTTTGCTACAGTGCTAGTAGAATTATCATAAGTATATAAGTCTCATAAGTATTCTCATAAGTATAAGTCTATTTTTATAGTTATAACACGACTACTCTTAGGTAAATATTTTATTTATTGTAATCTTTATATTTATAATCATAATAAATAATCCGTTTCATAATGGAGAACTCAGATGTCTCAATAATTAAAGATTTATTGGGAAATCCATGTTCTCTGCACATCCTGCATGAAAACCTACCGCACGCCACTGATATATATATATATATATATATATATATATATATATATATATATATATATATATATATATTTATTTATATATTTTTTTTAACATCTTCGACATGCACCAGGACATTGTAGAACCACTCGAAACTATTTGTCAAAAATACCTTCTATCCAGTTGGGGGATCTTTTGAGTAATCCTTAATACAAAAGAATACAAGCGTGTTACTAACATGTTAGAGAAACTAGGAGTTTTTGTAAGACAGAACTAATCGTAAAACAAGCATTAAAATAAATATCTAGAGTATAATTGAAAAGTTCTCTTACATTATATTTTTATCTTAATTTGTATGAAAATAAAAGAAATATCTGCTTTACATTGACGAGAAATTTACGCTTGTTTTTACTACTTCTAACTAACTCCTCTTTCTGTCAAACGATGGCAAAATGGTAGAGTGCTGTTCTGTACCGGAGATCGAAGGATAGAATTCCGCTAATGGAAAGAATATTCATAGCCGTTTGGAATTGGTTAAGCAGTAATTCCTCTTTTTGGTTTCTTTAAACTTTGTGAGGAAAACAGTAGATCGTAGATCATAAAACCAAGCTTCTGTATCCTAAAAAATCATATTTGTATATTTCACTACAAAGTTAAATTTTGTCTCGAAGTAGAAATGGTAAACTGTTAAAAAGTGGAAGCAGCTTTTATTTGCAACACATTGCATGCAGGATACGTACTAGTACGTACTAGTAACAACATGTTTTGTTTGTGTTTACAAAAATAACGGTATATACAGGAAAACGAAGCCAAATGTTCTTGTCTACTACATAATACAATAATAGCTAGTTTTTACATCAGTCGATGTGGTGAAAAAATTAAATCTATATACTACTATTTCTATTCTATTTTTCATATCTACGATTAGAAAATCGTTACTACTCGGAAGAAGAAAAAGCCGCAAAGACAATGTCGTAAGTGTGCTGTGAAAAGTGTGCGGAGTGAAACCTCTTACATTTGCAATTTTTGCCTTGTATCTCTTTATAGAGGAAAATGCTTTGAGCGTTACCACCATGTAAAACATTATTAATATATGACTGCTCATTTTATTTTGTATAATGTAAAAATGTTTATATATAACATAATTCAAAAAACTTAAAACTATATACTCCTATTTCTCTTTGATCTTTTATATTTACTATTATAAATTTATCTACTAAAAATTTATGTTGTTTGTTCACAAAAATCTTATGGTTTTTATTTATAAATTTCTATTTATATATTTGTTTATATATGTCAATATAAAATACGAAAAGTTGGTAAAAAATTTAAATAATTTTCAATCTATTGAGATTTAATTGAATAACTAAACTTACGAGCAAAATGCCCGCTCCCGGTACAAATCCGCTGAGAAATGTACCCATACAAAATGTGTTAATAAAACAGTATAAATACTTTTCAGATTAATTTTTAATGTATTACAGTATCATTAACAGAATAGTGCTCTATTGTTAACAGATAATATATTTTAATTTAACCTTAAATTTCAAATCATTGCAATTAATTCCTGAAAGGAAGATGGACACCTTAAGCTATTCTTTTCACCTTGGCGAAACAAATATTTTTAATGGTAATAATTAAGCACAATAAGAATTAAATAGTTATTCGTATCCAAAATAGTGTAATCTCGTTTCAAATACTAGTTTAGCATCAACCGGCAAAGCTTTGAGGCTTTGTTTGAATAAACAATGAATTGATAGCCACGCATTTCACATCAAAGTACATATTGAATGACCTGCTACTCTCAAGTAAACAGTGAATGATTACAATAGAATCATTAAATGACAAATGAGATGTTTTGCCATTTGTTTATGAGTCGATGGTTTCATCTTCTAAAATTTTGTGTGAAATTAGTTATAGATTAGAATTTCGTTTTCGACTGATATTTAAATAGGTCTCTTTGAATAGAAGCAATTTTCATCGAAAAACTTTATATATTCAGTTCTAAAATTAATTTTTATGGATGGTTACAGACGCTGTTTATTTTATCATCAAATAAACTCAGACATAAATTTAGATCTATCAAAAAGGAAATTAATTATTGTTAAGAATAAAGAATATATATATATTCCATAAAGATACTACGTTTAGGGTAATGCTTTTGATTACCGTACATAATCCTTAACCACATTCAATTGTCTTTTTTTACACAGCATTTTCTTTGTAAAAGTCATTCACGGAATCTGTTTTCCCAGCATATTTTAATGATATTATATATCTATTTGAATAAAAATCTTCAAAACATTTATTTTCAGATGAAACATTATAAAAAAGTTCATTTTTTAAATAGCCTTACCGTAAATATTTTATTTAACCACATTCAATCTCTCTCTTTTCTCTCTCCTCTCTCTCTTCTCTCTTCTCTCTCTCTCTCTCTATATATATATATATATATATATATATACATATATATATATATATATATATATATGCATATATACATATATTATGTATGCATGTAAGTATATATATATTATATATATTATATATTTATATATATTATGTATGCATATATATATATATATGTATATATGTATTATATATATATATATATTTATATATTATATATATATTTATATATATATATATATATATATATACATTTATATATATATTTATATATATATATATATATATATTTATTTATATATATATATATATATATTGTATGTATATATATCTATCTATCTATCTATATATCTATCTATCTATATATATATATATATATATATATATATATATTTATTTATATATATATATATATATATTGTATGTATATATATATTTATATATTTATATATATATATATTATGTATATATCTATATATATCTATCTATCTATATATATATATATATATATATATATATATATATATATATATATATATATATATATATATATATATATATATATATATATATATATATATATATATATATATATATATATATATATATATATATATATATATATACTGTTTACAATTAACAACTCCTTCATTACCGATACTTTTGCTTCTCTCTCCTTACCATCCATCGAGTGTATATGCTAATATTTATCGGACGCCTCTGTTTTCGGTGTTAAAATATCATTATGTGTGGACTTATAAATATTAATGAATTCACTGTTTTCCGGTTTCGTGCCGTCTGGGGCTTTATTAAGAACATGCCTACCATGATACGGATATTCATATAAAAGAAAGAAAATATGTTATATATCTTCTTTTATTATATTATCGCGAAAAAATTGAGTTTTATTTTAATTTTATTTATATCACATATCTCGGGCAAATATTTGTCCCTGAAATCTAAAACAAATTATGTTTAAGGCATTTTTTTTATCTTAATCTTAATCTAATTTTAAATTTATCATTTATTTTATGCGCGTGTTTATTTTCGAGACAGATACTTTGTTTAGTTAAGGTTCTGCACATGATACGTGAATTCTGTATAACTAATATGTATCCGACTAATGAAAATCTGTCTTCTAATTTGTGTAAAAAACGTAATTTTAAAAAGTTCCTTAGCTTTCAGGATTACACTTTATAGTATTGAATTTATATTATTTTAGAAATTTTACAAATTCACCTAATTAATCTAAATCAATATTTTATGCTAAGTTTAGATTAAAACTCAAACAGCAGATTTAGTGCATACCCTCAAGAGTCAAAATATTATGAACCCCCTTTTTTCAATGAACTCTTCTGGATGACGTGGAACTCACGTGATCAGGTGGGAGTTGTATTTAACTGCTGCTGGAGAGTCTGAAGAATCATTATTTAACTTACTTCTGTTTGTTTTGGGAGAGGCTGCTGACCTAAGCGATTTTGATAGAGGGCAGACTGTAATGTCTCCAAAACTGCATGACTCGTGGGTTGTTCGCGATTTATTCAAAGTGGATGACTGACGGTGAAACCAGTAGTAGACGATATGGTGTTAGACTTCCAAACGTTACCAAATAAAAACTTCGTCGGAAAAGGTGTCTCTGGAACCCGTGGTTATCTGAACATCATTGTAGACCAGTTGCAATCTTACATGGCCACTGTTTTTCCAGCTGGAAATGGAATGTTCCAACATGACCCCGCCCCATGTCACTAGGCTAAAATTGTGTTGGAGTGGTTCCATGAACATGATGCTGAATTCCACTTAATGTCCTGTCTGCCTAACTCACCGAATCTCAATCCGATAGAGCACATTTGGGATGTGATAGGACGGCAGCTCGAACATCTGGTACAATCTGTCTTCGGCCATCTACCAAGGCCTTGTGGCATCCATGCCAAGGCGGGTTGAGCAGTGTTGCGTGCCAAAGGTGGGCCAATTCGTTATTGGCAAGTATTCATAATGTTTTGGCTTTTGCGTGTACATAACATTCGGATGAACTCGCCTAGCAATAAAAAAATATAACTAATTCTATTATGACAAGGAATTATTTTTCATTTATTCATACTCCATACTAGAGGTGGGTGACTTTAGTATAGAAAATTCTTTACCTTTTGACATTGGTAATGAGGGTATCGGAGAAAAATATTTTTCAAATATTTTGCAACATTTATCAATTTATAATTGGTGATACGGCAGAGGTAATAGTCTTCTTACACTTCGACCTCAATTCTTGGGTTCTAAATACTATTTCGTATGTACAACATAGAATTTAAAAATTAATGAATTAAAAATGCAACGACTAATTTTGTTAAATTTAAAAATATTGGCGAGTTTCAATATTTCATTTCTTCAAGTTAGCTAAAATTAAACAATAAACATGTAAAATATATTGTTACTACACCCAAAATAACTGTAAGCATAAAGGAAGGAGTTTCTGTTGATTTTCATATTACTATACAAATGTCTTAAATTTGCATGAACCGAAATGAATATATTTATATACCATTAGTTCATTCTTTTCTAGTTTTTTAAATCTCTATTTTTAATGGTAATAGCGGATTATAAAGATTATACTGATTAAATTGTTATAGCAATTATAATAATTTTTATCCCTAAATTATAATTTTTATTCCTTAAATTCCGTCTCGTCACTTGAAAATTCTTATCTTGTTTACAACTTTCAACTTCTTCATTAACGCTGTTTGGCCTTCACCGGTCACATCCTCCGAGTGTGTATGCTAATGCTTATCGGACGCTTCTTTTTCCTGTGTTAAAATATCATTATGGGCGAAAACTTATGAATATTCATGACTTCACTATTTTCTAGCTCCATACAGTCTGGAGCTCATTAAATGCGAGTCTAGCAGGATATGGATATTCATAAAAAAGAACAAAATATGTAATGTATCTACTTCAAGTAACCCACTAAAATTAAGTTATATTTTAATTAAATTTTTATCTCCAAACTGAAACAAATATTTGTGTATGGAAACTTAAACAAAATATGTTTTACACATTTTATGTATTTTTTAAATACATTGTTTCTATAATGTGCATATTTCCTTTTAAGACAAACACTTTGTTACATTAAAGTTCTCCATGCAATTATGTACATATAAAATTAATATTCATATAATATTCTTCTTTTGAAATTATTTGATTCATATTTGGGAAAAACTATGATTTTAAAATGTGGAAAAATATGAATTTAAAATGTGGTGAATTTTTAATAAACGTACTTTTAAAATGTTAAATTTATAAGACTGGTGTAAATTTTACATAAACAAACAATTACACAAAATCATAGTCTCTCAGTAGGATTAGACTAAAACTGCGAGAGAAGATTTGCTATATATATTATCTCCAGCCACATTTGTATAGTAATAATAATAAAAACCTATTCTATTAAGACAAGGAATTGTTTTTCATCTCATTCAACTGCACATTAGATTTCAGTGAGTCTAGTTTAGAGAATACTTGATCTTTTGGTATCAACAAACAGGCAATAGGAAAGTCATATTTTAAAATAGTTTGCAAATATTTCTGAAGTACAATCGTTTATGGATTAAAGTATTCTAACATCGCTGTTTTAAGTCACTACTCAGGACTTGAATACTCTTTGGGGATTAGAAATATGGGATTTTAAACAAAAATTACAGAAATAAATACTTAGCTGCTTATTTAGTTCCAATTTAAAACGATCAAAAAATTTAAATAAAGCATTCGATTATGTCACTTAAAAATTTAAACAATAAATATGTAAACAATTTTTTATTTATCGATATTTTTAGTACACTCAAATTAAATGTATGCTAAATGGACGAAGCTTATGTCGACTTTTACATACCCATAAGAAAAAATGTATGTTAAATTTCCTTAACTCGAAAGGAATAGAATATGATTAAATTAGTACAATCTTTTCTAAAATTTACATTATAAATCTCTTATTTCAATAGTTATAATAGATTCATTATTTTTGTAATTATTTTAATTTTATAACATGTCCTTTCTCTCTATATTATCAAGTATATCAAAAATTTAACCTATTTACCAATATCAACTTCTTCATTAACGCTGTTTTTCATTCTCTGGTCACATCCTCCGATTGTGTATGCTAATGTTTATCGGACGCTTCTTTTCCCAATGTTAAAATATCATTATGGGCGAAAAATTATGAATATTCATGATTTCACTATTTTCTGGTTTCGTACAGTCTGGGGCTCATTAAATGCGAGTCTAGTAGGATATGTATATTCATAAAAAAGGAACAAAATATGTTATGTATCTACTTTGAGTAACCCACAAAAATCAAATTATATTTTAATTAAATTTATATCTCATAACTGAAGTAAATATTTGTG
This sequence comes from Pardosa pseudoannulata, assembly GCA_032207245.1. Lineage (NCBI taxonomy): Eukaryota > Metazoa > Arthropoda > Arachnida > Araneae > Lycosidae > Pardosa > Pardosa pseudoannulata. Next base: position 162,616,479 of record CM063510.1, read on the forward strand.
TCTGAAACCTTAAACAAAACATGCTTTATGCATTTTATCTATTTTTTAATCCATTGTTTCTATCATGTGCATATTTGTATTTAAGATAGACACTTTGTTACATTAAAGTTCTCTATTCAATTGTGTACATATAAAATATATCCTTCTTTTGAAATTATGTGACTCATATATGGGAAAAATATGAATTTAAAATGTGGAGAATTTTTAATAAATGCACTTTTAATATGATAAATTTATAGACTGGTGTAAATTTTACACAAACAAACAATTACACAAAATCAACGTCTCTCACCATGATTACACTAAAATTGAGAGAGAAGTTTTACTGTATATATTATTTCCAGCTACAATTGTATAGTAATAAAAATATATGACCTATTATATCATGACAAGGAATTGTGTTTCATTTCATCCTACTGCACACTAGAGTTCAGTGAGTCTAGTTTAGAAAATACTTGATCTTTCGGTGTCTATAAACAGACAATCGTAAAGTCATATTTTAAAATAGTTTGCACATATTTGACACATTTTATCTATATGCAATTGGTGATACGACAGAGGTAATCGTTCTGACACTTCAAATTCAACACCTGGGTCCTAAATACTATCTGCGTATGTACAATATAGAATTTAAAAATATATTATGTTCGGAAGCATTCGCTTAGTAATACACAATATAAAACAAGTTCTGTAATGACAAGTAATTACTTTTCATTTTTTCATTCTCTATACTGCAGGTTGATGAATACAGTTTAACCCTCCGAGTGGAAGAAAAAATACGCTAAAGTTTAACTGTGTAAGTGGCTAAAGCGTTCTATGATTTTTTCCTTCACCCCTTTAGACTAGAATGGATTACGAGAAACCCACCCTCGTTATTGTCCCTTTACTCCCGGTTATAAATAGATATATAAGTAGTTATTACAGATTGTTAATTTTTAATTCACATAAAGCTCGTCAAGTCTTGACGATCATCCCATAACAAATAATGGATTCTAAAAGTACAAATAAAATTATTCTTCGAGAGACTTATTTATATTTTTTACGAAAGTCTTCCAAGATATTTAAATGGTGCAGTTAGAGATATATCTTTTATCGCAAACGAAATACTTCGAAATAGAGACTTACAAATCCATGAAAATCTATCAGCGTCTTTGTTTCTTAGGGGGTAATGATGCATCCCACGATAAATGTCCGTGAAAGAGGGGTGGAGTTCCTAAACAGTCGACCTGACCCTGCTACCGCAAAACTCCATGGGGGAAAGCATTGAAGATATGTAAATTACATTCATTTTCAGAGCGTTTTTGGAGGTCGAAAATTGTACGTGACAACCGCTTTGGAAACATCATCGGTTTGGCGAAATTGTACGTGCAAACCACTTAGTGGGTTAAAATGGTTTTAATCTTTTGTAGTAATGATCTACACTACTGGACAACGCTAGCACTGGAGACTGACCGGAGGACGAAAGCGATGCCAGTGATCCCCCCCCCTTCAATCCCATTGGACAAAGGGGTTGCTAACACGGGTAAGTCGTCTGTGGTATTGACAACAGTAGTCATTGGATCTTGCTCGAAACATTTGCCCCTTTAGAGGAAAAGGAGGCAAAAATGGAGCGATCAAAGAACTTCAGCAAAGGCAGGGAGTGGTCCACCATTTTTTCATCTGAACATAGCGTAATGATCGGCAGGGAGTTACTACATTATGCTAGCATTT
>CM063510.1:162628188-162630688 GCA_032207245.1 Pardosa pseudoannulata
GCTATGTATTATATTACGTTACATTGAGCGATTTATTAAGTTAGTGACGTGTTATTGAATACATTTTTTAATTTTAAAATCAAATTACCAATTTATATGACAATTTTGTAATAATATTTTAATTTTAAAAACGAAAAGAAAATATACATCAATATGAATTAATTATGAAACTTATGGAAACGAAATTAATTTTATACAAATATGTGATTTGAATTAAGTTTTTTATTACAATTAATAATAAACAATGACATTAAGTTATTTATATGATGTCTGGACATCACTGAATATTATGTAATTCAGCATACATTTTTTAGTCACTTTGTTAAATGCCTGGTTGATTTTAGTTATATAGTTTTCCTTTGCTAAACATTTGAACTGAAAACATATGTAAGAATTATTAATGTGGTCATTACAGTGATCAGGTTAATTTTAAAACAACTTCGTTGACAATTGTAATGACCGTTGAATCAAAACAAGGTAAATATCATTACATAACTTTTTAGTGCTTCACTTCTAAACAATTAGATACATACAGTTCATTCATATTTGCATCCTTATACTGTAAGCCAGTGGGTGTAATTCATACAGTTAAATAGTGCACATTGCTGATAACATTTAGAACGATATTTTCGAACGACATTTACAACGATTATTTCGATGCAAGAAATATCTTGGAATTTGATTCTTTGAAGTACAAGTTTAATACTTATAGATTTCTAAGGGCGAAGAACAAACACATTATCCTTAAAATATATTTTAAAATATCCTCTGCACTTTAAGAATGTTCATTCGAATTATTGTCAGAAGATTCGGAAACTTTTGAATGAGTATCATGCACAAATCTTTAAAAATCGAATGACAGTAAATTTAGGTAAGCCCAATTATGTCGGGATAACGATTCGAGATCCCAACAGACATGTCCAAAATTCTATCAAAGGGCTGAGTAAGGTTAACTCAGCCTCTTATCTTTATAGTATGTAGACAACCTAAAGACAAAGCATGCTTGGGAAGTAAACACTCGGGTTTCCATATAATGTTGACCACCGAAGCGAGAAATGTGCTTTACACTCCAAGGCACTTGGTATTGTAAACGGGTATTGGCACCTCCGGCCCTGGTCCTCTACTTCGGCTAATGCACTGAGCAGTTTTTTTAATTTAATACTAAGTGTTCCATTATTCTTTTAATTAGTATTTATTTTTAACATTTTTTACGTATTTCCAAAACACTGCGGATTTTCCTCAGTGATAGCTTTTTAAAATATATATTTAACATTTTCAAAATATGATCAATAAAACATTTTGTTCTTATACTTTATATTTCGCCACACAAAATCTATTCTATTTTCCTCCCCCACCATATAACTGTTAAAAGGTTTCTATCAGAACGTTTCTGTTATATGAAATTACGATTATGTAAAGCTAATGAAAGAAATATTTAAAATTCACAGCTAGAGATAATTTTATCTAATAAAATACTCCCACATAAATTACAGGTTAATACCCCTTTTCAAATTAATTATTGAATAGTGAATATGCATGAAATTACACAGTGAAATTCCCCGATGATTATAATGTATACACTACGTTGTCTATAACATAAGAGTACATAGTAAAAAATACAATTTATGTTTATTACAGTTATTATTAATGATTTCTACGTGTAATAGAATGATAATGTGCTACATACAAGAAGGAAGAAGCAAATATGTATTAATTACAGAAACGTAAACGTAGCGTTTTAAAAATGTAAAACGTATTTTGTTTCATATTTCAGACATAAATATTTGCTGGAGGGATAAGATATAAAAACTTATTAAAATGCCACCTCATTTTTAAACAGTGTTTTAATAGTCGAAGTAGATAAATAACACACTTTTGTTTCATTTTTAAATGAATTTCCATATTTTCTGTGCGTGCATTTAAATAATTTTCATATTGTATGAAATTAAAAGCAACGAATTTATTAATATTTATAAGTTCTGCTCATAATAATAATTTAATATCGAAAACTTACGCATTCGATAAAAATTGTTGAGCACACACTCGAAGATACAGAATTAAGGAAACCTGAGAAAAAACCTTAATGAATAACTGGATAAATATAAACAGGTTAAAATATTTCCATAAATATGACGACATGGATTTATATATATAAAATATAACATATTGCAAAACGGAAATGACTAAAACTATAGTAAATTCATTATTCACTACGAAATTAGCTGTTAGATTTTTTTTATTGTAGAATGTAAATAAACAATAAATTATTAATGTTCTTATCTAATATATGAAAACTAAGAATGAAATGTTATCATTTCCTTAAATTTTAAGTGTTTTATGTAAACGATGATTACTATAGATACTGTATAGAATACTGTATAGTACTGTTATAGAATTATTTTCTTAGTTTCATAGACTTGTAAAAACGCATGTATTATAACAAATCAGAAAATGCTTGACAATGTATATATATATATATATATATATATATATATATATA
>CM063510.1:162640688-162645688 GCA_032207245.1 Pardosa pseudoannulata
ACATGAGTGCCGCGTATGTGAGCAGTGTTTCTGTGTAACCCTACATAATGACCAAAAATGTCTTGCACAGCTGCAGCCCGGTACATGAGAAAGTCATAGTCGTAAAGAAGTGGATAGCACGTTAGAAAGCGGTACAAAATGTTGACGACCTACCGGAACGGGATAAACGCCGCTCGACGTCAAAATCGAATGATAAAGTTATTCTTGCATAATCGATAATAATGGAAACTGGACAACTTATTACGTGAAATGCATTTCACTTTAATATGTATACTGCACGGTACAAATGTATTTTGGTCTAATTCGTTTTTTATTTTCAGTGAAATACACTACACGCTCTTATGGAACAGACTGTATTTTACATAAATAATCAGAGGGAATGCTTTAAAATATTGACGTTTATCGAAAATGGGTCAGAAATCTGCGTTCAGAATAATATCCACTAACTACTTTGATAGGTTAGTTAATGTCTAAGTGTAAAAATATGCATCCGTATGCTTACTTATAGTTAAGTTGAAGCGTGCATTTGATCTGCGCAATTACGCTATGATCCGTTGCATGCTAATATAAAGGATTTCACATTCAACAATCTCTATGACTCACCTTCTGCTAATTAACGTGGTGATGTCCAGGAACTTGCGGAAGTAGTCTAATAGTCTAGCTAACACGTTTCGTAAATGCATTGCTTTCGTGATTAATGGCATCGCATTATAGAGGCGCTAAAGTATTTCAATTACTATACAATATGAGACTCTCCCCGATTCAAAGGCAATAATTAAAGCCTAAATACAGTTGTCTATAACGACATCTTACGAGCATTGTATATTTCTCTTGCTATTACATACTTACAAGCACATACAAAGGTATATATAGATATATGTCTGTATGTACATATATATATATATATATATATATATATATACATACATACATACATACATACATAAAAGTAATTTTTAAACTTAAAATAGCTCTTTAAAATAATATTATATCTTTTTAAAATTTTATACTACAGTTCTTAAAATTTTATATGAAAATTTTTATTACAATTATTAATATTTTATATGAAAATTTTATATTAGAATTATTAACATTTTATATTACATTTATTAACATTTTATATGAAAATATTATATTACATTTATTAGCATTTTATGTTAAAATTTTATATTACAATTATGAACATTTTATATTAAAACTTTAGATATAAAATAATTATTTTGTTAAAATTTAAAAAAAATTGAAAAATGAATTTACTGGTGAAATATATTCAATAAAATCTCCCCGGCTCAACAGTCCCTATTGTGCCAGGGCCTACGGTGCCAATCTCCGTTTACGTGATCAAGGGCGCTGGGTCCTCAGTTCATCTACACCGTGAAGGGATGAAAGACTGAGTCAACCTTGCTCAGACCGGGGATCGAACCTCGAATGATCGAACTCGAAGCGCTATCCCAACGCCACTGGGCTTCTGATATATATGCAGATTATCTATTTATTTTTCTCCTTACTTTTCATTTCTGCGAAAAGTTAGTGTCATAAAGTTTTGTTTAAGTTAAATAAATGTTTGTCATGTTCATAGCTAATGTAAAAAGATATTGATTTGCAATACATTAATTATTCCAAAAGTAATTTCAAATTTTTAAAAAGTTAGAATTTATTGAAAATTTGAGAAAAAAGTTATGATCAATAATTTTGGCATTAATTATTTTTGTTTCATTAGCTACTTATATAAAAGTAAAATAATTGTATAGAAATTGTTTCAAAATGTAAAATTATTGTTTCGTTTGATCTGGAGTAATACGGTCTAATGTTTGCAACACGAGGGTTAGTGAGACCGGGACCTACAGCTTAAAGCCGATTCTTAACGGTTTCGAACATCCATGCTACAGTGGGATTCGAAGCCACGAACTCCGGTAACGAAGGCCAGTACTCTAACCCAGCGGTTCTTAACCTATGCGTCGCAACCCAAAATTGGGTCACGAAGCATATTTCTTGGGTCGCGCTGAGTCGAACCAAAAAAGTTAGTAATACACTAAATAATAGGTAATACCAACACCTCCTAGAACAAGTTAAATCCTGAAATAGATATAAGGTGCTCCTTGACAAGCATTCAACCGAGGTTTGAAAATCTTTCAAAATGTATTCAAGCATAAGGTTCTCATTAAAACTGTATGACTTGCATTTAAAATTTAAAAAAACTTAACATATGTATTGATATTTCTTTTTTTTTAGGAATAAGTTAAAATGTCAATTATTTTCAAAAAGTTATAAATATATTTTAATTTGGTCAATAAAAATTATTAAAAACACTTGATTATTAATTAAATTTTCCTTGGATCGAAAAGTACTTTTGTTTATCTTTATTATTAAAAAAATAAATAAAATATTTGAAAGTTAAAAAAAATCATCATCGTAGGATTGAAGATTTTTTAAAAATACGCTCTAAAATAAAGCAATGAAAAAGTTTTGACTTTTTTTGGGTCGCGACATGAACATATTTCTCAAATTTGGGTTGCGGCTTAAAAAGTTTAAGAACAACTGCTCTAACCAATCGGGCATCGTCCGGCGAGAATCGTTGTTTTTTTTTAAATTTAGAATTAGAGAGATGCATCTTTTTACGTATCTGTCATCGGAGTGTGGTGAGACCTTTCTATTTACTGGTGTAGATATGAAGGACAAATAGATACTTGGATGATAAGGCATGTAAATTTGTAAATAACTTTGGAAACAATAGAGCTGGAGAGAGGCACGGATCTAACTTAGAAGTGTTTTTTGAGAGTCCATTTTTAAAACCCTAGGAACAACCAGCATGGATGTGGTGTTTTGCGAAATCAGAGCAGAAATTCAGCCAAATTTATGTTTAAGGATATATTACATGGCACAGTTGATGCCTGAAAATAATTAGCCCTGTTAAACCCGAACGGACTTGAAATTGTTTTTCACAAATGAGATAAATGGGATAATGAAAAATGAGATAAAAGAGTTGTTATAGAGTCATTGAACAATTGAGTATCTTACCTTTCCTGTTATGATGTACCGTAACTTCGCACGTATAGTCCGCGGACTATCTGTGTTTAAATAGCAAATTTCTTCAGCCGCGGACTATTTGCTGGTTGTTCATTGCTCTATTCATCACAATCGGGAGAAGAGAAGGGATAAAGGATGTCTCGCCGATGATCAAGTGTAAACAAAAGCAAGACTCACCAGACATAAAAAATCACGGGTCGTATGGGTAATGAACCATGAAAAAATATACAACCCATAAACCAAAACGAATCAATAGTAGCAAGTGTCCTGGATTACGGAAGAGTTCAATTGTGTCCTGGAGTACGGGAAAATATCGATGGTCAGTATTTACAGCTCCGATTGACAATGCCGAGTAGATGGATTCAACACCGAATGTCATTTCAACACGAGGATCACTAGTAACAGAGTCTTTTGTTGTCATAATTTTGATTTACAGTAATATTGGTCATTCATTATATATTTAAAACTTCGATGTATTACTGCTGATTGCAGTTTTACTGCAAGCTGAAAGTAATTCAGAAGTTCGACGAGAAAGTAGTAAGAAATTGGCGCAAGCAAAAGGAAACATTAAAAATATGAGAAGAAAGCAATCCAATCGTCATGGAAAAATACAATGGCTTGCATTAGAAGACGATTTATATACCCGGGTTCTCGAACACCACTCTGTTAGGCCACTCTGTTTCTTAGACTAAAATTAGTCTAAAGGGCAATAGCAGAAGAAATGATTTTTTTTTTTTTTTTTTTTTTTTTTTTTTTTTATTTTTTTTTTTTTTATTTATTTATTTATTTATTTTTATTTTTATTTTTTTTTTTATTTTTTTTTTTTTTTTTTTTTTTTTTTTTTTTTTTTTTTTTTTTTTTTTTTTTTTTTTTTTTTTTTTTTTTTTTCAAATTTTAAAGGTGAAATTAATTGATTTTAATCCAGACTTTTCGGTACTCTAATGTACTTAGGTTTTTATTCTTTAAATAGTTTAATATTGTCGAACTAAAATAAATGTTTTTGCACGTAAAGTCCACGGATTATCTAGTGGAGCAGACTGTCTGGTGATTTATGAAATTTTTTAAATGAAAAATTGGACCCACACACTATTCAAGAATGTAGACTGTACGTTCGAAATTACGCTATAACCAAATACCTATTCAGGAGAAAGGGTTCAACTGAAAATTATCATTCACTCACTCCGTACAGTTTTTACTATCATCATATAAATAAAAGAATTCCTACACCGAAGTAGCTTATCTTTCATCATATAAAGCGTAAAACATAGGTCATTTGAAATGTTTTCAGAAAACAAAGAAGATAAGTTAATACGAAAACGCGACTGTTGCAAGACTTCCCAATCTGTACAAAATAACACTACCAGAAACGTTGTTTTCAAATTACATTTCCTAGACGACTCCAATAGAAATACTTGTTTCTTACATTTACAAATGTATATTAAGTGACTAAAAGAAATTGTCCGTAAGCCAACTTAAATAACCGGAATAATACTTTCCTAGAAAGGAATTCATAAGACATCATAAATGTTTGGTTATTTTACATACACACTGGGCAGGAAAAACCTAATCTTCCTCTAGGACACGTCCAGTGTGTGTTACCAACGTTTTGGTAAATGGGGGTAGTTTAAAATGGTCTATTCCCCAATTTCGGCCAAAATGATGCCCACTCAACACCGCTCATTGCGAGGTTAGTGGAAAAATCCCGCCAGCTGGAACCCAAGAAGATCGCAAAAATTTAGCGTGAGTAGGAAAAAAAGCCTAGAAATTTTATGGCGGAAAGCAAAACTCAAGCTTTACAAATGATGAAAGACAGGGAGAGCAAAACGGCAACCCACGGTTTGTCAGCGCGGAAAAATTCAAGGTGATCTGGACATGGACAATCTCCATTCCATAAACTAAAGGGTCAGTAAGCCGGTAATTACTGGCATTCCCTTTCAGTTGGAATGGGGCTATAAAACAGATGTACAAGCAAA
>CM063510.1:162653188-162658188 GCA_032207245.1 Pardosa pseudoannulata
TTAAGGCACTTTAAATATTCATGACGGCATTATACCTCAAGAGTGTTCGTTTCATGCTGCTCACAAAACGTCTTATTACCTTGGCATCCTTCTTCTTTAGAACTGGACTTCCTAAACCATTCTTTACTACATATACCTAAAGCGGCATATTATTTTCTTTTTCGAGGTGTCTTGTAATTATCCGTATTTTAGCTATTGTCACACGATTTTTTTTTTACTTTTCCTGCTTTTTGAATAATGAACTTATTCTTTATCCTAGAGTGCATTCAAACTAAAATTATTGTTAACATAATTTTGTCATGTATAATACCATGAGATCTTATGCATTGTGTTTTATTTAAGGTTTTAAAGATAAAAATGTATTCAGTCCATTAACGGATTATTATGTTTATGTTACATTGCTGATTTGCCCACTATTTGGAAAAAGTAAGATAGAGAAAAAATAAGTATAGGGATAGAGTGACTCATAAAGTGATCATAAAATTACATTTTTCAGGAATAATAAAATAGTAGTCGAAATGCATAAATCTGCTTGGAAAATAATTAATAAACTTTTAATTTAACATAATGAAATTTCTAACTGTTTTATTTTAAGAAATAATTTTTTCCCTAAGGTTCATACGACTGTTAAATCTACAAAAAAATCTATTTCTTGAAACAAATATATGTAAAAATGAATGTTCTGAACATTTTTAAAACAATCCAACGTAAAAAAATTCCAATATTCAGGTGAGTTATGAATAAAAAAGTGTCAGCTGATTTTTCACAGTTTTTTTTACGTAACGCGCAAGTTATTTCAAAAAATTTTAAAGATTTTTCATGAAAGGTTGTACAGAGAATAATTTACATCTGATTGAACCTAAATTTTCTTGTATATTTCCCGAAACACACACCACACACACATAACATATTTATATATATATAATATATATATATATATTATATATATATAATATTTATATATAATATTTATATATAAATTTAGTTTTCTTGGAGGATATATAATAGATACCTTTGGAGCTTAATTATCAATAATTTATCCACATATTTGCTATTCAGTAATTTACCAACAACTAAATTTTCATATGTAATACTTTATATAATACTTTAATAGAAATTTCTTATTTTTAAAAGTATTAACATGTTTTTTTTCTTATTTGCAATAAATATGTGTCATTTGTAAATAGTTAATAGATTACATATTCAGTAATTTATGAAACTAAATTCCTAGATCAATTCGATAAAAAAAAACAAATTAATAGGAACCGAAATTACTTTCTATTTTTTCTATTACAGATTTGATGGTATTCCCTCTTTCTATTTGCGTCGAGAGTTTGGTAACGTTTATTTTTATGATAGAATTCCTGAAAGTGTCCATTTATCATTTTGGTAATTGCACTTGTCTGAGTGTTACACGAATCTATTGCTTTGATTTATTATTTACCTATCCTGCACGATGAGATCTTTGGAGATAGAATTTTGCTCTTTCTACTCTATGTGTGTACGTAAACACATACACGTATATAATTCGTATGAGTGGAATTAGATTAAAAACAATCCTTCACTATTTAAATGATCGATCATACAATAGATCGGTGCAATTGGTTGTAAGTACGTTTTTCGTACTTACAAACCGCACTGCACAATGATATATCTAGAGATATAGTTTTATTTTGTACACTCTATATATGTATGTAAATACATACACACTTATACACTCTCGTTATATGTGGTATTAGATTAAGTATGTTCCTGATCTTTATATGAACGATTGTACGATATACTATACAAATGGTTGTAAGTCGTTTTTCGTACTACGATAATTGACTATGGGACTCTTAAAATCCAGAATCAATTGAATAACTTGAGCAGTAATCTGTTCTCTGCATGTGACGCCATCACGCCTGAGACATTTACACGGGATTCTCTGATAATTTCGTTCTCAGAATACGCTATATTATTGCTAATCATATTGGATATCTGGAATATATCGTAGTTTAGATTTTTCCAGACTACAGCTTCATCTGTTGTGGAACATTGTAAACTAATTTTGAAAGTTTGTTGCCTAAAAATTTAATATCGCGCCCAAGTATATTGCATTAAATTGTGTATTTCTATCACTGTAGTGTTAGTTTTTATTGATTTTGCAAATATACCGGTCATTTCTTAAACATCTATAAATACGCAGTTTGATCTTATCATTAATGTCTTAATTCATTATTTTGAAGCTGAACCATCAATTCTTTAGATTACAATTGAATTATACGCAGTACTGCAGTCCTGGTATATTTTCATTGAACGCTTACAAATAATTACGACACGTGTGACTTAGACAGAAGTCTTAACAAGTGAGAAATTCTCTTTATGGTAAGCGATTAACTATAAATCAATTTCTCCTATGTAAACTCCAAATGCAATGTTACTAAACTGTTCCTGTTATCACAATCATTTCGCAAAAGGTTAAAATTTCCGATTAAGTAAGATAAGGAATTATATGTCTTCGTCTGTAAACCCGGCGGCAATGGAATATTTTACCAGAATTATTATTAGAACAAAGTTTTCATGTCAAATCAGTTAGCACCTCAAACTTCTAAGTACCAAGATACAAAAGTGTACGTCATTGTTGTACCATTCGAACCTCCGTTTCAAACATCCCCTAATTTACATGAAGCTATATTTATCATGGTTCTTTTACAGCGAGACGTAAAAATTTCGATTAAACTATACTTATTTCCAAGGTAGAAATCATTAGTCAGGTAATTGTTAAAACTAAATTTACGGTTGGGATGTTTTAAAAATGTTATTCGTCTAGCGTTTATTTAAGGGCTTATATATTTCAAAGTAACTATTTTGTTTTATTTCTGATTTCTTACTTTCTGTAAGCATTCTTATTAACATATCTGTATTTATTTTAAATTTTATGAGTTTATAAAATTTGATTAAAATATACTTTTATCCAAGGAAGAAATCCTTAAACTGTTATTTACTGCAAAGAAGTGTATTGATATTTTTAAAACTATATTCATCACCCATTTGTTTGTTGAAGGACCAAAATAATTGGTTATAAATATATTGTTTTATATGTAATTGCTTACAATCACGGAGAAACCATACGCATTGGAATTGCTGAATTTCTGTCATTTCACAAGTTATAGCTTCTTAAGGGTACAAGGAACCATCTAAATAAAAAAAAATTACCAAAAATATGACATGATATTTTGTTTTGTAAAAAATCATGTTATATATTCTCTTTATTGTCAGAACATGTGTTTAGCGTAACATAATTACTTTATTGTAGTAAAACCTGTTTCTTTACATAATCCTTATTTTATACTCGTAAACTAAATGTTTTTCATATTGACATTTTTTGTATTGTAATTTTAAAATTTTTCAGGTTCCATACTTTCATGTATTTCTTATTCAAAATTTTTGAGATTATAGACCAATATTTTTTTCTAAAAATTGGGTATGCTGTACAAAATCGAAGTAATTTAGCCAGTTACAGAGGATTTAATACTGTGAAGAGGTGAAAAATAATTCCTAAAATATTGTGTAATTGTAACATAATAATTGTGTTTTATTAAAAATATTTAACGTAACTGAAAATTAATATTCAGTTTTGTTTGTCTGCAAGTTTTATAAAAAAATGAAAACATGAAAGTAATTGGTTAGCATGTTGTGCACTATCAGCATTTTAAAAAGATATTGTGCACAAATCAATTTCATCATATAGTGACGTATTTTAATGAAATAGTTTTACTATCTTCTGTACTTTAATTAACCTAATTATAAATTGTCACAAAAGGTAATGTTTTAAATAAAAACAGAATTCAACGTGGGATTAAAATTAAAGCCAGTTTTTACTCTTAACATCGAATAAAAGTGAACTAAATTTAGAGCTAATGACTAAAATGAGTTTATTTCAATTTAATTAAAAAAGACGATCTTCATATTACGTTACGGAAGAGTCTAGCTTGAGGAAATCATTCTCTGACTATGAAGATTTTATGGATGGTCGTAGTTTTAGAAGAATCTTTTTAGAAATAACTTGAGAGCAATTGCCTCTCATAATGAAGATTTATTCAACATAGTTGGGTGCTAGATGTATCACTGTATATATATGATATATACATATATTTATATATATTATCATATACATATACATATACATCTATATATATATATATTATATTATATCATATATTATGTACATATATATGTGTATGTGTACATATAGTATATATATATATACATATTACTATATATATGTGTCATATACATATAGTATACTAAACAATATATATATTATATACCTATATATATACATATATAAATCTATATAGTATATATATATATATACATAGTACTGTGTCTTATATAGATATATATATTATAGTGTATATATATGTATATGTATCGTATATATATATACATTTCTGTGTCTATACTATATTACATATATACATATATATATATATATTACATATAGTGTCTGTGTATATATATACAGTGTGTTCTGTGTATATATATTTTATATATTAATACATTATGTGTCTATATAGATTATATATATATGTCTATATATATATATATATATATATATATATGTATATTTTAGTCATATACGATATACATATATCATATATCATATAACATATGTCATATAGATATATATATGTATATATATAGTATATATGTGTCTATATATCTATGTGTTATATACATAGATAATACTATGTGTACATACATCAATATATTATATATACATTAGTAGCCTACAGTATAATATTTCTTTATCTGAAGAACATGGTAAATTTTAATTTTTTGATAGTCACGCATGTTTACACTGAAATGAAGGTAAATAGCCTTTTAGAAAGAAGTTTTGGAATTAGAAATGATAGAAATAAATTTTGCCAAGGGCTGTTTCATAGCATGCTGAATGCCGAAGGCAAGTAATTAGTTTAGTAGCATTACAGTGTAATTTATGTGTATTGCATGTG
>CM063510.1:162660688-162663188 GCA_032207245.1 Pardosa pseudoannulata
AATTTTTCAATGTTTATATATTCAAAATTTTGTCAAATTTCTTGAAATATTTCAGAAATGTGAATTATTGACTTTCTGTAGATTAAAAACCAGAGAACTATTTAAAAAGGGTTTTATATTTTTATCGTTTTAACCCCAGTGACGTTAAACCGTGTTTAAGAAACATATCATCTCTTCTTAGAAACATCCTCGATCGTCTTTAAAAAATACTACATCGGCCAAATGCGTTATATCTGTTTTATTCTAGGCCCATGTGTTAACGAAATGACTAGTTTTAAATTGTTAGTCCTTTATTATTATTATGTTTGATATAATCGGACATTAAATGGGACGATTGTCGTTACAATTTTAAATATTTATTTAATAGTTTTTGTAAATTGTCATTCTAGGTTTATAAAGATTACCAAAGATATAAATAGAAGTATGATATGCTTTATAATAAATAGCTTAAACTTTCAATGCACTCGCATCCTAACTTTACATCAACTGTTACCTTACTGTGTTTTTCAATAAAAATAAAATTTAAACTAAAAAAAGAAAGAAATTGAGCTTTACTCACTTTTGAAAGGAAATTTAATTCTCTGAAACAGGTGAAGTAAATAAACGAATTATTACAGAAGTTAATTTTAAACTACCTTTAATAAAAAATAAAATAAATTAAAAAAAACAATTCTTCACCCAAATTGGTATTGTTCTCAAATCATAATGTATCCTTCGTTTTCTAAAATTCATGAGAGAATTCTGTTAGAATAATTTCTCAAATATAAGCGGGAAAAATAGTAAAAAAAGCAATTCTTCGCCCGAATTGGTGTTGTTCTCAAATGTATTCTTCCTTTTCTATGATTCATGAGATAATTCTGTTAGTATAATTTCTCAAATATAAATGGAAAAAAATGGTAAAAAAAACAATTCTTCACCCAAATTGGTATTGTTCTCAAATCATAATGTATCCTTCGTTTTCTATGATTCATGAGATAATTCTGTTAGAATAATTTCTCAAATATAAGCGGGAAAAATAGTAAAAAAAGCAATTCTTCGCCCGAATTGGTGTTGTTCTCAAATGTATTCTTCCTTTTCTATGATTCATGAGATAATTCTGTTAGAATTTTTTCCCAAATATAAATGAAAAAAATAGTAAAAACAATATATCTTCACCAAGATTGGTATTGCTCTCAAATCCTAATGTATTCTTCCTTTTCTATGATTCATGAGATAATTCTGTTAGAATTAGGGAAAATATATTCTGGCGCATAGATTTCTCCCTTGAAAATAAATATAAATATTATAGATTCAACATTATAAATATTTAAGAAATACATGCCAATTATTAGCACAAAATTACAAAACATTTAAGGAAATATAATTTCAATATTTTCTAACTCTATCACTCGAGTGTAAATTTTATGAATTAGTTATCATGTAGAGCAAAAACCCCGTTAAATATAAAAATTGTCAATAGATTTACTTCTAGCATATTCCATAATGTGAGAATGGGTTAAAAGATCAGACGTCCCAGCTGCGTTATGAGAAAAACAAATGCATTAAAAACCGATTTTGCAGTATAATTTGCGTAGTCGCACGTACTCGAGAGTTAGGCAGATAAATATTTGCAATATAATAAATTTATTATATAAAAAAAATCTACTTTTGAAAGTAAATTTTTATGGTAAAAATTTGCATTAACACTTTGCTACGTTTACCGCAAAAATTTATACACATAATTTCTAAATATATTACATCTCTTATATTAGGTAAAATCATACACAATAACTGTTTCATATCACTCACATATCGCTTTCTATAATGGATCTACAAAAGTAGAACGTACACATTATGCACATTATCGGAGATAAGTGTCTAATGATTTTTCATTCGATTCCTACCCATTAATCTTCTGGTTCCCCCAAAATATGTCGATTACAGTCATTAGATAAATGTCATTACCATAACAAGACACTAAGCTTTATGACCATGAGCCTTTCTAAATTTGATTAACCTGCTTTTCCCCGGAACATCAACCAAACAAACCCATGCTACTATTTTAGTACGACGTCAATCTATTAAGGCAAGACATATTTACGTTGAAAATAGATATTTACGACTAGTAAGGTATTAGAAGAATCAATATCTATAAAGTATATGTGACATTTGTGTCTATGGAGAAGGTCTGTATGTCTGTATGTCAATGTCTATAAATTGTGATATTTTTATTAAACATAAACAATGTGTGTGTATTGTGCTACATTTTCAATATATATATATATATTTATATATTATATATATATATATACACATATATATTTATATATATATCATATATCCTTATATATATATATTATATATATATATATATATATACATACATTATATATATATACATATACATATAAATATATATTTTATATATATATATATATATATAATATATAAATATACATATACATACATATATTTCATATACACATATAACAATTATCATTATACATACTATATACATACA
>CM063510.1:162665688-162673188 GCA_032207245.1 Pardosa pseudoannulata
TTCAGGAAATATTAAAGTTAAATAATTTTGACATATTACATATATATATATATATATATATATATATATATATATATACATATATATATATATATGTATATATATATATATGTATATATATATGTATATTTATATGTATATTTATATGTATATATATTGTACTTAGTGCATGACTTATACATTTATACGGATAAAAAACTCCAAATTAAACAAAACCTGACATAAACTATGAGAGATTTCGAGTTGAATATATATATATATATATATATATATATATATATATATATATATATATATATATATATATATATATATATATATATATATATATATATATATATATATATATATATATATATATATATATATATATATATATATATATTTATATATATTATATATATATATATATATATATATATGTAGATATATATATATATATATATATATATATATATATGTGTATATATATGTATATATATATATTATATATATATATATATATATATATATATATATATATATATATGTATATATATGTATATATATGTATATTTATATGTATATATATTGTACTTAGTGCATGACTTATACATTTATACGGACAGAAAACTCCAAATTAAACAAACCCTGACATAAACTATGAGAGATTTCATGTTGAATATCGCGTAAGATTTATTAAATAAAGATGTCAGCGGTTTAAAAAATAAAAATCGTCCGACAAACTAATCATCTCTTTTTCATATCATTTAAAATAACATGTGTCTTAGCAAGAATCTTAAGCAAAATTTTATTGTGTTTTCGAGGAAGGGAAAATTTCCCGAAATTATAAGTTTGCTTAAAGATTTTTCGTCGGTTATAAAAGTGGAATTCATTTTCCTCCGTCGATTCTATGCGAAGAAAAATGTTCTTCGAAAGTTTGAATTTTATTAAATCCTGATATTAACTTCCGAATTTCTTTTATGAGATAATTCATGTAAGTTTTCAATCAATTTCTGCTAGACTTCGCACTCGGAAGTGTTATTTTTGTTTTTTCCCAGATCCAATTTTGATATATCGAAGTTGAATTTATGTTTTACAATGAATAAATGTCCTTTTCTTTTCAGGAACTAGTCGGCTTTTATGACTTAACAAAGTTTTATGATAATGGAATGGAAGGTAATAATGTTTTTGCTATTACTTTTTGTTATTTAGTTGTAGAAAACAATGTTGCGTTGGTCTAGTGTTTGAAAAAGAAGAAATTACTACTCATTAATAAGTATGTGGACAAATATTTCTTGATTAAATGAATTTATATAATTAAATAAATGCCTGAGGAATACAACTGTAATTAACTTATCCTTTGTAGATATCGAAGACTGCGCTCGAGTCAGCGCCGGCCCTAAAAAACAATATGGCGATGATTTTTCTCAAAACGTCTAACCTCCAAGCCGTGGATGACAGCAGCCTTCACCTTCTACTCTCCTCTGGTCACAACCTTGTCCTCTAGAAAAATCCGACTGCCCCGTGGATAAAAAACATGGGTCCACTCCCGAACGGAGGGGTCAGAAAATGTCAAAGCAATGAGCTCTTCTATTGGTTGTGAGAAGTCCGAAGTTTCTTTCTAGTTCAAACTGGTACTGTTCTGGCATGTCTTTGACGATGACCCACAGGAAGAGGTACAACATGCTGAACCGTTTGTTTTTATGTTGTTTAAAGGAATGACATTTAAATGACAAACCAATAATATAATTTTATTGTGTATATATTTACTTTTAATTCCTCTTATTTAAACATTCGATAATTTGTGTATATGACATTTCTACCAGGGAAGCAATGGTTGTATTACAGAAGAAAGAATATAGTAAGGTTGTGGAAAACTAAAAATAGGTCAGTCATCATTCACTTGAAGGTTTTAAGCGGAATCTTCAGGAGAGTTACAACTTAGCTTCTTCGAAATCAACTATTGGGAATGTTTCTTTATAAAGAAACAGGTTTTCCTATAATAAATAGAGACATTGTGTACCGATGTACTTTCCCATGATGGTCAGCACGTGCATACCCAACTATGGAATATATTTTCTAGAAGAATTTCAGTGCAGCTGTTGACTTCAAGTTTTAGTGGGGACACCTGTGGAGGAGTTATTGATCACGGAGTAACACAAATGTAATGGTCAAGCCCAGATAGGGATGTAGATGTGAGATATGTTCGAGAGCTAAGGAATAATGTCCGATTTCACGAAAACGGCTATTTTAATGAGCCCATTTGCACGCCGGTAGGGGGGTGCAGATGTGGGAAAATTTCCCCAAGTTATTGGCAACGAAAAAAGGGATGTTAAAACTGAGGTGATGAAATGTGAAAAAGAGTGAAAAAAAGGAGTCGAAGTCTAGATTCAAGAATGGCTGGACATCGAAATTCAGTACCTGCACGCCCGCACCGAAGTCCTGTACGACCGAACCCCCGCACCTACGTACAGTTTGATGACAGCCTCAGCGTGCTTCTCTGTAACTACTGGAGGTAAACTAGATAATATTCACAATTACTACCTTGGATCTCAGAATGTTTTGATTAAGGAATAACATATAAAAACAAAAAGAAAATTGTATTGAATTGTTGTATAATGATGATCGTCGAGTAATGAATGTTATATATATTAATCCAGAAAAAATATCTGTAAATAATTAGTGTACATAATAATTGATTTTGTTCAAATATAAGGTATTACATTTTACTGTGTTTCTACTTTGAGAACAAACACTGGTGTTAGTGTTGTTAAATACATTACAACACGGTGAATGTGAACACTTTAAATTATTTGAAAGGGAGAAATTGTGTCTGTGTATATTTGAATAAGTTTTTAAATGAGCTTGTGGTTTTTAGGTTTCCGAGTATTCTAACTTTTCTAGATGAAATTAACTTTGATAGTGCAGATAATATAATAGAAAAAAGCATAATGTCAGATGCATTATATTTCTTTGTAACTAATGGTTCTTCATCAGAGACACCAAAGGAAAAATAATATAATATGACAAGGATAACATGTCTATGGATGCTAAGTGACGTCAGTGATATCTTTCAAGAAATAATAAATTATCCATCATACACGGATCTTTAAGCGTAGAGAAATCTACAGCCTACAGCTAAAGAGTACAGCTTGTTAAAATGGTTTTTTCTCTCAAACACTATATACGTTATTTTAAGTGATTTTGTCATAAAAATTCTCTTACTAAATCCTCTTTTGACTACTTTTTATATAGTTTTTGAACATTAAATAATACAAACCATGTGCTATTATAAACATAGCAAATAAAAATTAATTAGTCTTTTTGGAGGAATAATAATAAAAGGTTTATTTATTGTAACAAGTAATCTTCGAACAGTTGAACCGTAAATAAAACAACTATTGATAACTGAATATCACAATTTACAGACAATAGAAAAGTCCACGTTTGCATAGATGAAAAGAACATGATAACGGACATGAAGGAATATTTTAATTTAGTTATTCTAATTTAGAATATTTTCATTAAAGTGAATGCAATACAATGAGTTTTCTTGCCTACATGTTTATTTAAAATTTTAAATCTTTACAAAATTATTTTCTGCATCCTCAGCATAGAGGAAATTAAGAAATGTAAGCCTTCTTCACAACTCAAAAATACCTTAAGTAAAAAGTAACAAGTACTAAAATATGTATCGAAACTGGGACTTCAATAATTTGTACTTGTCCTAAATTAAAAAAAAATGATAAATTTAGCGATACAAGAAAAGTTAGAAGTAATCTACACATTGCAACTGTAAGGGGTAATAAGTTAGTTTTAAAATAGAAGGAATATCAGTTCCTGGGATAAACTAAATTTCAGCTCAAAAATAGATAAGTATACCAAGAAATGCTCGATTATTCCTCAGTACACAAACGTTCATAAGCCATTTATAGAAAACAAATACTTAGTATTTAGTTTCAGCAAAATATCTAAATAAAGAACTTGTAACAATCTCAAACCTTAGTTTATTTCTATGCTCCGAACAGGGATACTAGACCTGGTTGGTAGTAGTAAGGGATATATTATTATTAACACATCGCCCGCGCACAACGTATTTTTTACGATTTTTACAGTCTGTTACTGGAGCTACGGTCACGTAAATAACGTATTTAGCAGATTTGTGGTGGATACCTGCTAACTACCACAAATCTACTAAATGAGTATAATTATATGTATGTGTGACATTATATTCCTGTTGTTTATGTTGATATGCAAAGATTAGCATTTTTTTCTTTCCACAAGTTATGACCGTCGAATTACTCGGTATTTCTTTGCGTTATTTCATTTTCAATCGAATTCCTAGCTCTAGAACGTACAAATCGTGTTTATTAAAATTATTAACATGTGATCAGTTCTATTTGTACTTGTCATGAAAAAATATTTTTGAATATATTGTAAAATTTTAAAAATCGTTTACTTTTCACATTTCGTAAAAATATTGTTTTTTTTTTGTTAAATAATCATATAGTATATATTAAAGTATAAAATAAAAAAAGTTTCGTTCATAAAAACAAAGTAGTTTTCGATTGACTGTGATTTTTCTGAATAACTAAACTTTCGCGAGATTCACGAAAAAACGCCCGCTGCAAGCTTAAGCTAACGGTGAAGTATACCCGCATTCCAAGTGTTAATACAGGGCAAATGCTAGTTAACAATAAACTGAAATAGCTTTATCATTGAATTTGTTAGACTGGTTATTTGTTTCTTTATGTTTTGATATCTTCTTATATGTATGCTTTCTAGTAGCATTGTACTAAGGAAGTAAAATTTTACTTTTATAACCATACATGTTTCATTCAATATTATATTACTAAAAAAATTCATAGACACTGAGTATTTTTTAGATAACTGAATGTAGGTGAAGGACTTTCCAGTTTTAAATCTAATTTTACAATTTTCAGACATTTGCAGAAATGACAGACTCCTGAATAATCTGAGTTCCAGTCCATAGAAGAACAGGGGTAATATAGGAAGTGATATAACACAAATGTTACAATACAACACGATGTTTGTGGTTGATGGATAATATTTCCCTTATAATACTATTAAAGGGTCTCACCTTGGAATTGAGACAAATCATGTATATCGATTGAACATTCGTCAACAAGTAAGATGGTGATAGTGAACTATAGATTCTAAATGTTACTCGGTGATTGGAATAGAATGATTTTCATTGTAAACATTTAAGTATTCATATGTAGGATTCAACTTTCAGCACGAGCAAAATTAACAAATTTGTTTTTGTAACGCAATTTTCTTACAGCCGGGAGGTCTAAAGTCAATATCTTATCCTACTTTTAAGACTTCCAATACCATAGAATCTAAAAACCAGAATTTACATGACAATTTGCATTTTAATACGAGCTTTTGTTCTATGTTGTAGCTTGGCCTTAAAAATTACGATGTGGGTATGGAACAAAATTTGGAAAATACTTTTTTCTAAAATATTTTGTTATTGTTAATATTTGACTTCTATTATTTTAATTTTATAAAGTGAAATCCATAACTTTTATATCAATTTTCATGGTGCAATGAAATGTAGAATAAACTGAGTTTACCGGAATTTTCCAAGAATTATCTGATGAAGAAAATAAAAGGGAGAGAACGAAAGTAATTTATGCAAGGAAAATTTTTATTCTACTATTTTCATCTTTTTATTATTTTAGAAATAAAAAAAATGCACAACAAAAAAAGTTAGTTTAAAATTACTTTTTTGGCATTTAATTTTTTTTACTTATTTTAATAAAATAAATTTTCTTGTATATATAAATTTTTTAAACCTATATTTTTTCCTTTCAAGGAGAGTGTATCTTACTTTTTTAATTGTCTGTATTTCACTTTAATGAAAGGAATAGTAAACTATCTTTAAATTTTAAACTATAGTTGTTAAATAATAAATTTTAAATTTCTTTAGTAAAATACACCATTATATTTCTTAATAACTAATACAAGCTTTTTAAAATTTATATATTTCAAGCAATATTTAAAGACATAGTTCCAATAATCTTAATAAGAATAGAAATATACCAGGATATGTTATTATAATTAAAGATTACATTTTAGTTCCGGAGTTTAAAATTGTACAATAATTGTAAAGGACTTTTAAAAAATGCTGTCTCAGTTTTTATTTCGGAAGCTTTCACTTCGCTATTTCGTCAACTAAATAATCAAAGTTCGTTCTTTCCAAAAATTTCTACATGAATAATCACCTTTACACAAAGCAATATATTTAACTATAAATAGAGAAATGTTTTTCTTGAACAAACTAGAATGTACTAATTTTAAATTTAAAAAGCATTCATTTTTCTACCTAGATAAAAAGGAGTTCATTAATTCTTCGAGATAGTAAAATGTGTTTTTATGTAATATGTAGTGGAAAATGCACATGAATGAAAGTTTATCTGTATTTAAGGCAACAAAGGTATTTACATTAATTAACCTTTAACGGACAGTGGTTTCGCATCAAAACCTCCTGTTAAACATTTTTTCTCTAATATATGGAGAAATATGATTTTTTATATTTTTTGACATTTAAAACTTACAATAAATGACAGTATTACACTTATATTTTTCTTTTGAAATATATGTATTTATATTTGCTGTACCTGGAAAGTTAGTAATGCTAATGCTTTTCCCTTATGACCTCAAAGAAAAGCATCTATTCAAACAACACTTATAAATTGTTGAACTATTTATTTATTTTACATTTTTAAGAAGACGTATTTATTGTTCAGCCAATATAATTAAAATTTTAAAAAGTATTATGTTCACGCTATACAAGGGGGTGTGTTTATCAGTTGACCCCCCCTCAATTCCTCGTATGGTATCTTCTAAGGCAAACCCCTCTAATGATTGCAAAGGAAAATTTTTATACATTTTACATTTATAAGGATTATAGGTAATATTTATAAATCAATTTCATTAAATTGCAAAGAATTCATGTAGGTGACTTTTAAAGGGTTAAAGGAAAAATGCTGAGGTTAGTGCATATAGACGGTCGGTGTCTCTTGTATCACATGTGATTAGACAAGAATTAATCGTCTGTTCTACTTGCAAAAGGGCAGATATATTGTGATTCATCAGTTGTTAGTGACGACTTACCGAGACTATTTTGGAGAACTTATTTCACAATGCTGATTTTACGAATATAAAATCCAAACCGACCTGGTGCCTCATTTCATTATATACTACAAATCATACTATTAGAAATACAAAATATTTAAATTTCTGTATGTGTCATAACTGACCAGAAATGTATCGCAACTTTCTCTGATCACGTTTAAAAGTACGCACATTGTCCAAAAAAAGTAATGAACAGAAACCTTGTTTAGAAATAAAACGATGAAATGCAAGAAGAAAGCTATTGGTCCGATAAGGTCAGTATAAATGCTGTTATAAAATAATTTTTAAATTTATAATAAAACTAATTTGATAAAAAAAATTTAAAAAAATTTTATTTAAATAGATTCTGGTGTA
>CM063510.1:162680688-162688188 GCA_032207245.1 Pardosa pseudoannulata
TATATATATATATATATATATATTATATATATATATATTATATTATATATAAAAATATAGATATATAAATTATATATATAATATATATAGTTATATAAAATATTTTACATATATATATATATACTATTATATCATATATATATAAATATACATATATATTTTACATAAATATTACATATACATATAAATTTACATAAAATATATAATAAATTATATATATATATATATATATAATATAAAATATATATATATACTTTATATATATATATATAAATATATCTTATATAGTATATATATAATATAAATTTTTTTATTTTGTTTTTGTGTGTGTAGTATAAATTAAACATTATTTTAATACTTTTAATATTTATATTTTAATACATTTAATCTATCATACAAAAAATATATGGTATGTACATGAAAAATTTTATTCAAAATAGTATTGTCTTTTTAGATAAATTAATTTTTTTTATTTTGTAAATAATATTTCTTAAAGTAGAAAAAAAGTTCAATTTTTAAAAAATATTTTGTATACAGAAACAATTTTATTTCCTCAAATTATTAAGAATTTTTACTGCCCTTTACATCATGTGTACGACGTTTATGGCTCCTGTACAAAAGAGGGTATAATAAAAATACGGTACTTAATTAAATAAAATGAGTTTTTGTAAAATATATCTTGCCGTTTCTAAATCATATACATGCTTTCACATGTAGTTATTCCATATATATATCTTTCATTTTTCTCTCATAATGGCTTCAGAAGAAAAAACAAAGAAAAACACATACGAGAATTCTTCCCAAATTTTATTAATGGAAAGAAAAATATGTTTGGTTTATTTTAGAATGCTTTTATTTATATAAAGCTGTTTTCTTTTTCTAAATCTGACCTTTACATTCTTATTTCTTTCTGAAACAGCGCTTTATATACGTTATACTAGACTGTCTGGTTTATTTCTGAGAATATGATGCTTTATTACTAAAATAAATATATATAATATATATATATCACTTATATTGTTCTCTATAAGAAACTTTTAGACTATACCATAGAGAAATATAAATTTTGCAGAGCTAAATTATTACTATGCATTGCGTGTCACTTGAGACCTAACATATATTTTAATAATACAGGAAAAATCTGTAAATGTGTTAGTTCTTTCAAACATATGCAGTAGACTCCCCAAGTGACAAATAGTCACTGTATATTATAGGAGATTATTTTCCCTAAGCTAATACCATATTCTTCACTAAACATTTCGAGATATTCCAAAATAAATTTTGAATTTGATACTTAGGAACATATTCTTTCTCTCTTCATTTCGATCTAATTATAATATAAATGAATAAATATATATATTAATTTTAAATATATATATTTAAAATATATATTATAAGATAAATATATTATATATGCATAATATAATATATTCAAACATATAAATATATATAAATATACATATATGACATATAAAAATATACTATAAAATATTACATAATATATTTATAATAATATACTTTTTAAAATATATTTATATATAATCTAGTATACTTTATATACAATAACATTCCATTATTATACATAATATAAATATTATAAATTTATTTATATATACATATATACAATATATATACATATCTCTATAAAAACATTTATATATTACATATATACAAATATACACTATATACATATGATATATACATATATAATTATAATTACAAAAAAATATACATAATAAAAATATACATATATACATATATATATCATTTACATAAATACACATATATACATATATAATACATAACATATAAACATATATACACATAAATATACATTTTCATATATAACTATATACATATAACACATATATACAATATAATATAACACATATTAATATATACATATAATACATATACATATATAACATATATACTATATACATAATATACATATTCATATATACATATAAATATATATATATATATATATATATATAATAAATATATATATATATACTTTAAATATATATATATACATAAATATATCAATAATACATATAAAATAACATATATAAATATATATATTATATATATATATATAATATATATATTACAAAAAATAAAAAAAAAAAATATATATAAAATAATTATATATATATATATATTATATATACATATATACATATACAAATATTATATATCATATATTATATATACATAATATATATTCTATATATAATATATAAAATAATATATATATATATAAATATATATATATCATATATATATAATATATATATATATATATATACATATATAATATATACATATATATACATATATACATATATAATATATACTATATTTATTACATATATAAATATATATATATATATATTATTATATCTATACATATATACATATAATACATATATACATATATATACATATATATACATATATACATATATATATATATATATATATATATATATATATGTATATGTATATATATATAATATATAAATATATATATATATAATATATATAAATAGATATATATATATATATATATAAATATATATATATATATATATTAATATATATATATATATATATCATATTATAATATATAATATACATATATTAAATATATACATATATACATATATACATATATATACATATATTATATATACAATACATACATTATACATATTTACATATATATATAAATTCATATATACATATATACATATATAAAAATATATTATACATATATATACATATATACATATATACATATATACATATATACATATATACTATTTATATATATATATATATACATATATTTATATATATATATATACATATATATATACATATATATATATTATATATATATACAATATTCATATATAGTATATATATATAATATATATTTATAATATAAATGTATGTATATACAAATATATATGCTTATACATATATTGCATAAATATATAAATATGTTTTATTTATATATACATTTATTATATGCATACAATATTTGCTATATATTAATATAATATTTATAAATATAATATATAATATAATATAAAAAAATACATAATAAATATATATTACATATATATATATATATTATAATATATCTAAATTATTTTTTAAACAACTTATAGTAACTCTAAAATTTTTTTATGTTTCTCATATTTCATATCTATTTTCCCATCCTTAAAGTAATTTATTTAAAGAGTGTTAGCTTAATTGAATGTCTTTTATGAGTCTCCCAAAGCTAATAATGACTTATATGCTTTTATTTTCTTCCATTGGCCACATTTTAACTGTCTGAAAAGTCAGTTCCTTCCAATGATGTAAGTGCATTTCAGACTGCTAATAACGCTTATTAAGTTACTGATCTCAAGGTAATATGTCCTCAAGATATCTCCCAGTGTCGCGAAATATTTAGTACCAGAGTATCTTCGGTATCATTCAGTGTTCAACTCTTATGGATTGCAAAAATCCATTTTCTAGTCCAATATTAAGTTAAAGTTATACGTTGCACTTGTTTTTTTAATTGAATGGGCGACTGCATTTTGCTCTGAAAAATACGTAGGTCTTTCCATTGACAAGTAAACCCGAGCAAAACCATAAAAGCACCATAGTGATTATATTCATGAATTTGGGTGAGTAAATTTAGCAAGTTACACTTTTACTTGTAAAATATTACCAGAAAATAATCATCCACTGATAACCTTTAGTACTTTTGATAATTACAATTATAATTTATTAAATAATATAGAAAAGAAATAAAGATAACAAAATTTTAATTTATAGGAAAAATAATATTTTTAAGAATGATTTAATATTTTTAAGAATCTTCTTTTCCTATTTCAAAGTAGTGAATCAGCAATCGCACTCCTTGTTCGTTAAAGGTGACTGGAGCACGTAAAATAAGTTTGTGGTCACAATGTCCTCCAAGATCTCAATCAATACCTCTGGGGGTGGCAGACCAAGTATATGGGTCTTCTGCTTGGTCAATGCTTTAAAGTTATGAGGACCCACTTGACCTTAATGTCCGTCTTTGACCTTAATGGTGCACGTTAAAATTAAAGGCCCACCCTTTGGCCTTAATACGGCATACTTCATGCTCAATCTTGCTTATTTTATACTAGTGACATCAGAAACAAAACCAACAATAACAAAAACAAACAGTAGTCGCACTTTACCAATTAACACATTACACCTAGCGTCCTCATTTGAGAACAGTCAAAAATGGTTTGCAGAGTTTCTCTTTTCTTGAAACGATTCTTCCTTTTTAATGGAAATTATTAATCTCATGAATAATCTATCATTTTTGAAATATGATCTTATCTATAAATTCGTCATTTCAATCGGCATTTTATGATATTCAAGCTTAGAATAGGAACGTATTATGACTGGTATTCTGAACGTATACCGGTCAAAATCATGGCGGATAGCGATATCTGTAATAAGTCATCTCTTTTCAGTACTTTTCTCATATATGATAGCAAATAAATCTCTTATCACGAAGTTTTCCTTTTTTTTAAAGACATATTATTATGTTTTAAAATGACACATCCCCATATAATGATGACTTGATGTCATATTTAAAGGTGTTTAAATTTCATACTTCCAGGTGTCTATAATAGCATCTATGTTAGGTATTTACTAATATATAGTTTTCAGAAATATATTGCGTTAATGGATTAATCACAACGATTTATTACCTATATAGAAAGAAAATTGTTAAAAAAATAATATACATTATTTGTATGTTTACACATATATACGCAACAATGATCCTAGAACTAAACAAAATCTGCTTTGTAAAGAATTGAAAAATATTGCGAAAGATTTATCAAATAAAGTTTTCAGCCATTAAAAAAATAAAATTCTTCCAACAAACTAATCATCTCTTCTTCATTTCATTTAAAACAAGATGGGCATTGGGGAGAATTTCAAACAAAATTTTATTGTGTTGTCGAGGAAGAGAAAATTCCAAGAAAATATAAGATTGTTTAAAGATTTTTCGTCGGGTATAAAAGTGGAATTCATTTTCCTCCGTCGATTCTCTGCTAAGAAAAATTTTCTTCGAAAGTTCGAAATTTATTAAATCCTGATATGAACTTCCGAATTTCTTTTATGAGATAATTCGTGTAAGTTTTCAATCAATTTCTGCTAGACTTCGCATCCGGAAGTGTTATTTTTGTTTTTTCCCAGATCCAATTTTGAGATATCGAAGTTAAATTTATGTTTTACATTGAATAAATGTCCTTTTTATTTTCAGGAACTAGTCGGCTTTTATGACTAAACAAAGTTTTATGATAATGGAATGAAAAGGGAATTGTATTTTTTACTATTATTTTTATTATTTAGCTCTTTTTTTTATTTTTACGTTGGAGAAAGGAATGTCATTTAAATGATAAACTAATAATGCAATTTTATTGTGTAAATATTTACTTTAATTCCTCTTAAATAAACATTGGATCCTTTGCTTATATTAAATTACTCTTGGGACAGCAATGCTTTTATGGAAGGGAAATATATAGTAGAGCTTTAGGCGTAATCGTCAGGAGAGATTCAACTCAGCTTTGCCAAAATCAACTAAGGGGAATGTTTCTCTTACAAAGAAACATGTTTTTGCATAATGAATAGATGAAGAAAATGCGAAAAATTTTAAATTGCATAAAATGGGAAAATTATTTTTTTGTATGTTGGGATAAGTTTTTAAATTAGTTTTAGGTTGTAGGATTTCAAGTATTCAAACTTTTCTAGTTGAAATTACCTTTATAGAGGAAGTACAGACTATAGGATAAGAAAAGTAATAGAATGTCAAATACATTAGATTTCTTGGTAATTAATGACTCGTGAACAAGAACACCAAATGGAAAAATAATATAATATGGCACGAATAACATGTCTATTGATGATACGGGATTTCAAATAATTGTAACAAGAAATAATAAATGTTCAATCTTGATCATTGCTTGTTGACAGCATTGTGGTTTCATCAAATGTTCTTTTATGTCATTTTAAATATATTAAGTGGTCCCGGTACACAATATACATCTTGCACGCACGCTCTCTGTGTATATATATACATAATTACATATATATATATATATATATATATATATATATATATATATATATATATATATATATATATATATATATATATATATATATATATATATACATATATATATATATACATACATATATATATACATACATATATATATACATACATATATATATACATATATATATATATATATATATATATATATATACATATATACATATATATACATATATATATATATATATATATATATATATACATATATATATATACATATATATATATACATATATATATATACATATATATATATATATATATATATACATATATATATATATATATATATATATATATATATATATATATATATATATATATATATATATGTATATATATATATATATATATATATATATATATATATATA
The DNA here is from genome assembly GCA_032207245.1 of Pardosa pseudoannulata. Classification (NCBI taxonomy): domain Eukaryota; kingdom Metazoa; phylum Arthropoda; class Arachnida; order Araneae; family Lycosidae; genus Pardosa; species Pardosa pseudoannulata. The sequence goes on from CM063510.1 coordinate 162,687,231, forward strand.
TATATATATATATATATTTGTGTATAAATAATTATACATGTATGCACACAAACATATATATAAATATACTTCCTAGTTTAGAATAATCAAATGGATCAATATCCATACACGAGATATCTTGTTAAAAATATTTATACACAACTTTATTTAATAGAAATAATTATAATTGGTGTAGAGTCCATTAAAATATAATAATACAACTCAAAAAAGATGTAGATGTAGAATGTTTCTACAGTTCACTCAAAGATCATTAAGAGAATTCACTCAGAGATCAATAATATGCATTATTTCTTTACCGACACATACATATATACGCAACAATGATCTTAAAACAAAACAAAATCTCACTTTTAAAGAATATTGCAAAAGATTTATTAAATAAAGATTTCAGGCATTAAAAAAAATGAAATTCTCCCGACAAACTAATCATCTCTTCTTCATTTCATTTAAAACAAGATGGGCGTCGGGGAGAATTTCAAGCAAAATTTTATTGTGTTGTCGAGGAAGAGAAAATTCCCCGAAAATATAAGTTTGTTTAAAGATTTTTCGTCGGGTATAAAAGTGGAATTCATTTTCCTCCGTCGATTCTCTGCGAAGAAAAATGTTCTACGAAAGTTCGAGATTTATTAAATCCTGATATGAACTTCCGAATTTCTTTTATGAGATAATTCATGTAAGTTTTCAATCAATTTCTGCTAGACTTCGCATCCGGAAGTGTTATTTTTGTTCTTTCCCAGATCCAATTTTGAGATATCGAAGTTAAATTTATGTTTTACACTGAATAAATGTCCTTTTTATTTTCAGGAACTAGTCGGCTTTTATGACTAAACAAAGTTTTATGATAATGGAATGAAAAGAGAATTGTATTTTTTACTATTCATTTTATTATTTAGCTCTTTTTTTTACTTTTACGTTGGAGAAAGGAATGTCATTTAAATGATAAACTAATAGTGAAATT
>CM063510.1:162695688-162698188 GCA_032207245.1 Pardosa pseudoannulata
ATCAAGAATCGTATCTAACTATTGAGCAAATGTCAACAAGTTAGATGGTGATTGGAAACAGTAGATATTAAATATTACTCGGTTATCGGTATAAAGTAACGTTCCTTTTAAAAAATTAAGTACTCATATATATGATTATTATAAAATAGATGTAACATTTGTGATAGTTCGTTATTTAGAAAAATTAGAGTATCGTTTTGGTATTTTGTAAAAACAGGAAAAAAGTTTTGTGAATTACAAGAGGAAAAAGTAAAAACTTCGTTGTCGTTCAGACGAACTAAAACACATGTGAAGAAAGATCAAGCGAAACAATTGAAATACAACTAATTTCGTAACTTTTTGCACTTCCACGTGAATTGTAAGAAGAAACATCTAAATTCATTAAAACTATAACAAATGAACAGTTCATGAAAAAAATCATATAATGACAAATAAATCACTTTTGAAGAGTGAAATACCCCATGCCTCAAAATTTCAGTTATATTACCAAAATTGTTAAAATATAGTAGTAAATTTGAATTTGAATGTATCAAAAATCGTGTCTATCGATTGAACAAACGTCAACAAGTTAGATGGTGATTGGAAACAGTAGATGTTAAATATTACTTGACTATTGGTATGAAGTAATTTTCCATTTAAACAATTAAGTACTCATAAATATGATTATTATAAAATAGATGTAAATTTTGTGATAGTTCCTTATTTAGAAAAATTAGAGTATCGTTTTGGTATTTTGTAAAAACAGGAAAAAATCTTATTATGAAATACATGATGAAAAAGTGAAAACTTCGTTGCCGTTCTAAAAAAACCAAAACACATGTGAAGAAAGATCAAGCGAAACAATTGAAATAAGGTAATTTCGTAACTTTTTGCCTTTCCACGTGAATCGTAGGTAGAAACATCTAAATTAATTAAAACTATAACAAATGAACATTTCGTGAAAAAATTATAATGACAAATAAATCACTTTTGAAGAGTGAAATGACCCATGCCTCAAAATTTCAGTTATATTACCGAAATTGTTAAAATATAGTAGTAAATTTGAATTTGAATGTATCGAGAATCGTTTCTATCGATTGAACAAACGTCAAGAAGTTAGATGTTGATTGGAAACAGTAGATACTAAATATTACTCGTTTATTGGTATGAAGTAATGTTCCATTTACACAATTAAGTACTCATGTATGAGATTATTATAAAATAGATGTACCTTTTGTGGTAGTCCTTTATTTAGATAAATAAGAGTATCATTTTGGTATTTTGTATAAACAATTTCAAATCCATGGGGAAAAATTAAAGTCTTCTTTGCCGTTAAGAAAAACCAAAGCACGTGTAAAGAAAGATTAGGAAAAATGATTGAAATAAAATTAATTTCGTAACATTTTGCCCTCCACCATGAATCATATAGAGAAACATCTAAATGTAATAAAAATATAACAAATGAACATTTCGTGAAATAAAATATGACAAATAAATCACTTTTGAAGTGTGAATCACCTCTTTCCTGAAAATAGCATTTACATTACCAAAATTGTTAAAATTTAATAATAAATTTGAACTTGAATATATCATCAAGAACTCTTATATTTAAAACACCATTATTCTAGAGTAATAATTTCAAGTTCAATAACGATAATTTGTAGTACTTAATTTCAACAAAGCATTTCAAATAATATTAGTTCTTTTAATGTTTAAAAGAGCATAAAGATACACAGAAAATTGTAATTCCAAAATTGTAATCAAGTTGTATTTCTGCAGTTCTAAATTTTACAATGATTACAGATGACGTTTAGAAATTTATATCTCAGATTTTACCTTGCAAACTATCACCTTGCTATCCATTAAAGAAACTAAAGAATTTATCCAAATTTCCATTCGAAGCAAAATTTCAATATTCCAAAGCAAATAATCATCTTTAATCTAAATAAATTTCTTAACTCTGAAACGAGAAATATTGCTTTTACCAAAAGTAAAAAGAACTGAATTTAAATTTAACGAGTTCATTTTTCCTGCTAGATCAAATTGTGTTCATAAATTTTTGAGATACTTCAGTGATATTTTTAAAGAATTCCTGGAATAGAAATTTGAATTAAGGTGTAAGCTGGCAGAAGTCAACACAGTTATTCACTTTTCTAATAGAAAACAAATATTGGTAAATGCATTTGTCTCTTCTATGTCACTTCCAAGACATGATTGGATGAGAATTAAACACCCTTTCTTTGTCAATAAGGGCAATTTGAAGCTCATCATTTGTTGGTTACAACTTTGTGAGAGATTTTGCAGAGTCTATTTCACAATACATATTATGAGCTTTTGAAAGCCATCTGGCAAAACAGCTCATTCCGGTCTTTACTTCTACTTGATATGGTTGAAGAAATAAAACTTTTCTTTTCCCAATGTTTATAACTACTCAAATTCCAAACTTTTGAATGTACGTTCATCGTCCGAAGTCATTATCAGGCATACACAATGTCGAGAAATGAAATTTTGAAATGCAGCA
>CM063510.1:162705688-162708188 GCA_032207245.1 Pardosa pseudoannulata
TTTATGATATAAACTAATTTATTACTATTTGAATGTTTTCATATGTTTATGCATGCCTAAAAATGTAATTTGTATATCATCAATATAATTATCATTCTTAATGTAATCATTTTAGAACATTTCTTTTAATTAAAAATTATACAGAAATACTGGTAATTACCAACATATGTCAATTATTTGAAATGGACTTTTTTATTGATTTTTTCTAATCTGCAATGATCCTTACTGATCATATGTATTTGGATTAATTTTTATTAAAATAAATATTCGGTGAGTTGTCCTCTGTTTTTAACAATGATTAAAAGTCTAACCTTTTTTAAAAAATATGCTTAAATTCCTACATTTTATGGAAGTTTAATTTGCTTACTCATTGTTAGAAATTAATAATAGCTATAATAAAATCTAATTCAATTCAAAATTTTTAGAATAATATTAAAATATATAATAAAATTTATTTGAATTTCGCATGAATTATTAATCATTTTTAGTACACTTTGGACAGTAATCTCGAATCATATGCTTAGAAGCCACCTTTTGTTTAATCACAAAACATAATGCAGCCTTATATTTTCCTTAGAATCGAGTTCACCGTGATCAATTCGTAAAATTTATGAGTCCGAGATTGCACGTTGTAAATCCTTCCACTTTGAATGATTTTATGAGCCCCTATTCCAGCATTTTCATGTCCTAAAGCGATTTGAATGAAGGAGTGATTATACAAGATCTCGACAAACCTCCCAGTGAAACGATTTCCTGAAATTCTAAATAAAGGATAATGCTAGAAATATGCATTTCCCTCCTTCACCCTCTGTTTGTACTAATTAAACGATAATGCTGGATATAAATCTTTACCCGGCAATTAAATGCAAAATCTGGTCCGGTGTGTTAAATCTTTCTGTCACTCCATCATTTTATTTTAAATTATTTGAGTATGAAGAGAAATAAATCCTGTTGTTAAATATGGTTAACGATATCATTTTAGATCACTTTAGCTAAAAAAAACCTTTATATGGATCGCATAGCACTAAAATAATTAAATTTAAGTAATTATTACAAGAAAATCAGGAAAGTAAATTATGTAGTATGGAAAGAAATTATGAAAATTATGAATGCAATATTTGAGTTCCATGTGTATTATTATTTCAAAAATAATATAATAATATATTTATATATATCCAGTATATGTGTCTTTGTATATCAAATAAAACCTCTAAAAATGATATATCGGCTTAAATTAATATTTTTCTCTTAACTTTACTCTCATCTAAAAAATGCATGCTTAAAATAAAATAATTTTACTTATTAAATGGATAATAAACTTAATAAATCAACATTATTTGTTTGAATTATTTTTAAAGAAATATATTATATAACAACTTAACAAATTCGAATGAAATAAATGAAATCTCGTAAGTAATTTAAATGTTTTTTCATTTATTATTATTTATTTTTATTTTTTAAATTATACTTGAATTAAAGTTTTTTCCAATCATGACTTTTTATTACTTTCAAATACAATTTGAATATGATTTAGTATTATTCTAATAAGTAATTTAACTTTTAATTAATAGGAAATATTTGTGATAGTAATTTTAAATTTTTAGAAAAATATTTTAATTTCTCAAATTTATGCAATATTTAAAAATCGAAGTAAAATTGAAAGTCACAATGGAAATGTGTTTTTTATATATTTAAATGTTTAATTATATTAGGTTTTTTTAATTTTATTTTTCAGATTTATGTATTTTTTTATTCCTTAAGTGCTTAATTCTACATCACTGAATATATTAATATTTATAGCAATTCATCATTGATCTATTGGTTGTAACTATCAATTTTATTAATTTTTTTTTCTAATAAATGTTATTATTATTATTATTTCTAAAATATTTTGTTGAAAGATACATTTGTTATTAAGTGAAATGTAGTAATAATTGAAATTTTTTGTTTTGACTTCATACATTGTGCGTTCTCAAGTAAATTTACACTAGAATCCCAAAAAGTCATAAAATTAAATTTAAATGACCAGATTATAAATAAAAATACACAACTGAAAAATTGTAGTATGCTATCATCTGTTCCTATAGGTATATAAGGCTTGGTAGAGAATTAAAAAACTTTAAAACTTTAATGTATGTTTTAAGTCAATGTACTTTCCCATATTATATTATCCCTCCGGATAATTATCTTTAAAGAAGCATAAACCTTAATCTTTAATGAGTTAAGTAAATTGTATAAACTTCTGCCTGATTTCTGAATATGAATCTATACCATATTTTATAATATTCTAAAATTATTCCTTAATATAGCGGACAACGAATATTTTATTAAAGGTTAAATTAGTCTTAGTTTTGGGGAGGATATTGCATTCATTCCATTGTAAACATTACAATATAACACACGAAATTGTATTACCATAAAGCTCCATGTAAAGAACTCTATTAAATATGACGTGTTTATACCTTTCTGGATACGGAACTTTCTGGAAGGTTCCAAGCCT
>CM063510.1:162728188-162743188 GCA_032207245.1 Pardosa pseudoannulata
AAATTGTTAATAAATTTTGATTGTTTGAAACAATATGTTTATTCAATTTTTCAATTATTTAAAAATTAGTGCTTTCACATATTTGAGTGTAGTTTTGATGTGTAAATTCAAAAACCCTCATTTGTTCAATGGCATAAGTTAATGCAGCCCCCACATTTCGAGTTCACCGCGATCAATGAGCAAAATTTATGACAGTCGAGATTGTACTCTGTAAATCCGACCATTTTGAATGCTTTTATGACCACATATCCCCGCATTTTCATGTGACCTGAAGCGTTTTGAATGAAGAGGAGTGATTATGTAAGATCTCGACAACCCTCCCAGTGAAACGATTTCCTGAGATTCTAAATAAAGGATAATGCTAGAAATATGCATTTCCCGACTGCTCCCCCCATTCGTACTAATTAAACGATAATGCGGGGTATAAATCTGGACCCGGCAATTAAATGCAAAATCTGTTCCGGCGTGTTAAATCTTCTGGTCAGCACATCACTTTATTTTAAGTGATTTGAGTATGAAGACAAAAAATCTTGTTGTTAAGCACATGCTTGACTTATTTTTAGAACGTCTTTTGTGTTGTATGATTTCAATTCGTGTTAGATAATAAGCTTTCTATATAAAGTATTTATATAGATTATACGGCAACAGAAGAACAAAATTCTGGATTTTATTAGGAATAAATAAACAGGTCAGCATATCCTGTACGAATGTATAAAATATGAAAATTATAACTCAGATAATTAAGTTTCATAAGTGTTATATTTATATAAATCATTCTATAGAAATAATATCTTAAATGAAACCTCTAATTAATGATTTATTGGGACAAGTGAATTTAATTTTTCTTTTAGATGGCTATATATGATAGATACTTTCGATAGTGATATGAAATGATATATGAGTGATACGAGTTTGAGAAAATAATAAAAATTAGCTTTAAATATCAATACAAAGTACTTTTTTTAAGAACTATATAATTATTCAACATTTACATTAGTTTGTAAAATGTTTACTCGCCTTATTGCAGTATTTGTTAATCTAGATTAAATGTTACCTTAGTGTTCAATTGTTCAAAAAGACCTCTGTGTTAAAAAACAAAATTTGACATTTTTATTTCTTCAAACAAATTTCCATATATATATATAAATAATTTAAATATATATATAAATTTAAATATGTATATACATGCATACATATATAGTACTTATATTTACTCTAATTGTTTATTAATATCTTAAAATAATTGCTTTTAGATATATTCCTTTCATCCACAGAAACTTATGCTATTTATGTTTTCTCGACAAATTAATCTGTAAATGGACATTAATTTAAAACTATTTCCTGTTCTAAACATTTAAATGGAGGAAGCTATTTTTAATGTTCTGTTTTAAAAATATAAGCGAATTATTTGATTAATTGTATAAATAGTTTTATTTGAAAGGAAAGACTGAGATTTAAATCAAGCATTTATAAAGGTTTTCATTGCATTTAAAATTTATTTTGATCTGATAAAAACGTCTAATGCAAATAAGGTTATAGTGAATTTCTCCTCCATTTTATCCAAATGCAAATTTTATGTTTCTATACAGTTGATATTTCCATTCTTTTTAATATATACTAAACATCAACTATCTGAAACACAGACGACCTAATAAAAATATCTTTAATTTCCCCTCTGTTTATAATTAATCATTTTACTAAAAATAAACAAATGTATTACTTTTGAAAAACTTATTTGAAACTTCTTTTTTTTTTAAAAATCAGTTGTCAACACCAGATGTATTTTATTAAACTATTTTCAATATGGTGGATAATTCCTGAAATTTAAATTGGTTATTCTAAAATTTGCCCCAAATTTATTTTCTCCAATCCTAAAGTTAATTTTACCGATGAATGTCGTATGAAGAAAATAATTTTATTCTAAGAAACATATAGAATACTTATTTTCATATTTAAGAATAAAATCCTACAACATCTTCCTAATTCTAGCATTTTCTTTTCTGTGGCACGCACGAACACCTGATTGATCAGCTAAATATGAAATCTTCAACTAAATTTTCTGGATTTAAGAATCAAATTAATATTTTATACCGATTACTATAGATATTTTCATAGGGTGAGGGACTTGAAACATAGGTTTGAAACATATTTAAGGACAAGATTTACTGAGTTTATCTGTATAATATCTAGACATACAAAAATACACTATATGTAAATATATATATATATATATATCTGTATATATATATTGTGCACACAAAAATATTATATATATTTTATATATATATATATATATAATATGTATATATATATATATATATATATATATATTTATATATATATATATATATATATATATATCTTTTATGTATGTATTTATATATATATATGCACACAAATATATATATATATATGTGTGTATATATGAATATATATACACACACACACATATATATATATATATATATGTATATATATATATATGTATATATATGTATATATATGTATATATATATATATATATATGTATATATAATAGGTGCTAAAAGCAAATTTTTTAAATAACTATTCGAAATATTTGAAAATAACTAGCTAAAAAATCCTAAAAATTCATATTAACACACACATATAATGAACACACATATGGATATATAAGTATGTATTAAACTATTATAAACTAAAAAGAATTGGAAAATTCTGATCTTTGCTTCCCTGGATTTTTGTCACTAAAACCCCTTTGCTTCTTACAGCTTCATACATAATTACGATCATCTTCTACCTAAAAACGTTTCCACTAAGATGATATAATGTAACTTAACTGAGATATAACTGTAATATATTTTTGTTGTGTTGTCAGTAATTTCCGAACGATGAAAGCATAGGTAGGTCGCAGCACTTCGATACTTGAATTTCTATGTTAGTGGAGTTTTTGTGTCCCAAATCTTAGAGGATTGTTTGTAGCCGTCCGTATTTCAGTTGCCAATAAAGGTCCCATAAAAAATAGAAGATCACAGAACGGAAAGTAAACAATTTCTTATTGTTTACAGATTACAAACCCTCTAAATTGATGTACAATATTTCGCCCTAATCCGTTTAACTTTTTTATAGGGATTGAATTCCAAATGTATCATAAAAATATACAATTTACATTTAGCCTCCTCTAAACAAAATAAAATGAATCTAATTTTGGAATAGTATTTTTCAATATATTTCCTGTGCAATTTAATCAGTTATACAAAGCTAAGATGATTAAAATTGGCTCAATTCAAAACACAAACATACTCTTAAATAAATCACCGATTCCATTTATAGTTTGTTATATTAAAACACTGCAAAAATAATGCATAAAATGTTTACAAATAATATTATTTTATGTTTTATTATACTTTTCGTTTTTCAAAAATTCCTCCTTTCAAGTGCATTTTAGTATAAATTGTTTGTTTTTCGTCCGTTTGTGTAAACAAAAAATTGGATCATTTAAAATATGTTGTTGAAGAAATTTTATAGAGCGCCTACGATTTATTTTGAATCAGGCTCTTACCTAATAAAAGAAAATGAAATTAATATGTCTTTAAAATTTATTTTAAATATTTCTTTGTAGAATAAAGTCGGGTCTCTCTGTATATGTATATATATATATATATATATATATATATATATATTGATAAAATTAGATCGATACATAATAGATAGATAAAGACATAGTTAAAATTATTTAACATGTAATGCTCTCTACGTAGAAATTACATAGAGGTAAATAAATATAATAATAAAACAGAACCAAATTCAGAAAATTAGGATTAAGTTAATTTTTCCTATTCAATACAAACTGTAATTTTAACTGACATAGTAGTAACAAAGATACTGGATGAGTGGCTTTTAGTATAGCTTTATAAATGCTTTGTTTTCTAATTCGTATTCTATTTCATATTTCTTATAGTCTTTTGGATGTACGGGAATGTTCAGGTGTTCAAACAATTGTTTTTAAAATATTTTTATATATATATTTTTTATATATATATATATATCTATATATTTAATATATATATAAATTATATATATATATATATATTTATATAGATAAATATATATATATAATTATATATTTATATATAATATATTATATATATATATATATATATATATATATATTATATATATATATATATATAATATATTTTATATATATATATATATATATATATATATATATATATATATATATAGTATATATATATATAAATATTTATATATATATATATATATAAATATATTTATATAATATATATATATATATATATATAATAATTATATATATATTATATATATATATTTATTTATATATATAAATATATATATATAATAATATATTATATATATATATTAATATATATATATATATATATATATATATATATATATATATATTTATATTATTATATATATATATATATATATAATATATATATTTATATTAGATATATATATAATATATTTATATATATATATATATATATTATATATATATATATATTTTTATATATATATATATATAAAATATTATATATATATTATATATATATTTATATATATATATATATATATATATATATAGTAATGATCCGTTACATGACCCTAGAGAAAGAACAGCGGAAGGTCACCTTTCGTAGCGGACATTACGGTTAGCGGAAGGTAGAAGTGTGGCGGACCTAACAATAGCCGTTTGTGTATTAGGTCCCGTCAAGAAAGCCTTATGCAAATAATGAACGTAATTGAAAACTTTCCTTACGCTGGAGCCTTTATGATGTCTCCTGCTGTAAAAGAACTCTAGTAATAATTATTAATCGAGCGATGCTGTAGTGTACATATGGGCCCTGTTACCGGTGTCGCAAAGGAAAATAAGATGTCTTGGACGGTTGATACTTAAAGACTTTTCGGCACATCTGGAAACGAATCAGCTGATCCAGCAGGGGAGATGAATGCAAGATTGCGTCACCCTGGGTTAAAATACTGGAAGAAATCACGGAAAACACCCTATAAAACAAGATTGGCTGAGCCAAGAAGGGGACTTTTTCTTGAGAGTTGCTTTGGAGCTGATTTGTGGAGCTCGATAGATCCACACGTCTCCCCGAATTCCGGAGCTTGCTTTGCTTTAGAGACCACCAGCTTCTCAGCATTTGTTAAGAAGTCGACTTTCGACTTTGGGATCACATTCCCGTTATCTTATATATTTTTTCTTCTTCTTCGGGAATAGAAGTAGGTCGCTGAGAGTGACCCTTACTCTTATTCTGGGTCGTCTGCATCCTGGGTTTCCTCAAGGATCCAGCGTGATACGCACTCTGAGATTTTGAAATCTCAGTGTGGAAGCCGACTGTACGGATCGTCAGCCGGACGTTATAGTGTCAGCATTTTGTACGGCAGTAATTAGCGAACTGTTCCAGAGTTCGAGAAAAAAAATAGCTTCACTGTAACGCTTTTTTGTTACATGTTATCTCAGCACGAGATCTCAAGATTTGGAATCTATTGTATCGTGTACATAGCTGTACATTTTTATTCACTCGAAAAAAGTATTTAATCCGGAGTAAACAGTTGTCCAACCTGTATCATTGATAGTTCCGCCTACCCCTACTTCAGGACGCCAGAATATATACATATATTTATATATATATATTATATATATATATATATATATATATATATATATATATATATATTTATATAAATATATATTATAATTATATATATATATATATGTATATAATATACATATATATACACAAATTACATACATATATATACAACATACATAATATACACACAATACATATACATATACACACAATAATAATACATATACACACATACATACATACATATACACATACATACATACATATACAAATACAATACATACATATACACACATACATACATTTTTCACATATACATAAATACACACATACATACATACATATACACATACATAATACATATACACATACATACTTAATATACAATTAATATGTAATGAAGATTTTTCATGTCCCTTCATTACATATTTCCCTCGTGGGGTAGATATATTTCAAACTACAGTTTGCGCCTTGTTTTTCGCATATGGTCCCTTGCATGTGCAGCTTTAGTTTTTCTCACGAGTGCAGCCTGTCTTTTTCAAACAGAGCCGCCCCCGATCTGGGGTTATGTTTCGGACCCAGCGTCCAATTCTGGCCACCTGCATCCGTCGACCTCAGGCCTTTCGTCCATAATTTTGCGCCCATCAGATCATATTCTGACAGTAGTTCAGACGTTGCTTTCGGATTGCGATAAGAAGCCGCGCCTTTGAAGGGTACCGCGTTGTGGTGTGTTGCCAGGCTCCGCTCCGCATCGTTGTTGGCGAATTTTCATTACAGGAGTTGCGCCTCTCTGCGATTGGGTTTTTGATCTCCGCGCGCCTTCTCTCGACGTTTCATTGGTCAGAGCCGCGATAGCCTCTCGCTCTCCCCCCGAGCGTGGGGTTTTCTTGGCGCCTGGCAACCCTCTTACTGGCTATGTTTCGGCGCTTTTGGCGTGAGCGCAGCCTAGAAGTTCTGGTAATTTTGAGAGACGGGGCAACACAGAGAGATGAAATTTTAACACCTTTGCTGACGCATTTTTTAATCGGAAAATATGTTTCCGTGGGAGCCACTTCGATCTTTGGCTAACCTAAGCATTCTGCCTTATTTTTATTTTGCTGCGACTTGCCTGAGGTTATCTTCCATCTACACATTAATCGCCGTAATGTTTGAAGTTAAAAACGACGAATCTAATGACCCACTATTGGATCATGGCAGAAGTAGACGATATTTATTTGTGTAATATAAAGTGAAGAAAATTATTTGAGCGAATTAAAAAAAATAAAGAATGTCTCTCCATAAACTCAGCATCTGTTTTTTTACCTGAGGTGACTCTCGAAACAAAACCTAAGGCTCTTCATCAATCATCCCACGTACAGCATCCTTTATCTATATGGAGCTCCCACTACATTATAGCATACATACATATACACAATATATACATACATATACACACATTTACTACATATACACACATACATACATACATTTATATATTATATATATATATTATTTATAATATACATATATATATATAATATATATATATATATATTTGTACATATATATATATTTATATATATATATATATATATATATATTATATGTATATGTATATATAACATTTATATCAATTATTGTTTTTATAAGAAAATCAATATTAATTTTAAAACAAAAGAAATATTAACTTCAATTAATTAGATTATATTTAAACAACCGATATGTAATTCATCTTTCTAAAACTTGTGGATGTATGTTTCAATTATTGCTATCTTCATCCAATAATAAAGAATTGGGGAAAATATGGTTTATTCGTTAATTAAGCAAAGGCTCCCAATAATTTTAATAAAATACAACATATAATGCAGTGGTAAGTGATTTATTTAGTTAAGAAGAAAGATCGTATTTAAAATTCCGTACTTTTGATATAAAAGTTTTTAAAATGCTGAAAGTTTAAACATTTTATTAAGTACAGTAAATTATCTTGTTATTTCTAGTTGAAATTTATGTTATTCGTAGTCTTACAAACCTGTGCTGATTTTGAGAAGAATAAGGGAAACTTTTAAAACAAGTTTAAAATAAATATTTTCTTTCCAACTTTGCTTCCTATAGATAAAGTGGTAAGGAAACAGAGGGAAATAATACAATCGTCTCTAAATAGGAGCTTTATTTTAGTTTTTAGTACTTATATTGATTTACTTTAAAATATGCTGTGACTCTAGGAAAAGGTTATAAGGATATATTTAAATTTTAGCAATGATTTATATATAAAATAAGACAAAAGTGTATTTAGAATTGTCTCTTTATCCTCCAATGTATCTTTTTCTATAAAATAGTTAGCATGGAATTTACAAATTTATCTTATATAGATAATATGCATTTAAACAAATTCAATAATGTACCAATGTAAATGACTAATTTAACATTTAATAATAAATAAAATTTTACCATTAGCCACCTCGGCCTTATATATGTATGCTTATAAAAAAAAATAACACACACAGAGAGTTATATATATATATATATATATATATATATATATATATATATATATATATATATATGTGTGTGTGTGTGTGTGTGTGTGTGTGTATGAATGTATATGTGTGTATATGTATATATAATGATGTATTGATATATAATAATATATATATGATGTATGTATATATAATGATTGATTTGTTAATAAAGTCCACTAAGCTACTTTCTCTGAGAATTATTTCGTCTCTGACTAGCTCTGTGAACCACCCCTGTTCCAGTAATTGTTTCGATGTACACCTCCTTTTGTCTGTCTTTGACTGTTCAAGATGTGTTTTTCGCAGCTCCTCAATTTAGATTCAAATTGTTCTTAGAACTGCGTGTTCTCTTTCAATGGAACCACTACTGCTTCATACATAATAGGCGATTTGCATTGGATTTTCCTTGCCCAGTAGCCCGGGCAATTAAAAAGAATAAGGGCTATAATTCGATGTGACCACCATTTAAATATCCATGTCTCACACACACACACACACACACACACACACACATATATATATATATATATATATATATATATATATATATATATACATACACAGAGAGATAGATAGAGAGAGAGAGAGAGATGGGGGGAGATAATACGGGACTCATACAACTGCTGGACAATGTGAAGACTAAACAGCTTAGCAGTAGTAAAAATGAAGTCGGCCCCCATTGAAGAGAATGACACAAGTCTAATTAAAACTTTATTTTAGATCTACTAAAAATGGATAGCTTTACTAGTCAACGACAGACAAGACAAAGAAACAAAAATCAGCCTGTTCGAATAGAGATGCACCCAAGAGCTAAGAAAGAATTTTCCCAAGGGACAAGAAATTTAGTCAGCAAGTATTTTTGTTATAAGATCAGGAAGTACAAGGAGCCATTTGACGGCGACAGCTAGACAACGTGTTGAATACACAGAAAATTTACATCTAAATGACAGAAAGCTTTGAGAAATTTATCGAAAGAACTTTAAGTAGGAGATATTCCTTTCTTAAGAGATTTAGAGACTGGAAAAATATTTTAAACATTCAGAATGGAAGAGAAAACTTTTTAAGGAAATATTAACGTTAAATAATTTTGATATATATATATATATATATATATATATATATATATATATATATATATTATATATATATATATATATATATATATATATGTAATAATGAATATACATAATTTACATATATATTATATATTCATGCATAACCCATTATTATGGATTTATATACAGACATATAAATAGATAATTCATAACGGATTCCTTTATGAATTAGTTCCTCAGAAACGAATGCAGTAATATATTAATTTTGTATTTTCGGAATTTTATAAAATAAAAAGTATTTATTTAGTTATTAGTTTAGAGTTTACAAACTGCTGTTACAAATAATTGATACTTTTTTTTAAAAATATTTAAGAAATTGTTCATTAAAATATGTATTATTTTTTATATTTCTTTTTGGACTTGTATATTTTGGATACTAAGCATATTTATTACTAATTATCTATAACCTGCATTTCCATTGGTCATTTTCATGTAGTTAACTTGTATTGTATCTTTATTACACAAAAAAGTATCAATAAAAATCATTCTAATTTTATTGTAAAATATTTGCCCAAAAAATAATGTTATCACATTCATTTTCTACATAGTTTACCCGCATTTTCAATTTGTAAAAAAAATATTTTATAAGAACTTAAAAATATAAGAGTAAATTGAGATGTTAAAAATAAAATATAGCAATAACATTGTGAAATATGACTTTATCTGTTATTTCTTTTATAATTATTTTTGTTGTTGTGCCATAATCGATGTCATAACTCTCTTAAAAAATTATTTTATGTATTACACAGTCTCTCATCTATGGATTACTTTTGAGTCTAAAATCCTCCCCCACTTAAGTTTTTTATGACAACTTAATGAAAAGACTCATTTACTTGATCGATTCTTCCGTATTGTAATCTCTGCATTAGTTTCAGACTTCGAGAATCCGCCCCCCCTCATCCGTCCTCCCCAGACCTCATTCCATGTTTCTCTATCTTCCGAATTTGAGCGAATGCATTTTACTTCTCAACCCCTTCCTGTTATTTACTGTTATATTTTTCAGTTACGATGTTTTATCAGATAGTTGCAATAATAAATATAGCGATATTTTAGAGAAGGGACTTTTAGGTAATTACGGTCATTGATAAACTTGAATTACAAGCTAGTTATAAGCATTGCTACAAAAGGGATTTTGTTACCACAGATATATATTTATATGAATCATATATAGATTTATTTATATGCATATATATATATATATATATATATATATATATGTGTAATCTATTTTTTATATCACTCCTTCACAAGGAGAAAGCTCAACAGCTATAAGTAATGAGAATGCAGTCGGGCTTCATATTTAAGAGAACTCAGAAGTCTAATTTTAAAACTTTATTTCAGAGCGGCAACACCGCACATCTATCCTTCTGGACAATATACAATCAAAAGCCGCAGAGTTCACTCTGCTCTGACACAAGTACACCCAAGAGCGCTGACAACAAGAATTTTCCCACAACAAAAACAGCTTAATAAGCGAATTAAATGCAATATCAGCAAAACGCGAAAACATGTTCCGCCAACACCTGGGAAACTGCTGCATAGACAGAAAGTTTACAGTTTTAGGACAGAAAGGAATGTTAAATGGAAAATACTCTGTTGATTAAACCATTTAGAGGCTGGTAAAGATATTTAAATGAATTAAAATTGGAGAGAGGAGGCTTTTGAAGAAATATTAAAGTTAAATAATTTTGATATATATAATATATACATATATATATGTATGTATCTATGTATGTATCAAGGCCGTAGGCAAGGGGAGGGATTTAGGGGACCGGTCCCCCTCCGAAAATCTCAAAGACCGTTTCGCGGAAAGAAGATGGACCATATATGTGGGTGTGTCATCTGCCTAGCTGTGCATAGAGAACAGTGGGCTTAGAACAGGGACGGTGAGTTAAGGAGTAAGTGCATATTGGATTCGACATATAAGAACTGATTAACTAGCCCTTTTGGCAACTCATTACAATATTGTTGCATAATCGGAAAAAAGTGTGAAAAAAATTTCAAAAAGATCATACTTTATAATATACAAGTAAAAATTTGAACATATTTATTTTCTTTTAAACTTACCCTTTTTCTTTAGTTATACTTCTGTTTTAAAAATTAGAATTTAATAATATGTATAATTTATATATATTTTTAATGTTAATTTTGCTATTAAATTCATTGTAATTTTACTACATTACTTCTTCCAGGCTATAAATATGTTCATTATATCATTTTTTTAGTTATTTTTATATTTTAAAATCCCATTGTATTATGATACTGATTAGGAGTTTACATACATAAGAAAACTTGTAGTTTTATTGAAGTATCCTTCACAAAAAAACAATGTCCTCCTCCGAATTTAATTTCTGACTACGGCCCTGGTATATATATATATATATATATATATATATATATATATATATATATATATATATATGTGTGTGTGTGTGTGTGTGTGTGTGTAGATATATACATATATATATATATGTGTATATATATATATATATATATATATATATATGTATGTGTACATATATATATATATATATGTGTGTGTATATATATATATATATATATATATATATATATATATATGTATATATATATGTGTGTATATATATATATACATATATATATATGTATGTATGTATGTATGTATGTATATATATATATATATATATATATATATATATATATATATGTGTGTGTATATGTATGTGTAACATATATACATATATATGTATGTGTATATATATATATGTATATATATATATATATATATATATATATATATATATATATATATATATATATATATCTTCTTAGATTGGTAGACTGAACACTTTCATGTCTGTATTGTTTATAAAAAACACATACAATAGAGACAAGTAACATAGTATTTCTGAAGTAATTGGGTTTCTATAATTTCTTTCAAAAAATTACATTGTTAGAAACCTAAAATATTCATAATTTGAGATCATAGGAGGCATTAAATCAGCCTGCACAATAGAGAGCATTGGGTGTTTGTTATAGTGCCAACTATGCACAAAAATGCTAAAAAGCACCGGAGCTCCATCGTTCGAAAACCATCGACCACGTATAACCTCGTCGTTCAACATAGTACACCAATAAAAAGTACATACCGGAGGCATACCATGCATACCGATGTCTTTTGAGCCGTGCAGGCATCGTATATGGTCCGAATAATAAAATACTTATTATACTGGTATATAATACTTAGTCCTCATACTTACATACTAAGGATCATGATCCTTACTTGTAGGGATTGCACAAGATTTGGAGCTTGCCGGTAGATCACTGTTGAAACTGTAGCAGACAACATGAAGTGGTAATCCTGCTTCATCCGTTGAAGAATAAGAAGATATATGCCTTATCAGCTTTATATTGTTGCAATAACAATGTACAATAGTCAATTCGTCCTTGAAAGTCACTTGGATAGCGACATTGAAGAGTTTTGTAACGATGTGGGGGTAGCATCTCTGTCTGTAAGAGTTAGTGTATAGTATTTCTACTGACATACATTTTCCTGCCTAGAACGAGTATACTCAATAAGGGAAATTTTTCCCCCCGCCGAAGTATTTCATCTTCCTATGTTGGCGTAGGTCTGCCTTGCGTTCTTCCACCTACATCGTGTAGAAAAACTGAAGATCGGAGAGATCTTGTGGCGCTTATGGTTAAATTAAATGGTACGAGACCCAATAAGGTAGTTAAAGACTTTATATACAGGAAAAAATAATACAACTTCTCGTTGCACAAACGATGTAGATTGAAATGTCTCACGAGATAGGAATACAGCATGCTCGGTTCGTTCCTCGAATCGGCGGTTGACCTTGAGAATCGGAGTGCAGCGCGGTTGACCTTGAGAATCGGAGAGCGGCGGCGACGGACAGGAAGGTTGAACCGAGAATCCGTGCGATTGCGAACTCTGAACTCTCTTCCATCGGAAACGCGGTGGCTTAAATGCAATGTCTCTCGGGCTCTGCGCAGGCTTGGGCAGGCATCTGCATAAGCCGTTCTCTTCCTCTGTGGACTTGCGATCAGGCATTGAATTAGGAGGATGCGTCGCAACAATCTAAAAAAACGAAACCAATATATCAACATATTAAAGATTGTTGGGAAGACACTGTTCACAGTCTGTGGATGACGTGCTATTGGAGAGAGGGATATTATAAGTCGGTGTAGAGCCTAGTAGCTATTAACGCATTACCATTACTTTGACCATTACATTAATTACACACAAAAAATATTCATGACCATTACCACCATATAAATAGTCTTATAAATAATATGCAAACAATGCCTTGGCTACATTTCACCTGCCTAAATATACACCCGTAACACATTTCCAATATTTTTCTATGTAAATTCTAATATCAATTTTTATAAGATTTACTAAAGTTATCAAATGCCTATCAAAAAGGTTAATGTCCAGTTACTTGTTTTTTTTTTTTTTCAACGGCAATATTTATGTTTCAGATGGAGATTCTTCTGGATAATCCGTCCTGCATTTTCTGTCGCTTTTTTCTATAAAATATAGAGTTATCGAAGAGGTATATTAGTTTGGATTTTTTGAGTAATATAAACAATCAATTTATGTGTGCACAATTTATCCAGACTTCATGGGACACTATGTATTTGCACACACACACACTCACACACACACACGTATATATATATATATATATTATATATGTATATGTATATATATATTATCTATATATATATATATAATATGTATAAGTATATGTATAATATTTAATGTATATATATATATATATATATATATATATATATATATATATATATATATATATATATATATATATATATATATATATATATATATATATATATATATATATATATATATGTATATGTATATATATATATATATATATATATATATATATATATATATATATATATATATATATATATATATATATATATATATTATATATATATATATATATATATATATATATATATATATATATACTGGTGGACAAAATTAAGAGATGGAAAACATTTTCGCAAATATCTCAAAAAATACTGAATATATATAAATGAAATTTGGTATGGATAGAGCTTCTTCCATGATAATAAAGTATGCAAAACAAAAATGAAAGTGCCATTCACTGGCAAGACCTATTGCCAATAAATCCAATGTAGTCTGAACGTAAGGATAAAAGATGACAATAAAAGTGAGGTTTGTACAGTGTGTGTTGCCTCTAGTATGGTGTATGGTCACCCCTGACAGACAGACAGCATGCACAGCGAGTATGTATGCTGTAAATAAAGGAGTTAAGGAGGAGTTGTGAAAGACCCTCCCATTCTTGCACCAGAGCAAATTTTAAGTCTAGAATGGTTCTAGGGGGAGGTTGGTTCATCGCAATAGCTCTCCCAAGAGCATCACAAGCATGTTCAATAGGATTCAGGTCAGGGGATCTGGCTGGTCATTCCATTCGATGAATGTCCTCGCTCTCCAGATACTCATGAACCATAAGAGCCATATGCATTGTCATCCATAAAAATGAATTCAGGGCCAACAACGCCCCTGAAAAGACGCACATAGGGCTATAGGACCTGCTGCCTGTACCTCTGGGCATTCACAGAACCTTTGTCAAACACATGGAGCGGTCTGCGGGTATCTTGCATGATCCCTGCCCAAACCATGAGTTCACCACCAGCATAATGGTTCTTTTCGATAATGTTGCTGAGATGGTATCGAGTTGCAGGATCCCTCCATAACAA
>CM063510.1:162763188-162768188 GCA_032207245.1 Pardosa pseudoannulata
GCCAGAAATTTGTATTTAGCTTTTGAAATGAATGTTTTTCTCAGATGATATTTATATGCCGCAAATGACGTGACGAAAAGTATTTGCATAATTGGAATGATGTATGACAGGAAAACATTTTCTGGATATCTATGTTTATTTTTTTATGAAAGAAATGTTTGAAAAAAGATTTTTCCAGTCTCGCAATTTGCTGTATTTACATTTTGATGGATTGATACTTTATTAAGTACAGAAGAATATCATTCATTTTTTCTATATATATTTATTTGATATGTTATTTTAATTTTAAATTTATATCTATAGATGTATATAAAATTATATATATATAATAAAAATATTTATATATATTTTTTATATATATATTATAATATATTTATTTATATGATATATATTTAAAATATATAATAATTGATGGTAAATATAAATATATATAATATATTTATATTTTATATATTTTTATAATAAATTGACGTATTTTTTTTATAATATATATAATATAAATTTATATAATTGTAATATATATACTTTATATATATATTAAAAATAAATTTTTAAAATTTAAATAATATTAATTTAAATAATGTTATAATTTTTTTATTGATAAAAAAATTTAAAATAATGTTTAAAGACTTGATATTTTTCAGGAACAAATTTAACATTTAAATATATAGTTAAGGATTTATATAGTTAAATTGATACGTACTGTGAGCTATAAATTTAATAGTAAAATATATAATTAAAGATTCGTACATTTTAACTGAGTAAAAATTTTTTTTAATTACAGACAAATTAATTAACAAGAACACAAGTTTTTTTTCTATCATTGCCACCCATGATTAGATTAGTAGCACTGCATTTTATTTTTTAATGAACCTTTTTTTAGAGTTAATACATGATAATTTTAGTTAAGTATTAGTTTTTAATTAGTTAATTTTATTATTGATTAGTTTTTGTCTATATAGTATGTCTTGATAGAAATTGTCTATTTAGATACAATTCCGGTGATTCAAGCATTTATTTTTTAAAATGGCGATGTTCTGAAAACATTCTGGGTATTTTCTTTTGTTTCTTTCAAAACTTTTAAATTTGATTTTGGATACATCTATAAGAATTTTTTATCTTTCACTGTTAATATTTTATTTCTAATTAATCCTGTTTCAACAGAAAATTTAAATAGAAATCTTTCAAAATTAAATTGTAATTTATGTAATTCTATTTCAAATATCTTAGGATATGAAAATAATGTAAGGAATATGTAATAAATAATATTAAAAGTAATAAGAAGAAAATAAATAAATATTAAATTTAAAAAATTTAATGGTTTATGCTGTTTTAACACTCTTATCCACCCCAGTAGAAAAGTCAACGCTCGTCTTTGATATACATATATATATATATATATATATATATATATATATATATATATATATATATATATATATATATATATATATATATATATATATATATAAATGTACAATGTGTAAAAATATTGTGATAGATGTATATTTAGATATAAATCCATATGTATGAATAATATAAATAAATTATGTATAAAAAACTATCAGTGATATTAAACAATTAAATATTTATAATACAAAAAATACATTAATTTTCAATTCGAAAAATTCATAAAATAAAATAATAATTTTGAGTTTACTTTTTATACAAAAACTTTAATTAGATCTGAATGATTGCTATTGACTTAACAATATTGTGAAATGTAAAGAATTTTTCATGACACTAGAACATATTTCTCACAAATGTAATTTAATTTCTTCACGTAAATATAGTTTTTCAGGCAGTAATTGAAAATACTTATTTAAAGAATATATTTACGTTGAAAATCACATGCTTTACTAATATGTCATGCTTAATTTTTTTTAAAAATTAATTCATATATATTAGTAATAATGTATTGGAATACTTATGAAGACATCTTTACTTCAGAGTTTTGGTTAATAGACTAATCTTTTCTAAAAATGCTAATATATATATATGGTTGCTACTAAATAAGCTTAGTGTAAGTTTTAGAGAAATGTTACGTTGCCGCAGAAAAAATCCATTAATTCAATGCTACAACAACAATAATACATAGTGCATTAGAAATATATTTATATCTTAATATTTAATTTCATATTTCCATTTTATGAAGAATGATTTCTTTAAACAGAACAAGATATGGAACTTCTTTCGAACTCCTTTCTTTCATTAACATAACAATGAACATATAATGTCGGCAATTGTTACCCTGTCATACATCATTCCATTATGGGAAAGAATTTGCTTGGACGTCAGAATCTGGCTTTTAAATATCATAAGAAGCACATTTATTACAAACATTAAACAAAGTTTTCTAGTGACTCAAACTACAGAAATGTGGTATAACAGTATTATTCTACCATCTATACAAGATATTAACTTAAGAATCAAAACCAGTGATAAATTATTCATTACACTTTTCAACGCAATCACAAAAAAGACTCTTTTAGAATAATGCAGTACATATACTAAATCTATCATCTCGAGTGTCATCTGTGGAGATACATTCAAGTTCAAAACATATCTTCAGAAACTGTTATTTTATCTGTTTCTGTCTTATTTTCATGGATGAGGTCCCCTTCACGTCTTAGTGTGAATTCCGATACCCTCCACTTTTGTTTGAGTTACAAAGACTGATTGCGAATTCAACTCCAACTCGAAATATATCGAAGAGAGACTTTTGTTTTTAATACGAATGGTAAGAAAAGAGAAGATGTGATAAAACTTAAGTTCGGTTGTTTATATGAATTGCTATACAATAAAAAGCAAAAATAATAATTTTACTTTTATAGATGTTATAATTTGTATGCCTTCTTTAAGCAAGCATGTATACAAATTAGGCTTTTAACCACCTAATGCACAGTTTTGTTGAAAAAGGCCTTCTAAAAAAATCAATTTTTTAATGTAAAAAACATAATTCAAAACCTTGTCTTAACGCGTCTACTGTAGTTATCAAATATGAAACCTTTATGTTTAATATCTCACGAATAAAATATATAAAGTGACACCTCGAGTCAAGGATATCTTTACAGCCAGAGTTTAGTAATAAAATAGTTAACAATTATATTTTATTTTACATTATATTTTAGTAAAATATATATTGAAAAATGAGCGAATCAGAATCTGAATATGAATACGCTGACGGAAAGTGGCTCCCAAGGAAGAGATAATTAGTAACTGATAAGTAGGATATATATATATATATATATATATATATATATATATATATATATATATATATATATATATATATATATAATACTTGAATAAGTAAGTCGTAATAAGCTTACAGTCCCCTGTAAATCATAAATATCAATAAAAAAATTGTTTTTTGTTTCACATTGTTATTCTCGATTTCTGTCAATTCTCGATTGCATTCGAGTTTAAAAAGTTATAGCAACACAAAGTACAACGCCGTCGAATTATCTCGAGTGGTTATAGTTTGGCCAGTTTAGCGCGCTGGAGGTAAATCGAGCGTGTACGTTAAGAGATTAATGCACTTTTTTACACTTAGACGTGATGAGGTTCCCTTCACATCTTACTGTGAATTCCGATACCCTCCACTTTTGTTTGAATTACAAAGACTGATTGCGAATTCAACTCCAACTGGAAATATACCGAAGAGAGACTTTTGTTTTTAATACCAGTGGTAAGAAAAGAGATGATATGACAAACTTAAGTTAGGTTGTTTATATAAATAGCTATACAATAAAGTGAGAACAAGGAATTTTAGTTTGATAGATGTTATAAATTGCCATTAGACTTTTAACCCCTTAATGCATAGTTGTTTTTGAAGTACCGGACAAAAAAAATCAATTTTTTTAATGTAAAATACATAATTTAGAAGTCTGATTCCAAAAGGCTACGAACATCAGGGCTAGAAGTGTGTTTTGAACTCTAGAACTCCAATATCGACACTGTCCTACCATTTCCATCATGATTGGGCGTAATTGCATATCTACTAAGTACATTACACATGTAGCAAATTAAAATTGTGTTTCTACTTTTATGTAACAAATACATAGATATTTATGCCCTTTCGGCGTAATTATCCATAATATTTTTAAAGAGCCTTGGGGCTACGTTTTTTACACTATATTGTATAGGAGAAATACATTTATCATTGTTGAAAAGAAATATATTGCAAAAGATAATTCTCGTATTGACATTTCAAGGACTGGAGACTGTCTATCGCACTTGACATATCGTATGATGGATGGATCGTGACACACATGTTTTCGAAGTGACAGAAAAGGATACTGTTAGAATGTATACATAGAGAAAAAAAATTGATTTATCTCTGAACAGGATTCATTTTGTGTTTTGGTATATGCTTCACTTATTTGGAATTTGTTTCAAATCGTCATTTCATTCAAACATCAACTATTTTAATACAAACATTGATCAACTGGTAGTGATATTATCAGAACAGATAATTTTATCTTATCATGAAACATTCATAAGCTTTAAACATATATAAATATACATACATATATCTAACGTGGCGAAATTCTACCACCGATCACCAAATTTGGACACTATTATATGTGTGTGTATGTATATACATATATATATATATATATATATATATATATATATATATATATATATATATATTATATATATATATATATATATATATATATATATATATATTATATATATATATATATTATATATATATATATATATATATATATATATATAATATATATATATATATATATATATATAATATATATATATATATATATATATATATATATATATATTTGTGTGTGTGTTTAAATGTATTTATATTTGGCAAAACTAACAAAATATGTAAAAAAATTAGCTCCTTACGATTAATGTAGGGAATATTTCATTCTAAACAGATAAGTTTTTCTTTTACATTTAGCCAAACAAAATTAAGCTGTTAAAATAAAGACATTCAGTTCTAAAGTCATGCCCCTTAAGTG
>CM063510.1:162773188-162780688 GCA_032207245.1 Pardosa pseudoannulata
TGTTTTAGAAAGTGGTTTTTACAGGTTTCACCTTTTCAAATATTAACATTCTAAGAAATAATTTTCTATGTTATTACGATAAAAACTGATACATACAAGCACACACACAGAGAGAATACATATATATGACACGTTCCAGTGTTAAGACGAATGGAATAATTAGTTCTTAGTAAAAAAAAAATTCTTTATTTAAAATGGAATTTCTGTTTCAGGCATCGATTGAGCCCTTTTCATTTATTTGTGGTGAAGCTAAAGGTGGAAAGGTGTTGAAAGCTCCATCTCCACACGCTAACTGAACTTCTCGCTTGATTAGTCATCAACTTCCTGTGAAAAATCTCTGTGCCTGACCGCATTATTTCAAAATCTTATGCAAGCGTTGGTCTTTTTCATTTATTTTATTATTATAAAAGAGTTCCCTTTTTAAAATCGTTTATAACTCACGTAATTTCCAACTACCCCCTTTTTAGATTTGACATATATATATCTATCTATCTATATATATATATATATATATATATA
Source organism: Pardosa pseudoannulata (assembly GCA_032207245.1). Classification (NCBI taxonomy): domain Eukaryota; kingdom Metazoa; phylum Arthropoda; class Arachnida; order Araneae; family Lycosidae; genus Pardosa; species Pardosa pseudoannulata. Next base: position 162,773,708 of record CM063510.1, read on the forward strand.
TATATATATATATATATATATATATATATATATATATATATGATAAGTCAATAACAGCTTTGATAAAATGTAAAAAGCTTATTAGTACAATGTTAAGAAACCATTCATTCGAATTGCTGCTTGATTCTGTCCATATAAAATATATATATATATATAGTTTTGAGGAGATAACAGAGTAAAAAGAGTACAGAGAAATTCTAACTACTACTCATCTGTAGTTGTGCTTCAAGTTTGATGGTGTGGATAGATTAGGAAACATCACATCACTGACTTTGTTCTTTGAATAAATCTACAGAGCATCGATGATTTTAAAAGACCAGGGAACTGAGAACACCACGGAAACATTCTACTTTATAAGAAGGCTCGGTTACCCATATTTAAACACACTGTACCGTGTGTACAGAGGCTTTGTTATCTTGAATTAGATGACATTATCCAAAAAACATTGTCTAAAGCTTGTAAATGATTTATGATAATACAGTAATAAAGCTCATCTCTGAACTTCTCAATCGCGGTTACGGGTAGTCCCAAGCCCGGCAAAGATATCGCTCCTCACACTACACAAACACAATTACATGCTTTTTTTGCCATTACACGGTAGGACTCTGACAATCTACACGAAATGTATCTCCAAGGATTCTCCAGTACACCAGCTGGTAGGGAATAATGTAAATGTCTCTTCAAACTCGATTGTGTGTTATCCTTATGTTGTTTCCAGTTTCAGTGGTCTCGCACTACTTTAGTCTCTCTAGATGCATTCTGTGGTGATACTACCAGTTTTTGTGGTTACTCATTTAAAGATAGGGGTATACATTTCGTATATCAACTGCGTTACTGTTCCTTTTTTCGGTTCTATTATCATCTTCTAAAAACAAATATAACGGTCGGTCAAATTATATTTTCTCCTACTGCTCTGGTTTAATGAGGAAATTGTTTCCCAATTTATTATGAGCAGTGATAACCATTCACACACTGGCATTAACACACCCATAAGTTTTGCTATTCTAGACATAGACGTTCCAGCAGGGTGAGCTCTACTAATCATGACTCGGTAGTGCTTCGTAATTCTAGTACACAAGTACAAGGTGCAATCCCCAGGATGGGCAAGCCTGTCTCAGACTATCCTCCATTCAGTGGGTATACAAATTGAAGACCAAGCATGCTTGGGGACTAAACACAGGGAGTTGATCATAAGGTTGACCGCCTAACTGGAACATATGCTTCGCATCCCATTATCCATTATCCTTCGTCTCGGAAACACAGATTGGAACTAACATATATGTATATATATATATATATATATATATATATATATATATATATATATATATATATATATATATATATATATATATATATATATATATATGTATGTATATGTATATATATATATATATATATATATATATGTATGTATGTATATATATATATATATATATATATATATATATATATATATATATATATATGTATGTATGTATATATATATATATATATATATATATATGTATGTATATATATATATATATATATATATATATATGTATATACATATATATATATATATATATATATATATATATGTATATATATATATATATGTATATATATATATATGTATATATATATATATATATATATATATATATATATATATATATATATATATATATATATATATATATATATATATATATGTATGTATAGTGCGAATGTGTATCCTTTATCCTCCATAAAACTAAAGTTTTATTTATGCATATAGTTAAGATGAATATTTTTTGTTATTGAATTTAAAATACCATAATAATAATAACAATAATAATATTTTATTATGTAGGAGTAAAAAATTCAATCTGAAGTTAAAAGATATTTTTCATGACTTTAACTACACAAGTGGACAGTAACTACAGAAGTGGATAAATGATTAACAGATACCGACATTTGCAGAAACGACATTAAATTCCTGTTACCTTTATACTTTGACTATTTGAATACGGTGTTAATTTAATATGTTATATATGGTATGATTGAGAAAACTTTCTGCCAGTAAACAAATATAAAAATCAAGAAAAGGAAAGCAAATCAAACCAGTTTCTATATTTAATGCTAGCTAACATAGCTAGATATGTAAATTTTATTTTTAAAAAAACTTAATTAAAAATTGAATTTTTCCTTGCGTATAATTCCACTATCAGTAGAACTACTATTTAAAAAATCGAGTTGAAATTAACTGGAGCAATATTATTTTTCAAAATGAAACGCATCGTAAATTCGAGTTAAAAAAAATTATGTTTATTATAAAAAACTATAATTAATGAGTCCTAAGCAGTTTTTAATTGTATTATAAGAATGTGATTAAGAGGAGAAATTCCCAAGTGTGCTATTTATTCCTGCAAAAAATAGACTTAAGTGACATGTTATTTATATTGGCATTTTATTCTGGAAAATTAACTTTTATTTTTAATATTACATCAATAATTACTATAACTTAAGAAGATTTATTCGGAGTTTAATTTTTCCTCATATAGAAAAAAACATCCACCAATTGCATTAGATAGTCGTGGATTTTCCAAGAAATACACATTTCGCATCGCTAACTTTCATAAGAAATTAATTGAAGATTCAATTAAAAGTTTCAAGCGTTTATAAACCCGGGATGAAGTTTTTAAAAATTTTTAATGAGAATGTGTCAAAAAGCACGAAATGCGGCTAAAAACAAAATTGCGGAAAAATGTTCTTGCATTCCGTAAGTAAAATCCTATATATCTTAATTGTTTTCTGCTTCCACTAAAAGTCTAGATTCCCCATACACAAGCTCTAAAACACATATTTCGTAATAATGCAACGCACACTGGTTTCCTGGCACCTTGAATTTAGATTCGCAGTCCCGATGATTCATGTTCCCCGAGCATTTTGACGTACTATATCTTGTATAATAAACTAGAAGTAATTAAAGGGAAGTAATTGGTTACCGGAATGACATCATTCCTGGAGACACTCCCCTTCGAAAAGTTAATAAAAGGCCCTACCACAAAGATTTCGTGGGTTTTCCTTTATGATCGCATAATATATCATCAAATATTCTCTCTCTTTTGTGTTCTTTTTCCCTAGGGGCATTAGTGTGTCATCTGGTGTTCTAAATAAAAGATGTTTTTGCAAATGAACATCTGCATCAACCAACTCGGCTACTACATTCTACAGTATTTTTAAATTATATGGACGTTATTATATGTAAGTTATCAACACACATACATACATACATATATACATACATACATATATATATATATATATATATATATATATATATATATATATATATATATATATATATATATATATATATATATATATATATATATATATATATATATATATATATATATATATATATATATATATATATATATATATACATATATATACATATATATATATATATATATATATATATATATATATATATATATATATATATATATATATATATATATATATATATATATATATATATATACATATACATATATATATATATATATATATATATATATATATCTATACATATATATATATATACATATATATATATATACATATATATATATATATATATATATATATATATATATATATGTGTGTGTGTATGTATATGTACATATATACATGTATATATATATGTATATATATACATAGATATAGATATATGTGCATGTGTTTAAGTGCGAATGTGTATCCTTTATCTTCCATAAAACTAAAGTTTTATTTATGCATATAGTTAAGATGAATATTTTTTGTTATTGAATTCAAAATACCATAATAATAATAACAATAATAATATTTTATTATGTAGGAGTAAAAAATCAATCTAAAGTTAAAAGATATTTTTCATGACTTTAACTACACAATTGGACAGTAACTACAGAAGTGGATAAATGATTAACAGATACCGACATTTGCAGAAACGACATTAAATTCCTGTTACCTTTATACTTTGACTATTTGAATACGGTGTTAATTTAATATGTTATATATGGTATGATTGAGAAAACTTTCTGACAGTAAACAAATATCAAAAACAAGAAAAGGAAAGCAAATCAAAACAGTTCCTACATTAAATGCTAGCTAACATAGCTAGAGATGTACGTTTTATTTAAAAAAAAACTTAATTAAAAATTGAATTTTTCCTTGCGTATAATTCACTATCAGTAGAACTACTATTTAAAAAATCGAGTTGAAATTAACTGGAGCAATATTATTTTTCGCAGTGAAACGCATCGTAAATTCGAGTTAAAAAAAAATTTATCAAAAAAATTATAATTCATAATAATAATAACAATAATAATATTATGTAGGGGTAAAAAAATCAATCTAAAGTTAAAATATATTTTTCATGACTTTAACTATACAAGTGGACAGTAACTACAGAAGTGGATAAATGATTAACAAATACCAGACATTTGCAGAAATGGCATTAATTTCTGGTTACCTTTATACTTTGACTATTTGAATACGGTGTTAATTTAATATGTTATATATGGTATGATTGAGAAAACTTTCTGACAGTAAACAAATATCAAAAACAAGAAAAGGAAAGCAAATCAAAACAGTTCCTACATTAAATGCTAGCTAACATAGCTAGAGATGTACGTTTTATTTAAAAAAAAACTTAATTAAAAATTGAATTTTTCCTTGCGTATAATTCACTATCAGTAGAACTACTATTTAAAAAATCGAGTTTAAATTAACTGGAGCAATATTATTTTTCGCAATGAAACGCATCGTAAATTCGAGTTAAAAAAAAATTTATCAAAAAAACTATAATTAATGAGTCCTAAGCAGTTTTTAATTGTATTATAAGAATGTGATTAAGAGGAGAAATTCCCAAGTGTGCTATTTATTCCTGCAAAAAATAGACTTAAGTGACATGTTATTTATATTGGCATTTTATTCTGGAAAATTAACTTTTATTTTTAATATTACATCAATAATTACTATAACTTAAGAAGATTTATTCGAAGTTTAATTTTTCCTCATATAGAAAAAAAAATCCACCAATTGCATTAGATAGTCGTGGATTTTCCAAGAAATACACATTTCGCATCGCTAACTTTCATAAGAAATTAATTGAAGATTCAATTAAAAGTTTCAAGCGTTTATAAACCCGGGATGAAGTTTTTAAAAATTTTTAATGAGAATGTGTCAAAAAGCACGAAATGCGGCTAAAAACAAAATTGCGGAAAAATGTTCTTGCATTCCATAAGTAGAATAAATAAAAATGGCATTTAATTAACTAAGTGATTTTTCCGATGGAGATATTTTTTTCTTCCATATCTCAAATATAAGAAAATTTTAAACGGGCGATAAATGCTGTAAAGATGGGTTTAAGTTCGGGCGAAAAATAAATATCTTAATTAACAGTTTATGTATTTTAAGATAAATAAGTATTTTCTTTTGGACTTATTTACATAAGGGTTTTCAGATTAATTTATTCAATTTGCGTACGCATGTGTATATACTCTTATACGAAAATACGTGCATACAATAAGGCAAATGCACGAACTACTATAATGCCCTTCCCATTCATTTTCATTTTTACAATAGAAAAAGACAAACAATAAACTGCCGTTCCGTTTCAAACTAAAGCCAGAATTGTTTTAATTTGAGAATTTGCCCTACTGCGTGAAATCGCCTTATTGTAGATAAAGGTAAAACCTATTATTGTAACACTTCAGGATTTTACTTGTACATACTGTTAAGATTGCTGTAAACATGTAATTTGTATGGTATCTTACCAAATTGGCGAAATATTCACCTATTGGCAAAGTTTCGGTAGATTCATTTTTTGCTAGAAATTTGGCGATATATCGCCAAATTTAGTGACTTGGCGATATTTATTGCCAACCCCCCCCCTTTCTCTGTATTTTACTAAAAACTTGTGGAAATTTCCAGAAATCTGTAAGCAATATAAAGGGGACTTAAGCTCTCATAAAAAGTCAATTTAAGCTCTGATCTGGTGAAAGTAGTACCAATGTTAATGCTCTCCGTATTGTTCTGAAAGAGTTCTAGAAATGGCTGTACAAGTTTTATCGCCATCCTTTGTAATTGTGTTTGATTTGGCGTGTTAATAAATTGTTATCTTTTTTGTCTTAGCCAAAGTCGCGTAAAGTTGATTGAATAATTAACGAACTTTACGCGAGAATTTCTCAACAATACACTCAATGGAGCACCTAACCGGGCCAATAAGATCATGAGGCCCTACAGGCTTGTCCCGGTGGTGGTGGGCAGATGGTAAGTATTGAGCCACCCCGCCAAATCACCCTGCAAGCACCCGGAGCCGACTTGTACTTTCAAGGTTCATTTTGGGGTAGTGCTTCAAACTCCCACGACACAGGTTCGAGGTTCGACCCCATGGCTGGGCAAGGTTGACTCAGACTTTCATCCCCTCAATGGGTAGACAAACGGAGAACAAAGCATGATTACGAACTAAATGATGTAGGTTCCACGTAAGGTTCACCATCCGACCGGATGATATGCTTCATAACCCAGACCCCTTGGTCTTGTAATTGGCAAAGTAGGCTCTGGCCCCTGCTTTAATTTACAACATTAAGTGCAAACCCGTATAATAATTTGAATAAAGTGAAGATATACAGTCATTTTCTATTACTCTATATAGCTTCCAGTCTTCTGTTTATCATATATTATTCTCAATGATCTTTTAAATTCTTCTTTATTCCTTTATGTTTAACTTTTATTAAATCCTTCTCTATCACTTTTCGTCTTTTACATAAATTTGATTTTTGCCGTATCACCATAGTTATATCTCTATGATTTATTGCCCTTTGTTTCTCTTGCAATCGATGAAAACAATAAAATGTCAGTAAAAGCGACAATAACACAATTCAAGTGAATATGTTTATTAATTTATCTTTATTTTAATATTCCATGACGATACTTTCCCTCCCAAATAAAGTTTATCTT
>CM063510.1:162785688-162803188 GCA_032207245.1 Pardosa pseudoannulata
ACAGACAGATAACTTAGTATATGATTATATAGGGGATTTTATTTCGTTGTTTGATGATAGATTTAATGCTCTTTTAATTGATGTACTATATATTTTAATTTCGTAAAAGAATTACTTTAAATAATATCGAAAATAACAATTCCACAGTATTTGATTACGAATTATATTAGATTACAAGTCTAGACGAAACATTTCTTCTTTATGCCTACTTCAGTCTTTGTAACTGAAATAAAAGGGGGACTATATTGAAAATCACACTTGAAGGAGATTCATTTATCAAAATGAGACAGACACAAATCGAGTAGAACTTTCCTCGAATAGAGTATGTTTCAAACTTTGGTTTATCTTTACAGATGATGACACTGTTGATGATAGATAAGGAACAGAGAAAAACCATACACTCATTCGAAGAACGTACTCATTTGGCTGTTCTTGCAAAGAGTGTGATGAATAATTTATCATCAATCTAACGGTGCTTTGATCCCAAACTCTGTTTGTAAAGTAGAGGAAAGGGATAATTCTCCAATAACATTTTCCCCAAATTCTGTCATTGGGAATTTTCTATTTAGTCATCGGAAAGAAGGAATTTTGTTGTAGAAAATATTTGCATTTTGAGATATGATGTTCAAGAATGTTCTATACATAAAGAGATGATGTATGACATGAAAGCATTTGTTAGGTTAGAAGACTTCTTTCGGAATTTGGTAGAAAAAATAGATTATAATATGTAATATATTAAGTTACACACTAATTTCATGTGTTTTATATATATATATTATAAAATAAAAATATAATATATATAAGATATATATATATATATATATAATATATAATATATATATAGTATTTGTATATATATATATTATATATGTATATGTATATATATATGTATATATATATGTATATTTATATGTATATATATATCTAATATATATATATATATATAAATATATTATATATATATATAATATATATATATATATAGATATTATATATATATAATTATGTATATTATAAAAATACATTCTTTATTTATTGTATACATTATTTATTAATTGTATTGAAATTTTTTTACTATTTTTTTTATTATTTTTAATACTTTGTTTTTTTAATTTATATTTGTTTTTATTATATGTTTTATTTATTTATATTTTTTTTCGTTAATTATATCTTTATATATTATTTATTTATATTTATATTATTTTTATTTTTTTATATTTGTACTTATTCCTATTACTATATTTTATTTTTTATTATTTATTCATTATTTATATTATATTTATTTTTATTTTATATAATTTATATTTTCATTATATATATATATAATATTTTCATATATTTCTTTTGTTTTATATTATATATATATTTTATCATAACTTGTATTATATATTATATAATATTATATACATACATCATTAATACATATATATTTATTTATATATATATATATATATTATATAATATATATTATATATATTATTATATTATACATATATATATATATATATATATATACATGTATACATATATATATATATATATACATATATATATATATATTTATATATATATATATATATATATATATATATATATATATATATTATATATGTATATATATATATATATATATATATTTATATATATAATACATATATATATATGTATATATATATATATATTTATATATATATATATATATATATATATATATATATATATATATATGATATTATATAGTATATATATTATTTAATTATATATATATATATATATATATATATATATATACACGCACAAACACACATATTTTTAGGATATTATATTAATATTATAATGTTATATTAGTGTTATTATATGTTATATTAATAGGCTAAATTAACTTACCTATTCAAGTAAAAGAAAATTTTATTGCATTGATACTGTATTTCGTTAAAATAATATATTATGTATTGTACTTCTTTTAATTGTATATTTTATTTTTAAATTATAAAATTTATTCTTAAAAATACTCAAAGTGTTTCGAAAAACCAAAATATTATAATATTTTTATTTGCAATTTTTAACATAATTAAATGGAATAGCATTGAAACTTTCCTTGTATAACGAGAGACATTTGTTCAGTTATGAAATCCCATACCCACAATCTTTCTTAATATCTGCGGATTTTCTTATCTGTACACTCTTACTGCGAACAGTTTCCTTCTTTTTTATTGTTTATTGTTTATTTACTTCTTATCACTTCCTCTAAATTTTAATGTTTTCACTTCCTCCTGAATTATTTAAATATTTTCTAATATGCTCTTGCTGTCTTTTCTCCTAACAGCACGTTTATCTCATTGCACTTCTACATCCAAGATGTCATTAATTGAGATGGAATATTTTAAAAATGGAGATATAAAATCATATCCTATTATATCTATATATATCTTATATTCTGTATATAATCTATTATTCTAATATATTACCCTTATTCATTTATGTTAAATAAATTATTATTCTCAATCAATTTTCGTCTTTTACATAATTTTGGTTTTCTCCATATTACAATAGTTATATCTCTGGAATTTATTGCCCTTTGTTTGTCTTGCAATCGATGAAAACAATAAATCGTCAGTAAAAGCGACAATAACACAAATTTACCCATATTGGACCGCTGTTCTATAAACAGGACATCAAATAAAATTCCATTTAATAATAAAGTTATAAATATTTTCTGAGTTAATTTTATTTTGACACCTTTAAAATAGACAGACTGTAGCATAGTAACAAAAAAAAGTGAGAAATCAAATTATATTGAATTGTAAAATTTATTTTCAGCAACCTCTTCAAAATTGTCGTTTTTTAATCTTTAATTTTGTATTTACTATTATTTTTTTTCAAACATTGTGAAGGTTACTTTTAGTTTAAAAACAGAGCTAATAGTGTAGCTGTAAACTTTTGTTGAAAATTATATTTTACACGTGTATTTTGTAAGTATAAAAAAGGTACCCTAAAATTAAAATGACGATTAAAATGAAAACTATAATGAAAATTAAAATCGAGATTATTTTCCCATAAATTCGATATCGCATTGATAGCGCAATTCTTTTCTTATCTTCAAATGAAAACCAGTTCAAACACCTGTTCACACACCTAGACACAACTAGGGGTAAATAGATGTCTATTCCATTCAGAAAAACTGGCGATTGCAAGATAAATTTACTCTCTTACTGCCAGTTCAATAACTGCAAGAGAAAACCAACGACAGTATACTTAAAATGCAATGTTGGACTTTGTTTTAACTGTTTCCCCAAATTTCATCTATAATCAGCCTACTGCAATGTAAGTGATGTTTGTTAAGTTTTAGTAGTGTATTGGAACATTGTCCTATTTATAAGACAGCCAATTTCATAAAAAAATAAAAATAATTTTTTCAAAATTTCGGTTTTATATACTTAGTTACACTATATTAATTATATGGATTAAGTTTTAATAACTTACAGAAATATTTAGTTGATGTGGTACAATATGGGTTAAATGAATACGTTTATTTACTTATCTTTATTTTAATATTCCATGACGATACTTTCCCTCCCAAATAAATCCTTTCAATCGAGCTGATCTTAATTACTGAAACATTGATGGTAATTGTGCATTTACATATTATTTTTAATTTTTTCAAAACTGAAACAACTGTTGTCTTTACTATTAATAGTAATTGTTTAGGTGTAATAAAGAATGATATTTTACAGAATGCTTGAAAAGAGACAAGATCAGTTGAAGTAATATTTTGTTGTTTCTTGAAATTTCCTTTGTATAACGAGATGCATATGTTGAGTTATGAATTCCCATACTCATAATCTTTCTTAATATCTACGAATTTTCTTATCATTACACTATTACTCCGAACCGTTTCCTTCTTTTTTATCGTTTATTGTTTATTTACATCTTATCACCTTCTCTAAATTTTAATGCTTTCATTTCCTCTTGCATTATTTAGATATTTTCTCAGTAGAATATTCTTTATCATATTTGTTCTCACTGTCTTTTCTCCTAACAGCACGTTTATGTCACTGTATTTCTACATCCCTGATGCCATTAACTAAGATGGAATATTTTAAAACTGGAGATATAAAGTAATTTTCTATTACTCTATATAGCTTCCAGTCTTCTGTTTACCATATATTATTCTCAATGATCTTTTGAATTCTGCTTTATTCATTCATATTTAACTTCTAGTAGATCCCTCTCTATCACTTTTCGTCTTTTACATAATTTTGGTTTTTGCAGTATTTCCATAGTTATATCTCTATAATTTACTGCCCTTTGTTTTTCTAATCGATGAAAACAATAAAAGTAGTAGGTACAATAATGGGTTCAAGTGAATACGTTTATTTACTTATCTTTATTTTAATATTCCATGACGATACTTTCCCTCCCAAATAAATCCTTTCAATCGAGCTGATCTTAATTACTGAAACATTGATGGTAATTGTGCATTTACATATTATTTTTAATTTTTTCAAAACTGAAACAACTGTTGTCTTTACTATTAATAGTAATTGTTTAGGTGTAATAAAGAATGATATTTTACAGAATGCTTGAAAAGAGACAAGATCAGTTGAAGTAATATTTTGTTGTTTCTTGAAATTTCCTTTGTATAACGAGATGCATATGTTGAGTTATGAATTCCCATACTCATAATCTTTCTTAATATCTACGAATTTTCTTATCATTACACTATTACTCCGAACCGTTTCCTTCTTTTTTATCGTTTATTGTTTATTTACATCTTATCACCTTCTCTAAATTTTAATGCTTTCATTTCCTCTTGCATTATTTAGATATTTTCTCAGTAGAATATTCTTTATCATATTTGTTCTCACTGTCTTTTCTCCTAACAGCACGTGTATGTCATTGTATTCTACATGCAGGATATCATGATGTCATTAATTAAGATCGGAATATTTTAAATGGAGATATAAAGTAATTTTTCTATTACTCTATATTGGCTTCCAGTCTTCTGTTTATCATCTACTATTCTCAAATGATCTTTTGAATTCTTTTTATTCATTTATATTTAACCTTTATTAGATCCTTTCTATCCTATGCATAATTTCGTTTTTTTTCTTTAATACTATAGTTATCTCTCTATGTTATCCTCTATGTTATATCCCCTTTGTTTTTCTGCAATCGATGAAAACTATAAATGTCAGTAAAAGCTACAATAACGCAATTCAAGTGAATACGTTTATTTACTTATCTTTATTTTAATATTCCATGACGATACTTTCTCTCTCACATAAATCATTTTATACGAGCTTATCTTAATTACTGAAATATTGATGGTAATTTTGCATTTACATATTATTTTTAATTTTTTCAATGCTGAAACAACTTTTTTGGTCCTTATTATTAATAGTAAGTGTTTAGGTGTAATAAAGAATGATATTTTAGAAAATTTTTGAAAACAGATGAGATTATTTGAAGTAATATTTTGTTGTTTGTTGAAATTTTCCTTTATAACGATAGACATTTGTGAGTTTTGAATTTCCATACCCATAATCGGGCTTAATATCTACTGATATTCTTATCTGTACACTATTACTCCAAACAATTTCCTTCTTTTTTGTTTATTGTTTATTTACATCTTATCACCTTCTCTAAATTTTAATGCTTTCATTTCCTCTTGCATTATTTAGATATTTTCTCAGTAGAATATTCTTTATCATATTTGTTCTCACTGTCTTTTCTCCTAACATCACGTGTATGCCATTGTACTTCTACATGCAGGATATCATATAGATGTCATTAATTGAGATGGAATATTTTAAAACTGGAGATATAAAGTAATTTTCTATTACTCTATATAGCTTCCAGTCTTCTGTTTACCATATATTATTCTCAATGATCTTTTGAATTCTGCTTTATTCATTCATATTTAACTTCTAGTAGATCCCTCTCTATCACTTTTCGTCTTTTACATAATTTTGGTTTTTGCAGTATTTCCATAGTTATATCTCTATAATTTACTGCCCTTTGTTTTTCTGCAATCGATGAAAACTATAAATGTCAGTAAAAGCTACAATAACGCAATTCAAGTGAATACGTTTATTTACTTATCTTTATTTTAATATTCCATGACGATACTTTCTCTCTCACATAAATCATTTTATACGAGCTTATCTTAATTACTGAAATATTGATGGTAATTTTGCATTTACATATTATTTTTAATTTTTTCAATGCTGAAACAACTTTTTTGGTCCTTATTATTAATAGTAAGTGTTTAGGTGTAATAAAGAATGATATTTTACAGAATGCTTGAAAAGAGACAAGATCAGTTGAAGTAATATTTTGTTGTTTCTTGAAATTTCCTTTGTATAACGAGATGCATATGTTGAGTTATGAATTCCCATACTCATAATCTTTCTTAATATCTACGAATTTTCTTATCTGTATACTATTACTAAACAATTTCCTTCTTTTTAATCGTTTATTGTTAAATACTTCTTTATCCGATTTTTACTTCTGTTTTCATCTAATATCATTCTTAAATATTTTCTCAGTAGGACTATATATTGCCTACTGCTTAAAGCCGATTCCAATGGCTACGAACATCATGCCATTAACTGGGATTTTAAAAACTGGAAGGCCAACAGTAATATATTCGGCCATCTTCGGCAAAATTCTCAATGATCTATCAGAAAAACAATAAATGAAATGTAATGCCCCACTTCGTCCTGTTGGTGTTTATGATCATTACATATTTCCTGTACTTTTTGACTTTATATATTATTTAATATCCTCCGTTATTCATTTCCATTCCCAATTTCATTTGAACCTTACACAGTGAAATATGTGATGAAAAACTCAAATGAAAATTTAAGGTGTGCCATTCTTATCCCAATTCCTTATCTAGAAATTTTACCATTTCCATCATATTATGTCAAACATTTCAGTTCAGAAAGATTGAAAATATCCATATTTACTAATTTTCACGTCTTCAGAACTCACTTTCTTTTATTAACTCGTTACAGTTACAATTTATTAAATAATTGAGTTTTAAAATCAGCAGAAAAAAGATTTCAAGTAATCATTTATACTTTATATTTAATCAGTTCGCATTCTTAGTATTAAAAATAAAAGTCTCTCAACAAAACATATACAATCTGAGTTAAACAAATAGCAATCACTCTTTGTGTATTTCGAACAAAAATGTAAGAGGGTATTGGAATCCACACTAAGATCTGGAGGTATAGTTATCCATCAAAATCAGACAAACACAAACGCAGTAACAGCTTTTGATGATATGTTCGGAATTTCCGTTTATCCTCACAGATGACACTCGAAATGATAGATCTAGCCCATACACTGCATTATTCTAAAAAGAGTCTCTTTTCGAAACTATTGTTAAAAAGCAAAATGAATAATTTATCACTGAGTTTGGGATTTAGAATTCATTATTCGATTAATATCTTGTATTGACGGTAGAATAATACTTTGATAGAATATTTTCCATATTTCTATTATTCGCTTTTCTAGAATCTCCTATTTATCTTTTAGAATGAATATGTTCTAGACGATATTTAAATCCCGCAAACTACCATTCATGTAAAACTCTTTGCGTAAAGTGAAATATGTATAAAAAATCATGAAAAATTTAATTTTCTTTATTCTTATCTAGAAAAAAAGGATTGAAAATTTATGTCAGGATTTTTTCGTCAAGAAAACATTTTTACTATTATACTTAATAGTTATCAAACTCGTTACAGTATTGATGTATTAAATAGAGTTTTAATCTCAGAAAAAGATTTCAAGTAATCATTTATACTTTATATTTAATCAGTTCGCTTTCTATTTAATTTAAAAATAATACTAGTCAAAATATAAAATTTGATTAACACTGAGTGGAAAATAAATCACTCAGAAAAATATCCAAAAACGCAGTAAAGTTTTTAGTTTTTATCCTTCATTCTCAGAATGATAGATCTAGCCCATACACTGCATTATTCTAAAAAGAGTCTCTTTTCGAAACTATTGTTAAAAAGCAAAATGAATAATTTATCACTGAGTTTGGGATTTAGAATTCATTATTCGATTAATACTGAATAATACTAATAATAATATTTTCCATATTTCTATTATTCGCTTTTCTAGAATCTCCTATTTATCTTTTAGAATGAATATGTTCTAGACGATATTTAAATCCCGCAAACTACCATTCATGTAAAACTCTTTGCGTAAAGGAATAATGTTAAGAAAAAGAAAGTAACATTTGTCATATTGGTTTATTTTCTCAAAAGATTTGAAAAGGATTTATGTCAGGATTTTTCTTTGCTAAGAAAACATTTTTAATGATATATCAAAAATATTGCAAAAAAATGCAAAAATATTTCTATTATATTTATTTTTGAATAAATGTGTCTTTTTCTATTTTCTTTTTTAATTAAATTAATTATAGTTAAATTTATAATTAGTTATAAAAGTTATTACTTATAATAAGTTAATTATTAAATTTATAATAAAATAGCATAAATAGTTTATATATTTATCACACACACATATTTCTACAGTAATGGAAAAATGTGTATATATCACTACAGAAGAAATTTATTAAAAAGAAAAATCAAACGTGTGTTATATTAATTAATTAGTAATTAATAATAACTAGTTTACTTAACTAATTTACTAGTTAAACAATACCTAAGTCGAAATGAACTTATTTACTTACTCTTTATATTGTACGAGGCGCATTCAGACAGTGAGTTTCCAGATGATTTCCCCTTTAAAATAAACGTAATTAGCCGTGTCGATTGAGCATGCAGAACAGATCTATGACGTATTAATCATATTCCAGTTGAGCAAGTCCCGATTCGTCCCAGTAGCGGTCTAGCAGTGGTCCGAAATGGAAACTCCAATTAATACTCCCGCAGCCTGAAAGTTTCGGTCGATGATCTTGAATGCATAAAGCATTGCACCAATTTAATTTCTTCAGGAACTCTGTCAGGTCTATAAGCCGAAACTGACACCGGAACACCAAATTCAAAGCTTAGGAGCAGCACTGACATTTCTCCTACGATATCACGACGACGGCGACGAGTTCCTCGACAGGATCGTCACTGGCAACGAGACTTGGATTTCGCACTTTACCCCGGAAACCAAGCAGTAGTCAATGTATTGGCATCTTAGTGGATCTTCGGTCAGGACCAACTTCAAACAGACGCTCTTGGTACGTAAAGGGATGTGCACGGTGTTCTGGGACAGGAATGCTGGTTCCATTCACAGGCGGCAGAGTTCTATGACAGATGCATACAAAAGTGGATCCAACAAAACGACAAGTGTCTCAATTCTGGTGGTGGCTATGTTGAAAAATAGCTGAAACAGTGCTGTACTTGTTGCCAATAAATATTTCCGGGAAAGTGTGAGTTTTTATTCTTTTAAATAGGGAAGCTTACTTTCCGGATGTGCCTCGTATTATGTAAAGATCTAAGTTATTTAAAAATTATTTTGCCTCTGGACTAAATATTGCTTATAATTTATATCCAGTTAATATAGAACCTAGATTAGAGCTATAGATAAAACCACTTTAAGATTATTTGTTGTATGTCACATACACTTTGTAAGAAGGAACCATGTTGTTTTATAAAGTAATTTCAATGACACATGAGCCGGCAATTGTCATGGTATATAGTCTTCTTTAACCTTTCTTGGACCTTGGGAAGATTACTTCCTACTTACATGAACTTACAAAATACACCTGTGGGAAACACGCATTATAATATTGACTTTCTTATAAAGATATGAACACTAATTCCCGCTTCAGTTTTGAGCTGTTATTTATTGTTCGATTGATTGAATAGAATTAACACTTCTTTTCTGAAAGTTAGAAAATATTGTAAGAAATAAATGGCCCACGTAAGGATAAAACCAGAATCAAGGCATCGTCCTGCAGAAAGTATTTATAAAACACAATAAAATGTCCTCGCATAACTGTTTGATTACCTTCTAGCTAATTAGGTAAAAATTCATAATGGACAATATTAAAAAAAATAAATGAAATGAAAAAACACAACATTACTTCTTTATTTGAACTAGATCACTATTATTTCAAAAGATTTAATTTAATCGCAGAATTATAATCGAAAGAAATTATGCTTAGAAAACTTAAGAGCTAAACATTTTTAATTACGTTTAAGTAATATAAAAGTTTATCATCATTACTATAATCTGTGAGATACATATTTGCTTTAGAAATTTATTGGATTCTGCTAAATGTACAGGGGAACGTAATATTTCGAAATCCCTTATTTTATATATGTCTGTAAATTATTATTAAATTTTAATACCATTACATAATTTTAATTCACATTTATATAATAAATCTTCATCCAATTAAGTTTCATCGGCTTTCTATTTATTCTATATCTGATGAATGCTAATCTAGAAAATAAGCTGTTTACTCAAAAACAATTTCAAGCATAACTCCATTTATAATTTCTTTAAAATATATTTAAATTTTCTATTAAGAGTACTGTGCTAGCTTAAATTTTCCATTAAGAGTACTGTGCTCACATAGTATGATTTTTTATCTACTTAAATGTAAAGAAGACGAAAATGATGTTACGTCAGAGATCCACAAGAGAGTTATGATAACAAATAAATGTTTTTATAGCCTACGAAAATATATTAAATAAAAATTAATAAAAAGGAAAACAAACACTGTACTTTACAAATGTCTAATAAGACCAGTTTTAAATTATGCATGTGAAACCTGGGCAACAACTTTGTCAGTTGAAAAGATACTGGAGACGTTTGAAAGAAAAATCCTTAGAAGTATATCTGGTGGAAAACGATAAATAATATATGGCTCAAGAGATCAAGTTTAGAACTATATAATGTATATAACGAACCTGACATAATAAATTTCATCAAATTATAAGGAATAAAGTGGCAATCCATCTAATCAGAATGAACAATGACCAAACAACAAAAAGGGTCTTCGATGCAAAACCTACAGGAACGCGAAGACGAGAAAAAGCCAACCTGAGATGGACAGACTGCCTGGAAAAAACCTCCAGGCTCTTAAAGTAAAAATCTGGAAGAATTTGGTCTCCAGAAGAATGTCTTGGAAAAAGCTTATTGAGAAGCACAGGGCCCATCCTAGGCTGTTATCCCACTGTAGTAGAAGAAGAAATGTAAAGAAGATAAACAAGTTAACGAAAAACGATTAAAAATTTTCGGAAATTTCTTAAATCACATTACTTCTAAATCGTATTTTTTGTTTTCTTTGTATTGTCTTGTAAATACGATTCAAAATAGTGATATTCACATTTTAAACATTTACCTCTCTGAATGCAAGTTTAAAGATCCCGTTTAAATAGGTCATTTTATGCCTAAAAAAAACTTATTTGCCTTAATATCAAATAAAATTTCGGTGGAAGAAAGGTAGAAGAAAATATATATCAGACGGGATTAATTATTTATACTGAAATTCAGTATATCACTATTATAAAAGGAAGTTAATTTTGGCGTACTCTATTGTATAATATACTTCAGGGTCAAGATTTCAGATATAAATTTATTTTTTAGACTAATTTGACTCCAATGAATAAAATATTTTATATAAAAAATCATGACTTTCCTGTACAGTTATAAAATTTTACAAATATTTTATTATATGATGGGTTATTTTACACGAACACAGGTCATTTAAAACTTCAAAGATTTGATTTTCAATTTTTAGCATTTTCTAAGTATTTAAAAACTCTTGTACATTTGTAAAGAAACCTCATTAAAATCCCGTACTAATTGCTTATTTATTTTATTTTTATATGGTTATTTGCATAATACATTTATAAATACTGATATTTAAACTGGATGTGCTTAGCTTTGCAATTTTAGAATTTATGCATACTGTTACTTAAAAACTAGATATGATATAATTATAAAATTTCAACCACATATTTTCTCCTTTATACTTAGCTAAACTCAAGACATAAATGTTTTTGTATACTGTTTAAACAAATAAAAAATATAAACATAATTTTAATATTTTTCTTAAATCTTCAATATTAATTCTCATTTTTTAACTTATGTGTATCATTCTATATAAATATTGGTTTTCTTTTAAAGGTGACTGTTTATTAATTTATTTTGATTTCAATTTTTCATATATAAACTTATACTTAGTATTTTTGTTGAGGGCTTTTTTGTTTTATTTATTATTGCTTACTTAAAAACTTTAATATTAATAGTTTTGTATGTTCAAATTTTATATAATAAATTAAATTATATTATATTTAATTTATTATATTTAATTATATTATATTATAATTTATATTATAAATTAAAGTATATAATTCAGACATTTGAAATATAATAGTTATTAAATAACTTTTATTAGAAATATATTTTTATTAGAATCATATCATATATATTGAATTTTTTCCGAAATTCAGATGCTTTGTGGCACCTTAATTATTATTTACACACTTCAAAAACAGTACCAAACCATTCTTCTTTGTTAAGAAACCAGGTTGTATGAATATTGTCTGATGGGGTAAAATGGTAAGAAAAGCCTTGATTTCTCATGAAGCATTCTTTGTCACTCAAAATAAAAAGCTATAAAAAACAATTTTTTGCAAGTATTCATGGGATGGGTTCACTACCATTATTGTTAAAATACTTTTATACATTTTCCTAAATTGCAAATTTATAATTTTCTACTTCTTTTTTTAACCCCATTTTACCCCAGAGGTGGGGGTAAAATGGGTATTGATTATAAAGTGCTATTAATTATGGGAAATTTAATAAAACTTTATTTTTTAGATACAATCCCATTTATATGGGATATAATTAAAATTTATATTGGAAAACGAATGGCCACGGTTATTAGGTTGAGGTACCTTCTCCTACATGAGAAAAAGTCATCACTTTTCCAGCCTAGTTTGTACCCGCTTTCTTTTTAGCCTAGTATTTTCTAAGGCTTTTTTTTCCTTACAACTTCATTGGTGAAATTGTTTTAAGTATGGCGCTTTTTAAATCCTTATATGGAGAAGAATCCTTATATGGAACAAAATTTGATGTAATTGAACTTGAGGTTTGCTTACAAAATATTCCGTAGTAGCTGTTGTTAATATATGTGCAACCTGTTTACTGTTATTTCTCTATCTTTCTTGGTTAACATTATTTTGTGTTTAACAGCCTTTTTCCTCACGGTATAAAATAACTGTTTTAGCAAGTAAGGGAATGTCGCTTTGTACACTTCTTGAAGACAGTTATTCGTATACCACATCTTGAAGATTTGTCTCCAGGCACACTTCTTAGTTGTAAGTACTTCGATCTCCGAAGGTTGTAGGGCAAGTTTAATGGAAAACAGTAATTGCTGATTTTTTTTTTGTCAATAGCTTGTTTTACTATCTTATATTTCAAGTGACCTTCGAATATCGAAAGAATGGGATTTTCCAGGTAATTGGCTTGTTTGAGAAAATGTCCCATCCAAGATTCAAAGATTGTACCATGCATCCACCCTGACTCTGTGCAGCCATTTAATGCATCAGGTGGTCCCCACTTGGTCCATGTTTCATATAAATTTGGACTTTTGTACAGTGAACGGGGGAAAAACTTTCCAGTAGCAGATATACAAAACAACCATGTAAACACATGTATTTTTAGGCTCACCGGCACAATTTTACTGTTATTGTATTAATTTACTCTACCATAATTTACTTATCATACTTACCATTTAATTAATTTACTTACCATAAATTAAATCAAATAAATTTTTAAAAATACTATGTAATATTATTTACACTAAAACTAAAGTCCTGGTTTAAATAGTTTCATCTAAAAATTTAGAACTTTATAATAAATTGTTAAGCTTTACCATTACCCATTTTTCTCCATCATACGAAAATAATTATTAACCATAAAATATTTAAAATATTTCTTGCTTGTTTTTGAAAAACTGTAGTTCAGAAACCCTTACACTTGATTATTTAAAAACACTGACAATAAAAGAAATAAAATAGTACTTTTTTGGAAATATTTGAGACCTTAGTAAAGATGAATGTATTTTTGACTTGCAAACAAGACAATCTATGCTGGCTGATAAAAAATATAAAATGTTTTAAGGAAAATAAATGTAGCCAACAAATGTCTTAAAATATATTATTACAAAGCTAAAATATAATTGTTAACATTTATGATGTGTCTTTTAAGTAAAATATAAAAAATACCTATTTTACTCCACCAGATCCTATATTATGAGTATCGCTATCTGTATTGTTATTTTAATATAGAATTATTGTTATTTAAGTATTCTATATAAAAATTGTTATTTAAATATGCATGACATGTGTGTGTTTGCGTGTGTGTGTGTGTGTGAGTACAAAAATTCTATAAGAAACTTCAGTGCTATTTTGAAACTATCATTACTTTTAAATCGCAAAGATGAGGTGTTACTATCAGTTATAAAATTTCTACAATGTAATATCTAAGTATATTAAAAACTAAGATCTATTTATAATCAACGATATACAACCTATGTCCTCTTCGACCTAGTTTTGTTATTTTTTCCAAATTATGGTAAAAAATGTCGTGAACTGCGTTTGTTTTTTTTCCTTGTTATTGTGTATAGAAAATCATCCATCATGGCAGGAAAGAAAAACCTTGCAAAAGATAATTCTCGTATTGATATTTCTGGGACTGGAGTTTGTCTGTACACTTGACATATCGCATGATGGATGGCTCGTGACACACATGTTCTCAGAAAGACAGCAAAGGGTACTGTTAAAAATGTATAGACAGGAAAAATATTCCAATTTATCTTCCAACAGGATACTCTTTGTGTTTTGGTATGTAATGCTATTATGCAGATTTTGTGCAACAAATATCTTTTGTCCAAATATCAGAGCTTTTTCAACGATAGTTTAAGTATGGATGAATAAATAATTGATAAAATTAATTCGATTTCATTTAAAATCATTCTTATGGATTTTTATCAAAACACTTGTATACTAGCGACATAGTTTCCTAGTTTTAAATATTTATAAATTTATAACTCTGATCAACTACTTCAATTGATTATTATACGAAAATAAAGTCAAAATTCAAGAAATTAATGCTATATTTTTATACTAATTTAAGTTAAAATTAATTCCTTTAGACTGATCCTATTAAGTAAAATGAAATGAAACATAGAACTGATTTGGGTGATTTAAGAGTGCTGCAAATTAAGAAAAGAGATTCTGCTTTTAAATGGAAGGGTATATCTGGTAATTTTATAAAGTTTATAATTTAATTTACTGTACAGCAGTTTTAAATAAGTTATTAAAGTAATATTTCATATAAATTACTAAAGTAATATTTTTCGTTGATTAATATATTCTTTTTGCCCAAATATCGGATTTTCCTAAATGAAATTTTAATTTTTGCATAGAAATCAATGAAAAAATTTAATCCTATCCTGTTTTGAACTTCAGTTATTCTTCTGAACGTAATCTAAACAGATATATACATACACACACCAGTATATGTATATACATATACATATATATATATATATATATATATATATATATATATATATATATATATATGTATATATATATATATATATATATATATGTGTGTATATACATATATATATATATATATATATATATATATATATATATATATATATGTGTATATACATATATATATATATATATATATATATATATGTATATATGTATGTGTGTATATACATATATATATATATATATATATATATATATATATATATATATATATATATATATATATATATATATATATATATATATATATATATATATATATATATACTGGTGTGTATACATATGTACTGGAAAAGTAGTTATGGATAACTAATATATTAATAAAAAATTTATAATTATATTTAACAGTCTAGACTGTTTATTACATGAAAAAAATTACTAAAAAAATTACTTTGAAAATTTTATAAATTTATATCATAGTTTATGTAAACATTAATTCGTTCAGCGTTACCTTATGATTTAAAACTCCAGTGTGATAAAATAAATATACGAGTTATGTGTAGTACTATTTATAACATAAATTTGAATTATTTAATATTTTATAAAATATTTTATGTTTAAAATAATATTTAGCATTTTAAAATATTTTGTAATATATACTATGTTGATCGCTAACTGCTGCAAAGAATGAATGTTGTATTGCTCTTACTCTGCAAATGCATTAATACGTTCACTGTGTACGTATTTTAATGATTTAATTTTGATCAAAAATATCTTCATAAAATCTCGCACTGACTTAGATTCATTTTAGGTTTTCTACGGCCATTTGTTAGGATTTTGCTTTTGATCTGTAAACAGGTTTTCCTCTATGGTGTTTCCAGTAGTAGTTAGGTAGAATTCTTTCTTGGTCTCGGTAGCTCACTGATGACCCAGTAATCTAGGTATTTACTTAATTTTTTCCTACTGTCATTTCTCATGATCTTGTTTTCAGTCTGTATACATATTCCGAACTAATCCTCTCTTGGTATCGATAGCCCTCTGGTGAACAAGAAATCTCTACTGATTCAGATTTGTTTTATGTCGCCATCTACCATTTCTGATAATCGTGCTTTCGCTTTCTAAAGAGATTCTCTCCTGTGGTGAATCCAGTACTATTTAGGTACTAATACTATCGTGGTCTCGGTAGCTCTCTGGTGAGCCTAAAATCTACTGATTCAGATGCTGATTCAGATTTGTTTTCTGTCTCCCTCTACCATTTCTGATAATCTTGCTTTTGCTCTCTAAACAGATTATCTAAACAGATCCTGTAGTATTTCAAGTAATATTTAGGTACTGATCGTGGTCTCTCTCGTTAGCTCTCCCATGAGCCAGAAATCTCTACTGATTCAGATGCTGATTCAGATTTGTTTTCAGTCTCCATCTACCATTTCTAATAATCTTGTTTTCGCTCTCTACACAGATTATCTGAACATATCCTGTGGTGATTCCAGTAATATTTAGGTACTAATACTATCGTGGTCTCTGTAGCTCTCTAATGAGTCTGAAATCTCTACTGATTCAGATGCTGATTCAGATTTGTTTTCTGCCTCCATCTACCATTTCTGATAATCTTGCTTTTGCTCTCTAAACAGATTATCTAAACAGATCCTGTAGTATTTCAAGTAATATTTAGGTTCTGATCGTGGTCTCTGTAGCTCTCTAATGAGCCTGAAATCTCTACTGATTCAGATGCTGATTCAGATTTGTTTTCTGCCTCAATCTACCATTTCTTATAATCTTGCTTTCCCTCCCTAAACAGATTATCTAAACAGATCCTGTGGTGATTGCAGCAATATTTAGGTACTAATACTATCTAGGTCTCGGTAGCCTCTGACGAGACAGAAATCTCGGTACTGATTCAGATTCATTTTCTGCCTCCATCTGCCATTTTTTATGATCTGATTTTCTGTCGGAAATCTGTTTCCCCCCTGTAATGATTTCAGTAGTAGATACTA
>CM063510.1:162808188-162810688 GCA_032207245.1 Pardosa pseudoannulata
ATATATATATATATATATATATATATATATATATATATATATATATATATATATATATATATATATATATATATATATATATGTATATATATATATATATATATATATATATATATATATATATATATATATATATATATATGTATGTATGTATTTGTATATATATATGTATATATATATATATATATATGTATATGTATATATATATATATATATGTATATGTATATATATATATATATATATATATATATATATATATATATATATATATATTTATATATTTATTTATTTATTTATTTATTTATAGAAAAGGTTTTTTATATTATTTTTTATCATTAGAAACTACTCCGTCAGAAAAACTATTTTGAGATGTTAACACGAAGAAAATTTATTTTTTAATAAATTTTAATTGATTTACAGTTAGTTTCTATTTATAACATAATATCTATAATTCTATTATTTATTATAACTATAGTTCGCGTCATATAATGCTATTTGCTACATAATTAAACGTCTAATTTTACTACATTTGAATTGCCCGTGGAAATCGCGGGATGAGTAAATCCTTGTTTATTTGAAACGTGTTCAATGCATACAATTTTCTTCCATTTTTCCATTTTTCACTGCTTTTCTATAATATAATTAATTATTGTTTGTATCTAAAAAATTCTACATCCTAGCTAATTAGGATACATTTACATGCATGAAAAGTTAATTTTCGATTCTTGCGACATAAACCTACTAATAATAGAATTTATGCTGCGATTATAAATCTCATTATAAAATAAATCCGAATGATCACTTCAGTAATATAATGTCTATTTTTTCTGTAAATTTATTACTCAAAGTATTTAAAATTACTTAATATTTTGAAATTTGTTTCGATATATAATTGGAATTTCATGATTGAGAGAATCGAGGTTATAAATATCTTTAAATTATTTCAATATATATATACTTATTGTTTTGACCTCACAAACGAATATCGTAGAAAGGTTTAATAAATGACTCTCCGTTTACGCACAATCATAAATTATATGAAAATTAATCTGTAAAATAGAAGTAAATATTTCACTATTCATTAAATGACATCTTATCGCAGTTTTTTAAAACGTCAAACGCCACTATGGAAACCGGAACACATTGCTTTCTAATTGGAGTTTTTCCTAAAATTAATAGCCTTTATTAAGAATCCGTACAGGCTATAGAATATTTTTTTCCTATTCTGCTCCTCGTTAAAACTCATTCACTGCTGTTTCATCGAAAATAATGAATCACCGTGTTTAAGAAACCCGGGAATGATAATGGATATTATTATCAGCTTTAAATAATGGATTCCTCATTCCAAAGAAAAGAAGATTTACTCTATTATACTACGGTCCAATTAGTTCTCATTTAGTTTTCATCTGGAATATATATATATATATATATATATATATATATATATATATATATATATATATATATATATATATATATATATATATATATTAGGTCTGCATCATTTATCAATATGTCCCCAAATATTGATATAATATAAGTATCGGAATAACAATATGAAAATTCTGCTCTGCTGATATATCCCAGTCGGAGATATTGTTTATCGTGATAACGTAGATCGCTAAAGACATCCTAAATATACATCATAAAGAAAAATTTTTTAAGTCGTTGCTTTTAGCGTCCGCTTTAATTATTTACCTGCGTAATTGGTACAAACACAAGCCAGAAAATGTATTCCTTAATTTATCATATCTCTATCAAAGTCTTTGGCTATGGTTATGTAATAATAAAAAGATATAAGATAGTATATACCTGTAAAACAAAATTGCATTGTCATAATACAGTGTTTCAGAATGAGAGGTCTGCAATACTTATTACCTCAGAAAGATATAAAGATTGAGGGATGACAAAATATATTTATTTACTGACAGTCTTTCGTAATTAAGAGCCTAAGACTATTAGTACCGAAATCAAAATTAATTAGCGAGATACAAAAAGAATGCAAAAACATGAATAACTGAAAAATTAATAAAATTTGGATAAAATCTCATACGGGGAATATTGGTAACAACGAACGCTATTACATGAATAAATTATAAACCTATACAGCTCCCGGGATCAATACTTAAAAAATATACAAAAGGAAACCTTAATAAATATTTGCAAGAATATTGAGATAAAAGTGAGGAATGAAGAGCAACCTATCCTATAATGTCACAATTCGAAAATAATATTTTAAACTATTTCATAACCGTCCATGTAAGTTTCCCAGCCTACTCGTATAAAATTAGAAAACTAGAATTACGAAATTATAAATGCGGAATGATAGGTAACCCTCAGCATTACATGCAAGTAAGATGTAATCTTGATTCTATGTTTATTAAAAAATACGAAAACGAAGCACAGATCCATTACTTTATAACAATAGATAATAATCGCAATCACATCATTAAGTTAAAGAAAATTCATAATATATTAAATTCAAACTATTCTTTTATA
>CM063510.1:162815688-162820688 GCA_032207245.1 Pardosa pseudoannulata
ATATATTATATCTATATATATATATATTATATATATATATATATATAATATATATATATAATATATATATATATATATATATATATATATATACATATATATATATATATATTTATATATATATATATATATATATATATATATATATATATATTATATATAATATTATATATATGTAATATTTATATATATATAATAGAATATATATATATATATATATATATATATTTTATATTTATATTATATATTTTATTATATATTTATATATATATATATATATATAATATATATATTATATATATATTTATATTTATTTTGTATATGTATATATAATATTATTATATATTATATTTTATATTTATATATATTATTATTTAATATATATATATATTAATAATAATATAAATATATTATTATTTTTTTTTTTTTTTTTTTTTTTTTATATATGAATTTTAAATTTTTAAAAAATTATATAATTTTTATATAGAAATAATAGAATTTTAATGAATTTTATATTATATTTTTTTTAATATTATAAAATATATTTTATATTTAAATATTTTTTATTGTATATATATATATTTTTATTATATATTAATTATGAATATTTATATATATAATATATAAAGTTTTGTATATAATATATAATAGTTATATATATTTATAGAAATATCATGTTTAAATTTATTATATTTATTTGTTGTAATATTTTTACAAATATAGTAGATATTAGTTAATATAAATGTATGTAATATATTGAAAATTTATATAATTTTTTAAATATATTATATAAAATATTATATGAAATGAAAAATGATAAAGGATAAAATATATTTATATATAAGTTTATAAAATTTAAGTATTTGTATATAATAGTAATATATGAAAGATATTATTAAGTATATAGAATATATTTTATATATAAAAATTAATTATACAGAATTTTTGTGGTTTTTGTTTACAGAACAAATAGGAAGTAACAATAAAATTTATAAATGAAGTCTTCAAAAAAAATTTTCCTAATACAAATACATATGATATTTTATTTTTGTTCTTAGCTATTCTTACTTGATTTAGGTAATTTCAAGAATTTACTTGTACATTATGTTTCAGTAAAAATGAAGCAATTACTTGTTCCATAATGGTTTAAAGAATTTTATGTATCATTTTAGCTTTTTAAGCAAAAATTTCCTGTCACCCTTTTTATTCTTGAATTTAACATCCTAATCGAGGAAAAAAGTCTCTAAAATAGAATTTAAAAGTACTGTCAGTGGAAACAAAATCTTCATAAAGTCATAGAAAAATCAAATAGGCCTCTTTTCTTAGTCCCTTTAAAATAAAATATATAAATAGATGATTTTATTTTTAAATAGCCTTATAAAATTAAATGAATAAATAATATTCAAAGTACAAACAAAGATAATGATCTAAAGATAAAAATGTGAAGAAATATTAATTTTTGATAGGTTTCAAAAATATGTGGTGTTACAGAATCCACTTACAAGCTGATACACCACTTAGCAGCTCCAGATAGCTTCAATATTTATGTTACGGGTTCATTTTGCCTAAATGTATATTCTCAGTGGGTTTAGCACTTGGTAAATACTATTTTACAACGCATAGGCTAACTTCGCTTACGGAGAAACTGAAACCAATTTTTTTTCGCAACAAATACGATTCAGAGTGAGAAAACATCCACTCTGTTTCCCGAATGAGTATGTAGCATTTAGCTATTTTTGGCGGAATTCTACGTGCGATCCGCTTAGAGGGTTAACAGCACCATTTTCTGGGGTCAACTAGCGTGGTACCTGCCAGCCAACTTTACTGGAACAGGTGTGTTCAGTCGTCTCTGAGGATGCATTAAATTACCCCCCAAAATTTAAGGGCAATAATTTTTTACAGCTTTGATGAAAACTTAAAGTATAACCAAATAGCATAGTTCTGAGTCTCGGAGCCTGTCTTAGTTAGATTTAGTTAACCAACATTAGTGTTTCTCACATCAGCATAGGGAGATGTCTCCCGGTCGCAAACACTATGTCGACTCCTTCAACTCCACTGCACTAACCGCAGATCTTCTCTCCCTTTTTCGGGGGGTCAGCTTCTAGAAACTTCAGTCCTTCCGAAAAGAGAAAATCCTACTTTCAGATGCGCTACAAAAACAAACAAGCGACACATCCGAAAAAAACCTTACCAGCCTCCTTTAGCCGGTCGGCTACTATTTCCCAAAGGTACGCCGGGTTTAAGGGGCCAATGGGGACGATTTTGCAAATATTATGAAGAGCACACATATGTTAAACACAGGTCGTGGGGGTCAAATTCCTTACACTGAAAATGAGATTATAGAGGATATGAAAGGAAATTTTACCCTGATTTCAAAGAATGGATGGCTTAAGGCTTATATATTTTGAAAAACTCACTTACAAATGTGGATTCAATGGTTAAAAGAATTAATTTAAACGATTCTAATATTTGGTAAGTTTAACTTACATCATTAAGCCGTATACAGAAATCTTAAAGTGACACTTGCATATGTTAATATTCGTCAATTTCGAAATAATAAATACAATACTTTTACGTAGATACACTGATTATTAAAAAAACAAAATAACGTAATAGTTTATATCTTGTATTTTTGTATAATGATGTTTTATTTCAATATTATTAATAATTAAGTTTGAAAACTGTTTTAGAAGTATATTTCTTTTTACACATTGCATGCCAGACACGTACTGGTACGTTTTATGACGATTGATACTTGAACGTGGGTCACGTACTAGTACGGGTTAGTGTAACAACAGGGTTTGTTTGTGGGTACAAAAATAGCGATAAATACAAGAAAACGAAGTCGAATGTTCTTGTCTACTACATAGATTCTGGAAACATTTAGACAAATAAAAACTAGTTTTTACATCAGTTGATGCGGAAACACAGAACGGGAAAAACTTAAACATATATACTAGTATTTCTATTTGATTTTTCATATTTACGATACTATTATAAATTTATTCACTAAAAATATATTTTTGTTTACAAAAATCTTATGGTTGTTATTTATATATTTATATTTATATATTTCAATATAAAATACGAAAATTTGGTTAAAAAATTAAATAATTTTCGATCTATTGAGATTTGACTGATAGAATAAATTTAAGCGCAAAACGTCCGCTCCCGGTAAAATTCCCCGGTGAAATGTATCCCCACACAATGTGTTAAATGAACCCTTTTTTTAATATGATATAACTCTTTATGACTGATTATGAATATCTCATTTTACATCATAAATTTTTCCGATATATTCACTTTATTAAAAAAAAAATAATATACGAGAAAAACTTTTAATACCTCCTATCGATCCGGAAATTTTGTCATCAAAATTATATATCTCTGATAAGAATTTATTTAATAATAAAATATGACATCAAAACACGAGCAGAAACCATTTGGAAGTATTCGATCTGCTATAAATACTCAGACATTTAAATGAAGTTTATTTATAACTCGGAAAATCTGGCAGATGTATTTTAAGAAATTTTATCTCGATCGTCTAGAAAATTCGAAAGCCCAAATGTCATTAAAAGAGATATGGGAAAGAATTTTAATAAGATATTTATTTTCGCGATAAGGGGCTAAAAATATTGCTAAGATTATTAACGCATTTCCTAACGTACAGAATTCTGTTTTCTGGAAAGAGCCACCATTTTACTGAAATGCATCGTAAAGGATTATGGGTGTTTTTTCTTCCAAAAATTGCTATAAATAAAATGCATTTGCACATAAATAATCTCGACCATTGTTTATTGAGAGAAAACAGGTGGGATCAATGGCTTTGGCAGTCCGTTTCGGCTATTTGCTTTTCCAGGAAATGTTCGATGCCATTAAGAAAACATGGAATGCGAAATGTTGTAGATAAGTATAACACAAGTAAATGTAATATAGATGAGGCTCAAAGGTTTCAAGTGAAAACAAAAGATTTACAAGACGTGAGGTCGCATATTTTGTTATACATATAAAAAAAACATTCTTGAATCGAAATGAATATGTCCATCAAAAGATTTGGTAGAGCTAGACCAAAAATACATTATTTTATAAAAGCCAAGCGAGACAAAACTGAGATGATGTTTAAAAGTAATAAAATTACTTAGATTCTTTAAATTTTTTTTTTTCATTCATCCCCAATATCGAAACTTCTCTGAACAAAAACGCCCCATATAAAATACAGAAAACTCAAAAAGTTAAAAAAAATTTAAAAGATTATTAATATTATATCAATTTAGTTTCATTTTCATCAGTCGTTTTGGACATTGCTAACTATAATATTTATCATAATACTTTGAATCCTTTTTAAGAATAATTTTGTTATGGTTAAAGTTAAGTAAGATACCGTCAATAAACAACAAAATGCTAAAACATTGAAAATGTTTAAATAGTTTTTTGTAATAAAATGAATTGTCGAATTATAAAAGGTTCAATAAATGTTTTCATTTATTGAAGTTTAAATTTACATTGCATAATCAAGCTTGAAAACTGTTTTAGGAGTATATTTCTTATAACACATTGTATGTGAGACACGTACTGGTACGTTTTCTGACGATTGATACTTGAGCGCGGGTCACGTACTTATACTGGTTAGTGTAACAACATGGTTTGTTTGTGGGTACAAAAATAACGGTAACTACGAGAAAACGAAGCCGAATGTTCTTATCTACTACATAGGTTCTGGAAAAATTTAGACAAATGAAAACCAGTTTTTACGTCAGTCGAATTGTTCCATTACGAAAAACAGGGAAGATGTAAAGCAATCGTAGACATACCAAACACTTTTGCTACCTTCTTAAACTTGAATACGACAAAAATTTAATGTTACTTCATGCGACCAATAAAATATGACGAAAGTTACTTTATGACACAAAAGCTATCATCATCCTCCTTAATCCCCTATATTTGACTGTGTGTATGGGTGTTTGATCTTATAATGTGTAACAGAAATATATATATTA
>CM063510.1:162833188-162850688 GCA_032207245.1 Pardosa pseudoannulata
CTACTGATGGTCAGTGGTTGTCACATAAGCAGAAGGCGACGCATTCTTATCGGAACTGAGAAGGAGCGTATTCACATTTTTTGCCTTGCTCCCTTCCATGCAGCTTGTCGATATGGAATCCAGAAAGCGAAATGATTTAACATTAAAACAAAAGATCGAGTTTTTAAATTATAACAAATTTATTATGATAACGAACAATTTATCTATGAGCTTCTTAGAAAAAATTGTAGACAGTCGACAATGAATCGACTTTTTAATTATGTATACGATTCTTATGTTTTAAAGGATAATATACAGTACATAAATGTAAGGTGTGTTTTTTATTTTGTTTCGAAATTTAGTAAGCTTGAATTAAAGAATGGGGGTAAATTTATCTAATTTTGCATATCATTTATTATTATCAATTGGTTATTGTTATTGTTGTAATGTACTTACAACCTATACACCAGTGTTCGTTACAAGGGGGAAACACAGAATGAATATAATACCTTATATATATTCAGACATTTATTCTATACATTTATTTACAAAAATACTTGGTTAACATAATCAATCATTTATATTTTCTATTTACAGACTAATTATCCCACATCACTTTATAAGGAATTATTATTATTAACAGAGGCCTAAGTCAAAGGACTGTAAATATTATTTATAAATTACCTCCATTGAAGTCGCCGGGGAGCAGGCAGGGGCTTTTCTCACGGGCATACGGGACGAGTTGGTGATGTTGAGCGGGGCGGTGTCAGTCCGGGCGCACGGGACGAGCTCGTGCTAGTGGATTCTTGTTCCACTTCTCTCGACTGCCCACTTCTAACTCTCAGCTCTCACTCCGTTTCCAAAAACTTCACCTAGGTCCCAACGCCCCTCCTTTTCTTGTCATCCAATCCCTTCTCTTTGGGAAATTTTCCCACATCAAATGCCCTTCGGGAGTGCAGGTGGGCTCATTAAAGTAGCCCCTTTTTGTTCAAGCTGACATTACATTTTAGCCCCTGCTCCCATAATTCACGCTTACAGTTCTGTGCGAGCTTGACCGTTATGCTGCCATTCCGTGAAGTATCCTCTCTGCAGGGGTCCCTAAACTTGACGTAAATAATTGGGGTCTTAAATTCGTCAAGGAAAATCCTCCCACGGCTATGCATGCACGTGCAACTCACCGTGAGAAAGTACCTCGGTACAGTTATAAAAATCACTTTGTCCCAAACTGATCACATTAAGTGGAATCAAATGTAATATTTTGTCCAGAAACAGAAAAAATTTTAAATATCTTAGACCTTTACATAATACAGTATAAATAGTAAGTATATAAGACTATTTCGACATAGGTATTAATTAACATGCAGTAAATTAGTTATTATTATTTATTAGCAAACTTTTGATTTTTCTTTTTAATAAATTTCTCCTGCAGTGATATATACACATTTTTTCTATTACTGTACAAATATGTGAGTATGATAAATATATAAACTATTTAAGCTATTTTATTAGAAATTTAAAAATTAACTTCTTATAATTACTAATTTTTATAATTAATTATAAATTTAATAATATTTTAGACTAATTATTATCTTTAAATTAAATAACCGTTTAAAGCGATAGAAAAAAGTCATTCTTACTACAGAAGAAAACATCACACATTTCGAATTTTTCAATAATAATATAACATAAAGTACATCAATACTATATCTGCATTTGAATACACTACTTCAGGATATTATTCCATTAAAAATGTTTTCTTAGCAAAGAAAAATCCTGACATAAATCCTTTTCAAATCCTTTCTTTCATCACCAATAAGAAAAAAGAAAATTAAACTTACTACTCTGACAAATGTTTTCTCTTTATACATTATTCCTTTACGCAAAAGAGTTTTACATGAATGGAAGTTTAGACGTGTGAATTAAAGGGGGGGGGGTTAAATTTATCTAACTTTCTACATCGTTTAATATGCATATGTATATATGCATATATACATTTATATATATATATATATATATATATATATATTATATATATATATTATAAAATATATTATATAATATATAATATATATATATAAAATATATATTATATATATATATAGATATATTATATATACATTTATATATATATATATATATATATATATATGTATGTATGTATCCATATATGCATATGTATAACCTTTAGTAAATCATGATTAAAAACCTTTCATTGTAAAAGTTCTGGAATCCATTAAAAATGATATTTCTCATCAAAGTCGTAACAAATTTTTAGGTGGTACTATTAAAGCAGTTTCATATCCGGCATCTGACAAACACAGAAAACAAAATGTAAAAAAAAAGTTGCATAAATTAATTATTAAATCTTTAGTGTATATATTTAAACAAGGTTCTTAAGATCGAAGAAGAAATTAAAAACTTTAAGAAACCTCAAATTAATTCATTCTAATTCCTGAAACGGTATTTTTTTGTTGATTAAATGTTTTTATACCTGCACCGTATTCCGAAAGGTTAAACTAACTATTCTTTTAAATTAATGTTATTACTTCAAAATATTTAAATTGTTTTATTTTAAAGCTAATATTTTATTTATACTCACTATACGAGCAGAAAATTTAAAGTACAAAATAAGTTATATGTTATTAGAATAAAAAAAATCAAAATATAATATTTTATATTTGTTTGCAAACAAAAAATAATATTACTAGTTATAAGTATTCATTCATCATCTTATGCAATTGGTAACAACTTTAAATATTTGTTTTATTTTTAAATATATCTCATACAAATGTAATATTTTTATATGACTATATATATTATATATATATTATATTTACATATATACATATATATAAAATATATATATATATATATATAAATATAAAAATATATATATAAAATATATATAATATTATATATATATTATATATTATAAATATATATATATATATAATATATATATATATATATATTATATAATATATATATATTATATATATACATATATATATATTATATATATATATATATATATATATATATAATATATATATATATATTATATATTATATATATATATATATATATTAAAATATATATATATACATATATATATACATATAAAATATATATATATATATATATATATATATAATATACTATATATATAAATATATATATATAAATAATATATATATATATATACATATTATATAACATATAAATATATATATATACATATAAATAAAAAGAATATATATATATAATATATATATATATATATATATATATATATATATATATATATATATATACATATATATATATATATATACATATATATAATATTATATAATATATATATAAAACTATATATATATAAATATAATATATTTAATTTTATAATATATTTATAATATATATTATATATATATATAATATATATAATTATAATATATAAATTATATATATAATATTATATATATATATATATATATAATTTATAATATAATATATATATATTATATATATAATATAATTATAAATATATATAAAATATATAATATAGATATAATATTAAATAATATAATATATATATAATATATATGAATATATATATAAATTATATAATATATAATATATATAATACATATATATACATATATAATATTATTATATATATATATTAATATATATAAATATTATATTATATATACATTTTTATAAATATAAAAATCCCAAATCTTAAACAAAAATCTGTCTAAATACCAAATAAAAAAAAATATATTTACAAAAATCTAAACAAAAAAAAAAAAAAATATGGATATTGAAAATATTATAGGTATATAAATATATTTTATATTTTTGTAAATTTCGATATCGAAAGATCTTCTGTATCATTTTCCATTTGTTTACTGTAAGTGTTTCATTTTCTGTTTTTGTAAATGCTAAATGAATAGTATTGCAAAAAATGTGACTAAATAATCATCTTAGCTGAAATAGCATTTGTATATTTTTTTGTAATTCTAGCATTCATTACCTGGATGGGAAATAATATTGCAATATTTATGGTAATCGTCTTAAGTAGCTCTAAGCTATTATCGGATGTTTATTGAATTCGAAAAGATCTAATGTTCTTTATGGTGATGGATTGTAAATAAGTCCGTTGCTACTTTGTTCTTGCTTGTAAATTACGAAGACCTACTTGAGCAAAGTCATTCTTACACCCTAGTGATGGTCATCAAATGAAATATGTATCTTATATAGTCAGTCTTCAGTCTTCGTAGATGAAGTACAGCTGCATATTACTCTTAGGTACGGTGCAGTCTCATATTACGAGGGGTTGGTTGGTTGGTTGAAATTTAGTGGAGCTAATTCGTCTTGGGACAAACTGCGCCAACATATTACGAGGAGAACAAATAAAACAGGTGTGTAATCTTTCATACATGAGGAGGATGAGTAACAAAATCAGCAATTTTAATGGTTGATATATATGACGGAAATTGCTTAAATGTAGAATCACCAAGATAACTGTAGCATCTGATGTACGCTATTGTGCATTTAACTATTCCCATGTTTCTCGGATAATTGTGTACTGCAACGACAATTACATGCCTGATATGTAACTGTAACATATCGATATATCAAAAGAAGTTTCTTATTTAGCTAGTGGCAACAAAAAGAGTTGTTATGGTGATAGTTCTTTGTTTTGATATCGTAAGAAAAATACAGCGACATTTTGATATAATAAAAATATGCTTTTTGGTGAGTAAAATTTAGTTATTTCTGACATGAACATACTGCCTATCATATTATTTATGACATCATGTATAAAGATCTTTCCCACTACAGTTACTTATTGATGATTAATATTCAATCATTGATCGAAATTAGTGTGTTCTTAAGTATGTATGCTTATTTCTCTACTGTATTAGTTGCAACTAATTGAAACAGTTAAGGACATGTCTAAGAATATTAGACGGTTTTTACACTACTAATACAAATAATTTATTCCTGTGTTATTTTATATTCATTTCACTTAAATCTCATATTTTTATATTTTACCATATTATTACCCAGTGGTTATGATTTCATTTACAATACAAATAATAATACAAATAATTTATTCCTGCGTTATTTTATATTCATTTCACTTAAATCTCATATTTTTATATTTTACCATATTATTACCCAGTGGTGATGATGTCATTTACAATACATATAATAATACAAATAATTTATTAGTGTGTTATTTTATATTCATTTCACTTAAATCTCATATTTTTATATTTTACCATATTATTACCCAGTGGTTATGATTTCATTTACTATAAAAATAATAATACAAATAATTTATTAGTGTGTATATTATTATTAAATATATATTTTTTTCTTTTAAAATTATTAAAGATTATTTCATTTACAATACAAATAATAAACAAGTATATTTATTTTGTTTATTTTATAATTCAATAAAGTATTAAATATTAATAATTAAGTTTATATTTTTCAAATACAAATAATAATAAAAATTAATTATTTGTGTATATAAAATCATTTTAATAAATCTATTTTTTATATACATATTATTATATATATTAATTAAATACAAATGAAACAAATTTTAATTTTTATTTTATATTAATATTAAATACATATTTTAATATTTTTAATAAAATTAATGTATAATTTCATAAATATAGTAATGTATAAAAACCAATTAAGTTTTAAAAAAAGAATAAAACTTTTTGTCTAAGAATATTATTTAACAAATTATTTGTTAATTTAAATGCAGGTTCATTTCCTGAAGCAAATCTCAAAAGAAATAATGAAAAATGTTTTAGTGTGATAAATTATTAAACTTTAGTTTATATAAATATATATGATTTACTTTCGAGGAACAAATTAAAACTTTAAGAAACCAGAAATTACTTCATTTAATTGAGGCAAATAAAAGCTTTTTGAAGTTTCAGAATAAATATTTAATAGCCGTGTAATATATTTCAGTAGACTGAATAGGTTGTTATTCTAAAAAAATCTTTTTCCTCTAAAAATTGTAAAAATGTTAATAAAGATAGAGCTAGTGTATATTTTATGCTAAGGAAAATTGTATGAGAACGTAAGTACAAAATTAATTGCATTGCAAAGAAAACTTTTTAAATACGAAACATCTCAGTATTAGTAATATTAACATTTAAATGTCAAAGATTTAAGCTTATTTTTTATATATTGAATAAATTAGATTTATATGAAGAAAGATTTATATGTTGAAAATTTTTAAGATGTATTTTAAATTGATCATTGACTAAATAATTTATGCCAATGGAAAGTTACTTTAAATCTTATATATAATATAAGTATATATATTATATAAGTATAATATTATATAAGTATATAATATTATATAAGTATAATATTATATATTATATAAGTATATATATTATATATGTATAAGTGCCATTTTCGTTATGTGCTCAATTAATTACTGAATTTTCTAATGCAAATCTATTTTTCTCTTAATGTGTGGATATTATTTATAAGTACAAAATATTCTATATTTTTCATAGAAAACTATTTATTTTTAAATATATATCGATTACAATATAATTCTTTATCTTGTACCAAATTCTTTTCGATTAAGTGATTTTAACAGTCGTTCAAATTTGACTTTAAACAGTAGGTTCCTTTTCTGTTATCTTTCGTTCAACAAAATCATAAACCTATCAAACCAAAATATTGAATATAAACATATAGTTATTGTACCAAAGTTCGTAGTCTTTTCGGTTAAGTGATTTTAACAGCCGTTCAGATTTGGCATTAAGCAGTAGGACACTTTAACGTTATCCATCGTTTAACAAAACCATAGACCTACCAAACGAAAATTTTGAATACATAGTTATTGGTAGAATTTTTACTTAAAATGAATGAGTCTGTACTTTTTACCATTTATGATTGTAATTAATATATTAATTTATGTTGGGAGAAAATCATTACAATTGTGTTTCGTTATTATACGACGCTTTGGCCTTGTCAAACAGGTATCCATTTGGTAGTATCAAATAAAATTAAAATTCTACCATGGCTTAATCTAGCAACATCAATTTACGTAGGTCAGCCTATTTCCCAGTAATCTGTATAGTGTATCTGCTGAGAGTACAACTTTCGCAAGGTATATATATATATATATATATATATATAATATATATATATATATATATATATATATGTATGTATAATATTATGTTTATATATATGTATATATATATATATATTTATATATATATATATATATATATATATTATATATATATATATATATTATAATAAATTATATATATATATATATATATATATATAATTATATATATAAATATATATATATATATATATATTATAATATATATATATATATATATATATATATATATATATATAATATATATTATATATATAATATATAAATTATAATTATATATAAATATATATATATATATATAATATATATATATATACATATATACATAATATATATATATATATATATAAATATATATATATATAAATATATATGATATTATTTAAGATATAGATATTATGTTTACATTTTAGCGAGAAGCGTGGAGGATTCAAGAAATTTCAGCCAAAATAATTTGCTTGTGTTTTTGGCGTCTCTTACCTAAACAAAATCTTCTTGTCTATTTATGTGTCAGCTTCTTTCCTTTTGTATATTTCCGCTCTGCGGTATGCTCTTTCTCATCTTACGTTATCATTAATGTGTCCCAACATGTTTTAATTATAACTCACTTAATTCTTAAACCCTCCCCCTTTTAAACCATATATATAAACAGAGATTGATATCAACATATGTGTGTTTGACGTAACTTATTCTCATTTCGAACAATATTAGAATGCATAAAACAATACCTTATAACATTAAACACATTTTACAGTACGGAGAAAATCAAAGCTTTTGTTTTTGGTATTTAAAACAATCTTTTGATTAAATTAGTTTTGGATTACTCACAGATATCTATCGCTTATTCATCAAGCTGTAACCCAACTTTTCTCAAAGTTACGTCCATAAATTATTCTAAGAATATTGAAATGTAACTGAACAAACTAAGTATAATTAAATATCTTAAAAGTCGTAGTGTTTTTTATTGAAAACGTGATTTAAATGCAAATTCATTTCCCAAAATGTTTCTGAAAAACATACTAAAAAAACTCTGCGTGAAGTATTTAACCTTTATTTATATTAGCTTTTTATCACCGAAAAAGAAATTAAAACCAGTAAAGAGAAGTAGAAAAAGTATATATGTAATTAAATTTTGCGAATATATAATTTTTATGTGTGTTATTAAATATTGGTAGCTATGTAGAATATTTTTTAAAATATAAATATGCAGCTCTTCCAAAATAAATTTCTTTGTATCATATTCTTTTAAGAAATGTTAATAAAGATAACTTTAATGTCTTATTTTATATACGTGATCCTTTGCATGAATATTTCACGTACAAAATTAATTGCTTTGCATTTTATAAGGAAAATGCGATCGTGAAGATTAAAAGTACATTTATTAGCGATATTGGTTTAAAAAATTCATTTTGTAAGTTTTTATATTCCCTATATTCTTATGAATATCTAATTTCTTGTTATTATATATCTGTAACAATTTTACAACTACATTTTGTATCTATATAAATGAATTTAATGATTCTTTTTTAAATAACATTTTCTACTGAATTACAACTACAATACATACATTACCTTGAATATATTAATTTATATGAAGTATAAGCATGTATACATATAAGGAATGTATGTGTATGTAGATATATGAATATATATATATATATATATATATATATTACATACCTTTTGAATCTAAGGAGTGTTACACTCGATCCTATGTATTATAACTGTTGAATAATTATTTGTTTGGCATTGTGTCAATGTATGTCCATATCAAATTTCATTAAAATCGATCCAGTAGTCCTGAAAATAATTGACAAATTAGAAATTTTTCTTAATTTTAAACATGATTATATATAGCCAACATGGGCAAACATAGCATATAGCAACATAATTATATATATATATATATATATATATATATATATATATATATATATATATATATATATATATATATATATATTTATATAAGGCTTTTTATAAATGTATGTAAAATTTGAAATTTATACGGTTTGAAATTTCAAATGTTATGTATATATTTTTGTATATATTATAGCCCAGTATAGTTATAATTCAGTGCATTATAGTTACATACCGATATAATAATATAGTAATAAGTATGTAATTGTTCATGAAAATATAAAGGAAAGCCAATCTAATGTTATATTACATTACAGCAGCTTTTTCTAAATGAATTTTATTTACTGTTATTATTTTTTGAAAAATGAGAAATTATTATTTTCTTTGGAAAAATCACCTATGTCATATGATTGTAAAGACTTTAGGTTCTCAATTCCAGGGTCTTCTTACGCGTTCGTAGTACCGGTTCTGTGTTTTAGGAGGAGGGCAGTAATTTTTTGTGGCAGTCATGGCAGTCGGCCCCATGGTTTTCCCGGGGGTAGTCATGACCCTTTTAGGGGTCGTCTGTTTCTGAGAATATATCATATCACCATATCATTTACAGAGCCTTTTTCATCCAATGAAAACTGTTTTCCCTTGAATTGTAAGTGAGAAAATGCTAAAGTTTTATTTATTTATTTATTTACTATTATTATATCTGTTTATTTATTTATTTACTATTATTATAAGGTTTTATTTATTTATTTATTTATTTACTATTATTATAAGGGTTTATTTATTTATTTATTTACTATTATTATTTTAAGGTATTAATTATTTATTTATTTACTATTTTTATTTTAAGGTTTTAATTATTTATTTGTTTACTATTATTATAAGGTTTTGTTTATTTAATTATTTATTTACTATTATTATAAGTTTTTATTTATTTATTTATTTATTATTATTTTAAGGGTTTATTTATTTACTATTATTATAAGGGTTTTATTTATTTATTTATTTACTATTATTATAAAGGTTTATTTATTTATTTATTTACTATTATTAAAAGGTGTTAATTATTTATTTATTTACTATTATTATAAGGGTTTATTTATTTATTTATTTACTATTATTACAGGGTTTTATTTATTTATTTATTTACTATTATAATAAGGTTTTATTTATTTATTTATTTATTTACTATTATTATAACGATTTAATTATTTATGTATTTACTATTATTATAAGGTTTTAATTATTTATTTATTTACTATTATTATAATTGTTTATTTATTTATTTACTATTATTACAGCATTTTATTTATTTATTTACTATTATTATAAGGTTTTATTTATTTGTTTATTTACTATTATTATAAGGGTTTATTTTTATTTATTTATTTACTATTATTATAAGGGTTTATTTATTTATTTATTTACTATTATTATAAGGGTTTATTTATTTATTTACTATTATTATAAGATTTTATTTATTTATTTACTATTATTTTAAGAGTTTATTTATTTATTTATTTACTATTATTACAGGGTTTTATTTATTTATTTATTTACTATTATTATTATATTTATGTTACAGGTGTTATCTTTTCAAACAGATTTCCAATAATATATAGTTCAAATCTTTACATGGAATTAACAATAAGTTACTTCTTATTTAAATACAGATTGATAGTATTTTACCATACATTCGATGACTTCTTGTCCTTTGTATTTTGAGAGCACCATACAAGTAGGGCAACAGTGTTCCCTATGAAGGTTGCACTGTTGGGGGTAACACATAAATACCTTTAAGCCTTACCTGTGAATCGACCTAGAGCCCATCGGGGGTAGGTAAAATACGCTAACCACTATACAACCTGGAGCGCAACCGGTAAATATATTATTTTGTATGTCAATTCTCTTTTTATACATTCATATAAAACTAATTGTAATTACACGAGTTAATTGCAATGATTCTTTGATTATTGTATAATTCCCACACAGCATAGATTGTATCACATACGTTACACTGTATAGGATACATGCTTTTAACGTGCATGGTATATTGTAAGCCGTATTTCTAAGGTACAACTGATCATCTGTAAGTACATATACATATTGAAAAAACAATAAAAATGTATGTGTCTACTCAACTCGTGTTTTTTGCAGTTCTAAACAACCAGTTGTTTTCCGGACTCGAATCAACTCAACTTTACTTTTTTTTTTAAATCTTTTATGCTGTCTTCGATTCTGTTCGTTTAAATTGCAAGTCATATCCGTGACAAACAACCTCATTAAATCTTCAATTTAATAATCTATTCAATAAATAATTGATGTGTGATATATTCAGTTTCGGTTAACGTTGGGAAGAATCAAGTGTTAGTAACACCCTACCTTTTTTAACTTTTAGTTTGGAGATAATTTGAAATTGAAATAACTCTATTTTAGTAATTCATAACTCACAAATCATTAACATTTATATGTGTCAATAATAACTGAAAGGATATTACAAAACTTTAGAATATATCCACCTAATATATAATACAACCTTTAAAATGTTTAAATGAGCTGTTTTGAAACATAAATGATCTAATCTCAATATTGTTTTAAAATGTTAAGCTTTAGGGTTTTAGCTTTCCAGTGTTTAAACCTTCTATTGACATTCGCTAATATAATCCATAAGATTATTACAAAATATAACACCACGGCTAAATAAATTGTTTTCAATTATCAGATTTATATTTATCATATTGTTACAGATTGCATGCGATTTTTATTGAAATGAATTTAAAATTGGTTTTTGACTATATTGATATTAATTACACCAAGAAGCTAATCATTTTTAAACCTAGCCACAGAGGATTGAATATGTTTATTATCATTATTATTTGACCTAGATGATATTAATTGTTTGGTATTTGTAGTACATAATACGTGTTTGGAATTACGCTTTACTAGGAAATTTAATTCACAAAATAATAAATCTTTGTCTGGAAGCGTCTTAGATTTCAGACGCTCATAAAGGAGAGCTTGGGGCTTGTAAAACTGGTTCGTGGTGTAAATGCTCTCTCAGTTCCCACATGTTACCCCTAGAAAGGTTTGGTTAGGTCTGGAGCTCTACGGTCTAATGGTTTTGCTAAGGCTAATGAGACCAGAACCTACTGCTTACAATCAATTCCGAGTGACTTTGAACATCCATGCCGAAATAAGCGAAAACCGGTACCGGAGAGCAGTGCTCTACCATTTTGCCATCTTTCAGTACCTCTGAAAAATACTGGTCAGGCTGGAAGTCATGGTTCCTGCTTTTAAATGACCCCGACCCACTTGAGAAAGTACGTTTACTCCGTCTAGGGTTTGGTTTGGTTTGGTTTGGAGTGCTACGGTCTACTTTTGCAACACGAGGGCTAATGAGACCGGGACCTACAGTTTAACGCCGATTCCGAACGGCTACGAACATCCATGCCTCAGTGGGATTCGAACCCACGAACTCCGGTTCCGAAGGCCAGCACTCTAACCAATCGGCCGTCGTTCGGCTAGCTCCGTCTAGGGAGATTGAAGAATGGCAGACGCACCCTTTGAGGTTAAGTGAGTCCTCATCGCTCGTGGCTCCTCACTGAAAGTGAAGCTACGTAGGAGGATTGTCCATTGATAGACGCACCCCTTCTTGAAGTTAAGTGAG
Source organism: Pardosa pseudoannulata (assembly GCA_032207245.1). Taxonomy (NCBI): domain Eukaryota; kingdom Metazoa; phylum Arthropoda; class Arachnida; order Araneae; family Lycosidae; genus Pardosa; species Pardosa pseudoannulata. The sequence goes on from CM063510.1 coordinate 162,845,884, forward strand.
TCTTTATCCCTCTTGGTTCCTTACTGTAAGTGAAGCTACAAAGGATTTGGTTTCGTTTAGTTTTGGAGTGCTAAGGTCTACTTTTTGCGACACGAGGGCTAATGAGAAGCTTAAAGTGGATTAAGAATAGCTACGAACATCCATACCACTTCTGCATTCGAACCCACGAACTGCGGTACAGAAGGTCAGCAGAAGCTGCAAAGGGGGATTGTCGAATGACAGACACACCCCTTCTTGAGGTTAAGTGAGACCTCATCGCTCGTGGTTCCTCACTCAAAATGAAGATACGATTGAGGATTGTCGAATTACAGAAAGAGCAATTTTTGAGGTTAAATGAGTCCTCATCAATCGTTTTTCCTCACTCAAAGTGAAGTTACGAATTACCCTTATCCATTAGCCAAAAGCATACTAGAACGCTGTCTAATGGACATTATGTAGGCTTTCCTACAGCAGAGGGATGAGTAGATGCATCCACAACGACATACATTGTTCGAGCTAAATGTCTTAAAAGTTTGTAGAGCTTTTCAATGGCTATAAGTTTAAAATTAAAATTTGGCAAATAAAAGTTTCACCAATCCAGGGAAACATTAATCCTAACAATTGATTTGCATTAACCTTTTATTAATATGAAATATTTTGGAAATACTTAAGACGTTTTTTAATCCAAGTATATCAATTTAATTTAAAGTACTTACATGTAAATGAACTCATGTTGTCGACTTTTAAAAAGTCATAAGAAAATTCTTAACATTTAATTTTCAAAACTATTTTAATCCTCTATTTAAAATACGGTGCATTTAATGTTTCAATGAGAAAGATAAAAAAAAACTACGAGTATAAAATAAACAATGCCTTTATTAACATTTCTTTTAAATAAAACACAAAGAAGTTTGTTCTAAAGACGTACAAAATTTAATGACATAAAATTATTTATTTAGTCGCTTAAAAAATACAGTTCCATGACATTTAATGAAATAAATTCTGGTTTTCTTACAGTTTTTTATCCTATTCTGTAAACTAAATACATATATAAATAAATACATAAACTAAAAGTTTAATTTATGAGATTCTTAATCTTTTTTCTGCATTTTATCCGGAGTTCTCAGACAAGCTGCAGGAAATGAATGCACATTTAAATCACAGCTTACAAAACTACTAAAACTATAAAGATAAATATTTATAATTACTTTTCTAGATAATTTGCATCGTTCTGTTTTTTTACTACTAGTAGTATAATTAAACTCTGCATACTTACTAAAACCAATATTCATCTCAACTTTGCGTTGTAAACTGTCATGCAATTATATTTTACTTAAGGTTTCTATAATGTCACATAAATGCCACATATTACAAAACAAATGTTGAACTTATTAATATTTCTTAAAACATTTGGAAACAAAAACAAATTGTTGCACACGAATAGCAAATTTCATTTACCCAAATATATTACACAGCAGTAGAAATATTATAAAGCAAGCTGTTTAATGAAATAAATTTTGGTGTCTTAATTTTTTTTTTATATTTTTCTCGATGTTAGAAAACATGTATAAATATATACACTAAATGTTTCGTTATTAGAAAAACATTTTTTATCTTTCGGAATTTTTTAATTACACATGCTACAGGGAATGCATTTAATATTGCCCGTCAAAAGCATTAAGACTGTAAAATTATTGATTTATTGATTATCAGTATATTCGAGGATATATTTGATCACGTTTTTATCACACACACACACACACACACACACACACACACACACACACATATATATATATATATATATATATATATATATATAATATATATATATATATATATATATACATATACATATACATATATATATATATATATATATATACATATATATACATATATATATACATATATGTATATACTATATATATATATACATACATATATATACATATATATATACATATATATATATATATAATATATATACATATATATACATATATTATATATCATATATGTATATACATATATATATATATACATATATATATATACATACATATATATACATATATATATATATATATATATATATATATATATATATATATATATATATATATATATATATATATATATATATACATATATATATATATATATATATATATATATATATATATATATATATATATATATATATATATATATATATATATATATATATATATATATATATATATACATATATATATATATATATATATATATATATATATATACATATATATATATATATATATATATATATATATATATATATATATATATATATATATATATATATATATATATATATATATATATATATATATATATATATATATATACATATATATATATATATATATATATATATATATATATATATATATATATATATATATATATATATATATATATATATATATATATATATATATATATATATATATATATATATATATATATATATGAATATTTCTTTAAAAACCTCATGTCTCCCATTCTAATTCCTTAAAATATTTTCCCCAGCATCTGAATTTCTTAATCAAAGGAGTGTCCTCGACTTAAATTTTTTTCGATAGATTTCCCAAAGGTTTGTGTCCTATAGATGTAAATTTTCTGTCTATTTAAACGTTTTCCAGCTGTCGCTAGCCAATGGCTCCATGTTTTTCCTCTTCTTAACAGTTTAATTCGCTGAATAAATTTCTTGTTCCTTGGGAGAATTCTTTATGTCTTCTCTTGGGTGCAACTGTGTCCAATCAGAGTGATTTTTGTGTCTTTCTCTTGTCTGTTGTTGACTAGTAAAGGTGTCCGTTTTAGCAGCCCTGAAATAATGTTTTAATTAGACTTGTGCCATTCTGTTGAATGTAGGCCGACTTTATTTTTTATTACTGCTAAGCTGATTAGGTTTCACCCTGTCCAGGAGTTCTATAATTCTTGGATTACACACACACACACACACACGTATATATATATATATATATATATATATATATATATATATATATATATATATATATATATATATATATATATATATATATATATATACTTGAATGCATACATAGTACATGCATAGATTAGAAAGCGGACGACATTTTTAACAGAGCCAATAGAAAGGTCCCGTGTGTTCTAGTGTACTTTAATATTTATTAAAATGTTAATAGACCTATAACTTACATTATTTACAGCTACTAATAAGTACTAATAAGTTAATATATTATGTAATAATTCTTTTCAAACTTAGTTACAACAAATTTTCAAAATGTGAATATAATTTTTAAAGATTTTACGTTTAACCAGTGGTTTACAACAATTACGCTTCTGAAGCTACCAAAAAAATAATGTTTTGTTCAGTGTCTTCCCTCGTTTTAATTTTTTTTCTTATATTTTATGCATCGCACTAATAACTCCTTATATTTTATGCATCGAGACAATGTCCTTAGACGATATAATGTTCAGAAAACATGTTTTCTGTTTTAAGGTAAAATTCTTTTGTTGTAGATTTCAGTACCTTATATATAATGTTTTATTACTATATTCACTCGTGTTAGAATAGAATAATTTAAAGCATAATCTCTATATGCGTGTCGTGCATTGACATATTTTCACTTTTTTTCCTTAACCAAGCGATATACACATTAAAGGTATTTAAGGAAAAGTGTATAATATTAGTTATTATAATAGAAAATTTGATGCATTTACATTGATTTCATGTTGTATTCAAAACAAAATTGCTCTATTAAATCAAACTTTTAACAATGCTTGTGTTGCGCCAACAACTATTTAAAATGTATTCAAGCATGTACACGGCTGTAGATAGTTCTTTTTAAATATCCCCTTATTTTTATTTAAAATATACCAACTCTACCCTTGAAAATCAACGAAGTTTGATATTTTCTTCTGACATTTCATTTTGCACACACACACACACACACACACACACACACACACACACACACACATATATATATATATATATATATATATATATATATATATATATATATATATATATATATATATATATATATATATATATATATATATATATATATATAAAATATATATGTACATATATATATACATACATATATATATATATATATATACACACACACACATATATATATATATATATATATATATATATATATATATATATATATATATATATATATATATATATATATATATATATATATATATATTATATATATATGTATGTATATATATGTATATATATATATATATATATATATATATATATATATATATATATATATGTGTGTGTGTGTGTATGTGTATGTGTGTATGTTAATTCTATACATAGTTTTTTTATGTACAGAAATATCGTATAAAATTGCACTCTTCTATCTTTAGTGCAATGCATACAAATGAAGCAATAATAAACAATTAAAAATCCTGTTGAAATTTTCATTTTTAAACTAAATAATGATGTTAATACAAGTTTAATAATTGGTGTAAATATTATAAAAATTTAAGAAATGAATGTTATATTTTTTCTTGCATAGGAAAAAATGTACATCTGTAACTTGAAATATATAAACTGGATGTTTTAAATACCTATAACATACCAAGCTCTCTTACAATTGCTGTAGAATGCACATAATTAATGAAGAGCTTTATAAATATGCCAATTCGAAGCATTATTATATTGAATCAGCAGTATTTGTATGTAAAAAATACATAATGTTTCATTTACAGTATGTTTACAATCGCAGTCATCCTTTAGGAACTTTGCTTATCTTTATTTA
>CM063510.1:162855688-162858188 GCA_032207245.1 Pardosa pseudoannulata
ATAATATTATATCAGCTAATACATGGTGTTTAAGTAGAAGAGAGCTAAACATGGAATGGCATAATATAATATACAACATTTATTTTTTAATTTTTAAATTTCTAAATACTGTTTCTTTTTCCTCGCATAACAACTGTTTATTTTGTAGTATGGTGGAATTGTAGATTTGTAGAGGGCAAAAACTCTTATTACACACACATGCACACGCACACACGGACACATACACTCATATATGTATGCATATATGTGTGTATATAACTTAGCAATAGCACTTTAATTGAGGATTTGGTTCCCTACGCTCGCCTTTATTTTCTTTATTCACTATAGATTTTTTATTACACGATTAAATCATCAAAACATAAAGATATAATAGTAATGCAATAATATATATATCATTACACGATTTCATAACGTCACTTATTCGCATCATAGCTTTTCGTGTGCAGTTTAATCTAAAATTTACAAATATATTATTAAAATATATTGACGCCTGCTGCAGCAAGTTACAACCTTCAAAAAATACACATACATATATGTATGTATAAATGTGTGTACATAACTTAGCGATAGCACTTTCAATGAGGAATTATGTCACTGCGCTCGCCATTTTCTTTTTGTTTTATTCACTATAGATAAGAGTTTATTAAACTATCAAGTCTTCAATAAATAAAGTTAAACGTCAAAATGCTATAATAAATATATCTTTACACGATTTCATAACATCACTTAGTATCATAATTTTCCGTGTGCAGTTGAGCTTTAAATTTACAGATTCATTAATGAAAGTTCTTGAAACCTGTTGTAGGAAGTTACAACCTTCCAAAAATACATATACATATATGTATGTATAAATGTGTGTACATAACTTAGCGATAGCACTTTCACTGGGGAATTAGGTCCCTGCGGTGGCCATTTTCTTTTTGTTTTATTCACTAAAGATAGAATGTATTAAATTATTACGTCATCAATAAATAAAGATAATAGTAAAAATGCTACAATAAATATATCCTTACACGATTTCATAACGTCACTTATTAGATCATAATTTTCGGCCTACAGCTGAGCCTAAAATTTACAGATTTATTAATAAAAGTTCTTGAATCCTGTTGTAGGAAGTTACAACTTTCCAAAAATACTCAAATACTATATATTGCATAACAATATCTCATATACTCATATACTTTTATACTCATGTACTCATATACTCATATACTGCATAACATTATGTACTTATTTTCTTTTTGATAACAGGTACCCCAAACTAATTATTCAACATGCCTGGTGGACCTTGTGGAGCTAACTGCAGCTGCGAGAAGTGCCGCTGCTGCAGCGCCGCCGCTTCTTCCGGAAGCAGGTGCGGCCCCAACTGCAAATGCGACGTGTGCCGGTGCTGCAACCGCGGTCAGAATTGCCGCTGCGGTGACTGCCGATGTTGCGGAGCATCTAAGTGCTGAGTCGGAGCGATGTCGTTTCACGAGTCAGAGGCAATTTTATTTTATCCCTCATGAGCTAGATGTTTGTGCATTAATAATGTTAATAATCTGAAAAGAAATAAATGTTTTGATTTTGATTTTATTTTGTAGAATTTGAATTCATTGAGTTATTTTTGTTGTGATACACACTTTTCATTTATATTTTACACTTATAAACATATAACAAATAACATATAAATAACATATAAACATATATAAACATATAACAAATAACATATAAATAACATATAAACATATATAAACATATAACAAATAACATATAAATAACATATAAACATATATAAAGATATATATAAACATATAACAAATCTTCATACATATTAATTACCATATTGAAGCACTTCGGTGTTTTTTATTTGTTTTTTAACGTATATGAAATGAATTATTTTCATATAATCATGTACGAGCAATCACTGATTTTCTACAGCTAAATATGCACTAAAAATTGATGATATATCAGTAATAACGAAAAGATAACCACATGCGTTTATATAGCTGTTGTTATATATAAATGAATTTGTTTCTAAAAGCATTAGCTATTTTATTGTAAATCAACAGTTTTTCTGACCTCTATAAGAAAGCAATATATAGAAAATTCTACCTAAAAGTTTCACCATATGATAGCTGTTTTGTTGTTTTTTGCTACGATTATTATACGTTAAGATAATTAGAAGATTTGTTTTCTTTTATTCACTTAAAAATATTGCTGATATTCTATAATTATGTATGCACTTAGCGTTTAATAACATTTATCAGAGTCACTAATAATTAAAAGGTACACTCTAAACTTATAAGTTTATCGAATACATCATGTAACATATTAATAAAATGTATGAACAAAATAGCATAAATGAATTTGTGTATATCAACAATCTGTGATTTCGTTTTGTAACTTTCAATTTTTAGTTTTAATTTTCTACTTTAAATCATTATGTTTGGAAAACCTTCATCGAAAAGTTTCGTTACGGTGATTCTACTTTTATTCATGCATTTAAAATGATTTACTT
>CM063510.1:162863188-162880688 GCA_032207245.1 Pardosa pseudoannulata
AAGGTCCCTTGTTATCTCAAATAACATAATAAAAACAGAAAATATTAATATTAGAAAAAAATACCTACACCGAAGGGCTAGTTAGAATATAATTAATATAAAACATAACCGTACTTATTTTATTATTAACCGCACCTATTAAATTATTAAGAAATGAAAATAGATATCTTTGAATGTTACATATAATTAAAATCGTAAGAAAATTAAGTAATTTGGTGTTTGTTTTCATCCCGCCATTTTTTTAAAGAAAAAATTTAAGAAATAAAAAAAAATCTTTTGTAAAGCATATTAAGATCGAAAGAGAAGAAAGTTGTGCTCAAGCACGTCAGTATTATTTTTCACCGAAAATTACATTTTTTAAACACAAAGGCGTAAAACTTATTTTTTTCCTTCACTAAGTGGTATAAAAAGAAAGTTCTCCTTAAACTTCAATACAAATTTAAAAAAAATCTAAATAAGTGAAACTTAAGAAAGCAAGAATAAGAAATGCTTCTTTTTTTCTTTTATTCGGGAACATTTATTAAATAAAAATAATTTTAATGAACGTCTTAAAATATGACACCCTCTGAAGTGCAATACTTCTTGATATTTGAAACAAGTTACTTTTTTTTACAAGAATCGTTTCGAATTATAAATAATTATATAACAGTGACAAGGAAAAAAATATTTAATAAAAATATATAGATAGAATATAATACATAAGTAACAATTTCAGAAACCGAAACTTACTTTTCAGTCCCATTCTTGTGAAAGTGGAGCAATAATTCCGAATAAATAAATAAAAACTGAATAAAAAAGATACACACAGTTTCATAGGTGCCCCTTTCTAGAACAATAAATTACTTGTATTGGAAAAATAAAAAAAAACGGTTTGTTTTCTTCAATATAAAAGAATTGTGACGTAGTGCTTGACCCAATATGTTCAACCATATTTCACAAAGAAAAAACAATAACACACATAGAATTCAATTCGAAAATCCGCTTTTCTGTTTACAGTCATTCTGAATAGACGTATGGATAGCACTTCGTAATTTTATATCAAAGTTTTTTCTTTTACTTCCGATAACTGCTATGCTTCGAGGTATTTCAAATAAATGAAACGAACTTATTCAAAATTAAGAATATAAATTTATCATCAATATTTTTCAACATTTTAAAAATAACATGTGTTTATTTAGACTGGGGGAAGATGTTTTTTGAAATCAATAGATATTGTTTCTTTCTTGTCAGCGAATTGGCATCAGATGTGACTGCCAAGATTTTCAGATCGAAAAATGCATTCTTTGTATATATAACTAAAACATACATTAAAAATGTCCATATTCTTAGAATCAGTAGTTTTAGATCTGTGCTGATACAACAATTATTCTTTTTCTCCTTTACATATATGCATACAATATATATGTACTAGCATATAACTCGTCATATGACGGGACCAGTAAAATTATTAATTTTTCAGAATTGTAAAGTACCCTATACGACACATAAAAATGGTTTGTTTTTTGGCTGAGAATCCGCTCAATAATTTGTTTTTCTTCATACTCCTGTAAAGTCTCCCGATACTGTGAATGCAGTTTTGAATTACATTGAATTCTTTTCTAAAGATAATTCAAAGTTTTTTAGCTACTTTAAAATTTTCATTAAGTTTCTAGCATTTATTTTTTTGCCACAGCAAGTAAAGGAAGCAAAGGAATATAACTATCATTTCCACTACACCCAGAAGGTATAAAGAATATTTGTTGTTAATATCGGTGATAAAATTGTCATTTCAACAAAATATACTCGGTGATTAAATTTTAAATTATCGCATATGTACCTAATCTATTATTTAAGACAAATATAAAAAATTATTTCCGAAATATGTATGAAACGTATGAAAATAATGAAAAAGATATTTATATCATTTAAAATAAGAAATAGTTAAATGAGATGGTTAAAGGATTGACGTCATAATTTAGACAAAAAATATAATTTATATTTTTATTATGTGACAAATTGATAAATTTAAGCTCCTGCTCTTAACAGCGGAAAATAGGGCTTGAAATAATGACATTAAATGCTAGAAAAAGAGGGAATGGATGGATTTCGAACTTTTCTAATCCTTACTCATCAAGAATCCAATTTGGTAGCCTCTAGCTATTCCAGGTACAGTCGCTACATAAATTCGAGGACAGACTGACAGATAACTTAGGCTATTATTATATAGGGGATACATACATACATACATATACACACACACACACACACACACACACACACACATATATATATATATATATATATATATATATATATATATATATATATATATATATATATATATATATATATATATATATCGTCTTTATCATGTGTACTATGTTTTAATGTACTAGCCTCTTTACAAATCAGGAAGAATGCACTCACTGCACACTCTATAACCTGAACCGCGAACAAGTATTGTGTGTTTGTGCAAATCCATACTTACCTACCTGCCCATATATACATCTGTGGTCCTATGTCAAACATCTAGAAAAATCTTGATTATCTTTCTGACCTAATAATTCAACACAATCATAAGTGACCTTTCATGTCATTGCTTAGTACACTTAGTATTACTATCACACTTAGTAGTACTGCGTAGTTACTGCTTGTAGATGGAGAACAAATTAATTAATGATAATTTTATCAATTCCTAAAAAAATAAATTTTTTCAAATCAAGAAGTATATTATGTTAAGGTCTCGGTATTGTACGGTAAAAAATGTTATGATAAAACTGAGATATTTTACTGTAAAATAAATAAACTTAGATATTGTACAGTAAAATATGATTTTTACACTTTTATTTTCATTATCTTTATTCTTATTCACTATTTACAACAGCGTCAAAAAAATCTCTGATTTTCGAACATTCTGAAATTTTACTTTGTACATGGAAGGTTTTCAGAAGCCACATTTTTATACAAAATATAACTAAGGTAGCTTTGAAGTATGCCGATCGATATTCCGATAAGAAATTGTTGGGAAAACATCTTCAATATCGGCTGTAGAGTTGGGAATAAAATTGTGCAGCCAATTACAGTGAAGAACAGTCAGAATGATGCTTCAAACGGGTGGTCTCAAAGACCACATAAGTATGAGAGAAGCCGTAACTTTAGAAAGGCAAAAACATTGAAAGCTAAAATCGAGTCTCTTCTATGTCGATTTCGCCCTTCAAATTTGTGCCAATTATTTGGTTGTTCTGTTGAATGAAATTTTCGAGTGAAATATGTTTAGCTTCATTTTCTCCAAAGAAATACTAATTCAAGAACCTAGGACCTCTGCTTTCTCTCCTTTAAAATCAAATTGTAAGCGAAATTTTCTCTCACTTATGGATATTTTATTCAAGGGTTTAAGGTATCCGTCTGCGTTGAAAAGTTCATTTTTTTGCCAAAAATCATAATTTTTTTCTTTATTTCTCTATTGTAAAATTTCAACTTTTAAGCATCTAAATCTGTTTTTGTTTTGTCTTTACTGCATTTTAAAGCAAAGTTACAGCTGTTTAAACATCAGTGCCAGTTGTCAAAACAAACCGGAAATAGCGACTTCAGAACCGGAAGTTGTGTGATTAAAAGCCTTTTAAAGATCATTTTTTGGACAAAACTTTTTATATTTTCATGAAGATTAATTTAAATATTTTTCTTGTATTTTTATTAATTACAATTTGGCAATTAGAAATTCTTGCTTTAAAACAGAAAGAAAGTATGGTGGATTTTAAACATTTATTTTCATTTTTAATAGTTAAAAGTGCTCTCATAAACTTCAAATACGTTTTTCTCGGAACGGTATTTTTAATAAAATGTTGAAACTTGAATTGTGATTTCTGAAAAAGTTCTTAAAATATTTTGTTGAAACTTATTATGAATGATTTTAATAGCATTTACTATAGAATGGCCTAAAAGCTGTGAATTTAGATAATATTTAATGATTTTACGTTCATAGTTAGCTATAAAGGTAATGAAAATTCGTTAAAAATTCAATGTGTATGATTTTGAAGGGCCAAAATTTTTTACCAATTGTAAATTAAGCAAAGAGTTTAGGTGATTCACTAGTCGAGTGTACAAGAAATGTGTTGCATCAAAAAATATTGAAATAATTTAATTTATTAAAAAACTAGACCTTTTGAAAAATCCTATTTTTTTTACTAAATTTTCTTCGTTCATTAGAAATTTCATAAAAACTTCTCCAGGAATAAATTTTTTAAGTGAAAATCTCTATGATAATATAAAAAATAAATCTAAAAAAAGTAAAAACATGAACTATTTCTATTTAAAGAAAAAATATACTCCGAAAGTAATATATATTTTTTATAATATATGTTTTTTATTGATTGAAACAGCCATAGTCATAAATTTGAGATTACAATTTTTGCAAATTTTTATATGAACTGTAAACAAAAAATAACGAATTAAATTATAATATATATATATTATATATATTTTATATATATATATATATATATATATATATATAATAATATATATATTTATATTTATATATTTATATATATTACTCTAATTAAAAACACTTACCTTTCTTCTATACACTTACCTTTCCTTCTATAACGTCTTATTTAACATTAAGATAAATTTGATTCTATTGTTAACATATTAATGGTAAATAGTAATGTCAATAATTTACACAACAATTTTTTAAACTACCTTTAAATTTAAGGGTTGCATTTGTTTGAATATAATTCATAAATGCTTTTATCGTAGTTTTATACTCATTAGAGATCAACGTTGATAAATTTAGTACATATAAGGTATAAAACTCCAAATTACATACTTTAAAAAATGTCCGATTAATTTGGAAAAGGATTTCTGTGGGTATTTTTTGAAGGAAAGGTTTAACAGTTAAAGCAAGAGGTAAACAAAGCAAAACAAAGTAGGTGCTTCAACGCATTATAATACTATTGCTTGCACAAATTAGCTACATACATTGGTGGTTTTTAGATAGCTTATTGACTAATGAATTTACTAATGATTAATTTTTGGAATAACTCATAATTGCTACGTGAACAGTTACTTCACCGAGAAATGCACATTAGGGTGGGAAGCAATGTAGCATCTGCTGACTGAATGAATTTGTCAACACCTTTGAAAGAAAATTTGTTGAATGACCCAAACTATCTTGAAAAAATGCGTAAATCGGAATAACATTAATTTAAAAAATTATTTAGAGAGATTTAGAAATAGATGATTTATTTTCTATTTTTTTTAACATGATATTTTCCTTTCTTCTCTGTTTTATCATAATACTGAAGAAAATTTTAATTTACAAAGTAAAACACAAAATATTTTGCAAAGCAGAAATGTATACATAGAAGTGAACTGGTCTTAAAAAGTGTGTGAAAGAAACGTTTAATTCTTTAGGATATAAATAGAGTATAACGCCTTATTTATCCAAAAACTATCTATTGTAAAAATGAATACCTTTATAGAAGTTTTCCCCGTGGGTCTCAAATTCACATTTTTAAGGGGATTTTTTTAATGATTACACAAATTTAGTAACACCGATATTATATTTATTCAACAATGTTTTATTCAACAAGTATTAAGGAAGAACCTAATAGAGATCTGTGGTCATTAATACAAAATATGGATTTCTTTATTTTTAGAATTCTAGAGTCAATTATATATATAATATATATATATATATATACTCGAATATAGTAGCTAAACCATTTTCAGAATATCTGCAAATCCAATTCAACTTTCTCACTACAGCACACTAGGAAGACATGGTCTACGGTACAAATATTGGTTCATGTGAACAGGGGTGACAAACATTTATCCCGCCTAGGAAGTCAACCTTATGCGGAACTCGCAATCTTTAGTTCCCAATCATACTTGGTCATCAGTTTGTCTACACACTGAAGGATTGAAAGGTTGAGTGAACCCAGACCGAAGATCGGACTTTGGAACTATGCCTTAAGTTGTGCGAAGTGCTATCGTAACGATACTGTATTTAATAAAAATGCCTATAAACTCACTAAAACATCCCATAAAAATCTGCTTTTATGTTAAAGAATTGCAAAAGTGAGTAAGAAATGTAAAATTAAAGATATTTGAAATACCAAATGAATATTATATTTAAAAGTACGAATCTAATTTTTATTCCCCCAAATATTATTTTCGACAACAATGATCTTTAAATGTCTGCTTGAATAGCAGTTCTCAATATTTATTATTTATAAAAAAATTAAATGCGTTTAACACAAAAAATTTAGAATATAATTTTAAAAATCAATAATGAAATATTTCAAGTAAAACGTCGAGATCTATATGATTTCAATTATTAAATAGCATCATACATACATGTTTCAGAAATTCTTGACAGCGGTATTACTTCCTGTCATTTCTATATCAGAAATATTTATTTATAATATCCTTAAAAGGAAAAAAGTTAAATAACAAACATACCTTTGCTCCGAAGCCCATTTATTTGTTCAATCCATATAAACCATTAAAGCCAGAGACGGAGTAAGCAAACGGTAAACAATATAAGCGGTACTTGATTTCTTTCTCATTTAGGATATAATTTATTTTTCCCGCACAAATCTCTTTCTGTCCCAGAGGAAATAATTTCTCAAGTTTCTTATATAAATATATTGGTAGGAACATAGATATAGATACACTATATAGTCAAAAGTCCTGAGAGATTTTAGATTCTTCATGTTTTCAGACATATATATATATATATATATATATATATATATATATATATATATATATATATATATATATATATATATATATATATATATATATATATATATATATATATATATATATATATATATATATATATATATATACATATATATACATATATATATATATATATATATATATACATATATATATATATATATATATATATATATATATATATATATATATATATATATATAATATATATATATATACATATATATATATATATATACATATACACACAAACACACACACACATATATATATATATATATATATATATATATATATATATATATATATATATATATATATATATATATATATATATATATATATATATATACATATATATATATATATATATATATATATATATATATATATATATATATATATATATATATATATATATGTGTGTGTGTGTGTGTGTGTGTGTGTGTGTGTGTGTATCTTAACTCATACATTAATTGGATGAGTTGGCTTTTTAAATAGCTTTATAAATATCATGTTCTTCTAATTCGTGTCCTTATTTCATATTCTTATGGTCTATTGGGTGTACGGGAACGTTCAGGTCTGTTCAAAGAATTGTTTAACCGTGTATGGAAATCGTAAACCTTCCTTACCAAATCCTTCATTCTTCCTATCTGATTAACTTTTTTTAGGCTTAATGGAGTTATATAATTAATGTTTTTTTTATTATATTTATTTATCTCTATGTAATTGCTGTTTGGAGAGCATTTTTATTAAAATGTTGAAACGTGAAATGTGATTTCTCAAAATTCTTACAATATTTTATCGAAAATTATTACGAATGCTTTTGATAGTATTTACTAGTAAATGACATAAAAGCTTTAAATTTGAATAATTTTTAAGGATGTTACACTCATAGTTCGATATAAAGGTAATGAAAATTCGTTAAAAATTCATGTGTAGGATTCTAAAGGAAAAATGTTTTGTCAAATGTAAAATAAGCAAAGATTTTAGGTGATTCACTAGTCCAGTGTATAAGAAAAATGCTGCATCAAAAAATATTGAAATAACTTCATTTATTAAAAAATTAGATCTTTTCAAAGAAACCGATTTTGTTACTAAATTTTCTTCATTTATTTTAAGTGTTATAATAACGTCTCCAGGAATTAATTTTTTAAGTGCAATTCTCTATGATAATATCAAAAATAAATCTAAAAATGTAAAAAAATGAGCTAGTTTCTACGTTTAAAGAAAAAAGTTCTCCGAACGTAGATGGATACCTTAAAACCGTTTATCGTGAGTCAAACGAAAATAATTCCATATTCTCTTTTGATCTGAACTTGCGACATCATAAAATCTTAAATGTTTTCTTTATATTTCAGTGTTTTAATCTCCTTCAAAACATCTCTCTGTACTTCTCTGAAACAAATTAAATCTATGCGCTCATTTGACAAGTTCTACAGATTGTTTAAATTGCATTTCTCAAACTACAAACGTTTTGAATTCCCATAAAGTAATTTAAGGAATCAATTAGGAAGCATTTTGAGGCATTTTTTATGGAGACAACAATACCAGAAAAATTCATTAATTTAGCCGCTTTCTAAATCTTTTAAAAGACTAAAAGACTTGTAAATATTTTTCTTTATTTTGATACACCTACTTGAGAAGTAGAAACAACAATTGTAAATAAATACTGTATTATATTTTACTTTCTTAAATATTTAAAAATGACTATGCAAATGGAATAGTACTAAAAAAAACGCAGTTTCACATCATCTGCTTTTTGAAGATTATAAAGGAAAAAACATTTCAAAGAATCTTTCATAATACATATATATTTTTTTCAAGTGTTTTGGAAAAATGGCTAAACAGATAGAAACAAGGCATTATGGATTTAGTTTATTACTTCTGAGAAATAAAATGTTTATTTTCTTTTGCTGGCAAAATTTATATTCCTTAATGAAGAAAACAATCATCAAGTATTGTTAGTAAATTGTTTCAAAGGATGGAATGCACATTACAGGGATCTACGAAAAAGAAAAACAAACATAACAGAAAAGATATTTTCTGTCAGGGAAAAAACATATCGTGGAATAAAAAACATTAGAAAGTTTATTTTGTCGAAATAGAGTTGGATTTGTGTTTCTTTCTAAATTTTTTTCCTGAAAAAAGAGGGTAAGAGAAACAAGTTTGTAAACTATATTTTTAGCCAGGATATGTCATCGATGCATTTGTGAGATTAAAGTGATTTTTCGGTTGATTTCTTTTAATCGATTATGGTTGTGTTATAGGATTTATATAATTTTTAAATTTATATATCGAATATACTCCTAAATTTTTTGAGATCAAAATAAATGTTTAACCCTAGATTTGCGGACCCAGATAATTTGATCACTATGTATTGTAACGAATTATCGTTACATTAAATTTCCAGATACAGACTTATCTACGACCGTGAGAAAAACAGGCATAACGTAGAAAAGTAGCAAACATGCCTTTTGTGAGCACTTGAACTGAGCTCCTCTTTACCTAGTAAAATGACGTTGTTTCGAACAGAATAGGATGCTGAATAGAGGAATGTTAACACCGAGGACCATCTCAGTCATTCTGTCTGAGAAATTTATTATGATGTTGGCGAAGTGTTTCCAGTGTTAGTTTCAATGGCATCCTCAAGAAAGAGTCTCACAATACAGAAATCCTCTACATTGTAAGGGAAGCAGCAATACTTTCCTACCTTGTTCTCCAAAGGTTTGTCCGGAGACATCGATTAATGATCGGCGAGATTGCTCCCGATTACTGCAAACTCCCCTTGGATCCGTACTGCACTTGCTCTACAGACGGTTTCCCTCACTACGTCATCAACCAGATGTCCGATCAGCTGAGATGGACATTTGTGGTAAGACGACGATATAAAAAGACCGGAGTTCAAGGCCCAGGGAGAATTTTTTGACCGATCGAGTCTCTTGTAAACTAGTCTCCCGAGGACGTCATGGCGAGCGACTGAGAGTGTGCCCCCCTTTTTTTCTCCAAACGGTTAAGAAGCTGATTCCTACGACGATCATCATTTCATTTGTACACATTCATCGTTTTCTTCCTGTCTTCATAGTAACTTCAACATTGTGTTTCTAAATAAAGAACTTTAGTCTGTACCTGTACCTCCGCTATCCTTTTTCGGGCTCAATTAGAACTCCAGAACGCTACAATATATATATATATATATATATATATATATATATATATATATCTATATATATATATGTATATATATATATATATATATATATATATATATATATAGATAATATATACATATATATATATATATATATATAATATATATACATATATATATATATACATATATATATATATATATATATATATATACATATATATATATATATATATATACATATATATATATATATATATATATATATATATATATATATATATATATATATATATATATATATATATATATATATATATATATATATATATATATATATATATATATATATATATATATATATATATATATATATATATATATATATATATATATATATATATATATATATATATATATATATATATATATATATATATACATACCGGGTGGCCTTAATTAAACTGACAGTGCTCACAGTGTTCTGAGGCATGATCTATTTGCGAGAATGACGCCACATTTTGTAGAAAGATTAAACAAGACGGGGGACGAAAGATTAAGCAAAAAAACAAATTAGTTCCAAAAGTCACCGCTATGGGAATATTTAGCGCTGTGATATAGAAAATAGAGTGTTAACAAGTGCAAATTAATAGGAATAAAATTACCTTTTATTATTCACATTTTCTGATTTAGTTAGTTTTCCGATTTAGTTTCTGATTTAGGTATGGCAACACTTTTAAAAAAGCGTAAAATCTGCATAAACACCGATCGTGATCTGCAATATCACGTACGCTACGCAGAAGAAAAAGTTCTTTATTCAAATTTCACATTACATCCATTGTCACACTTAAGAAATTAATTTACGTATTGATTTGCATTTGTTAAAACTCTATTTTCTATCACACAGCGCCAAATATTAACCTAGCGGTGACTTTTGGAACTAATTTGTTGTTTCGCGGAATCCGTCTTCCCCTGTCTTGTTTAATTTTCCTACAAAATGTGGCGTCATTCTAGCAAATAGATCACTCTACAGAACATCGTGATCCCTGTCGGTTTAATTATGGCTATCCGGTATATATAAAACTTTAATATCACTTTTCAAAAACATAAGTTGGTTTTTAGTTAAGTAATAAAATATATCTAAACTTTCATTTTTCTTTTCCGCAGACTCCTTCATTAGACATCATCAAATGTGTACCTATTTTCACGGTTGTGAGCCAACTTGACTCATAGAATGTATATGAAAATAAATAAATATAGTAATAAATTTGATATAAAGTAAATATAAAGTATATACAGTATAGTATAAAGTACATATAGAGAAGAAGTCGAGAACACTTTCATTCCAATAACAGAAATTTATGCTACTGACGCACGGAAGAATTGCCAAGTTCAAAATTCATGCAAAAGAAAGTGATGTAGAAACCATTGTGTTAAATATAATAGAAATGTTTGCAGAAAATGTGTGTTCAAAAACAGATTTTATATGTAAAAAATATTTCCCATTAATTTTTTGATAATAAACATTTCATTAAATTAATTTGGAACTATTTTCTTTGCAAAAAAAAAAAAAAAATAACTGCAATTTTCTTGTATGAGTCAAATTGGCTCACTTCAGTAAAAATAGGTAAATGATCAACATCCGTAAATCTAGTGTTAAATGACTTTACGTATTTGACAATAAGTATTCTTTATATATGCATAATTATATTAACTTTCCTGCGTGTGCATTCAGCAGTTTTGACAATTTAGTGATATTGTATATATTTGAATAGTTACATTCCAGAAGATTGCCCATTGCATTTTAAATATGTATGCTAAATGGCTTATAGTATCCAGTATTAGTTAATGTCACATAATCACTATCGGTTTAACGAGCGGTCATAAGTTTGGATAATAGTCTCTGGTGAATAGTCAGCCATTTCAATTGTAATTGAATTAATGCACCGTAAACTCGTTACTAATTGACAGAAATAAATGCATTATATAAAGATAGATAGCGGAGCTGTTTGGCTACAAAAGGGATATGAAACTAATATAACTTGAAAAATTAATGTAAAACTGATACAAATTAAAAAATTGAAAAAAAATTTCCTCATGCTTCAAAAGTAAAACAGATTTCATAGTATATATTATATACTACCACATAGCCCGTCATGTGACGGGCTCAATAGAATTTTTAATTTTCCAGAATTGTAAAGTACTCTTTAAGGTAGGTAAAACCGAACTATGGCCGAATGGTTAGGGTGCTGGCCTTCGGAACCGGAGTTTATGGGTTTGAATCCCACCATGGTATGGATGTTCGTAGCCGTTCGGAATCGACTTTAAGCAGTAGGTCCTGGCCTCATTAGCTCTCGTGTTGCAAAAAGTTGACCGTAGCACTCCAAGACCATACCAAACCAAGGCATATAAACAAAAATGGTTTGTTTGTTTTTTTGGCTGAGAATTATCTGGTACATGCTCAATAATTTCCTTATATTCTTTAAAAGTCTCCGGACATTGTGAATGCAGTTTAGAATCAAGTTAAATTCATTGATAGAAAGGTAATTCAAAGTTTTCTTAGCTACGTCGAAATTATCGTTAAACTATCATTTTCACTACACACTGGAGGTAGATAGAATTTGTTGTTAACACCTGTAGTAAAATTTTCATTGCAACAAAAAATAATCGATTATTAAATTTAAAATTATCACATATGTACCTAATCTATTATTTAAGCCAAATATAAAAGAAAACTATTTAAGTCTTATCTAAGTTCAGTGATAAAACGTATGAAAATAATGCAGAGTATATTTAAATAATATAAAATATATATTTTAAATATATTTGTATCTATGTCCGTGTGTGTGATACATAGTATAAATGATAATATCCGAAAGCATATTTAAGTAATTTATCCATATGATGTCAGTCCAATTTTTTTTCAAGAAGTCACTCTTAATTGTTTTATAAAATAAGCATAGTAATTGTGGATGTTCTATACATGAGGAATAACTGGAGGTAAATACCGATGACAGAACAATTTCATAGTTACTATAAAACGGCGTTAAAATTTGTATTTAACTCTAATTAACATGTTAAAATATGTTATATGTTAAATATATAGCTTTATTAATATTACAATATCTCCTGTTTAGTATTTAGTTCAGTATTACATCATTTTTTGTTTACTTGTAGTAATGTGATAGACAAAGTATTAAATTTAAGTAATGATGAAATTTGGACATTAATAGCGTATAGTATAGTATAGTATAGTATAGTATAGTATAGTATAGCAAAGTACACTATAGTATAGTATAGTACAGTACAGTACATTACAGTACAGTATAGTATAGTACAGTACAGTACAGTATAGTATAGTATAGTATAGTATATTATAGTATATTACTGTACAGTATAGTATAGTACAGTATAGTATAGTACAGTATAGTACAGTATAGTATAGTACAGTATAGTATAGTATAGTACAGTATAGTATAGTACAGTATAGTATAGTAAAGTATAGTATAGTACAGTATAGTATAGTATAGTATAGTACAGTATAGTACAGTACAGTATAGTATAGTATAGTACATTATAGTATAGTATAGTATAGTACAGTACATTAGAGTACTATAGTATAGTATAGTATAGTATAGTATAGTATAGTATAGTATAGTACCGACGCTAAAATTATGTATTTTTCTGGAAACTTGAAAATAGATATTGGCCTTTAAAACGCACTAAGCAGTGCTTATATACAGTTATGCAATGCTCATAGATTTGCTTATAGATAGACTGAAAGTATATACAAGTAAAAAGATAATTTTCCCATGAACACATCGTCTAATATAAGTTTATGAAAAGAGTTGATGTAGCTGATAGACTTCTACAGTATTATACTCGGGAATTCCGTCAACGATACGATGAATTCTGCATCTGTCACAAGCTGTCTTTAGATGCTATCTTCTGATCCGGGAAAAATGAAATTCAAGTTGTAATTAAATTCAAGTTGTGTTCTGGTATATCACGTACAGTTATACAATGATTATAGAGTTGCTTATAGATAGACTGGAAGTATAGACAAGCAAAAAGAGAATTTTCCCATGAACACATTGCCTAATATAGGTTTATGAAAAGAGTTGATCTAGCTGATAGACTTTTACAGTATTATACTCAGGAATTCCGCGAACGAAACGATGAATTCTGCATCTGTCACACACTGTCTTTCGATTCTATTTTCTAATGCCAGAAAAATAAAATTTGAGTTTTGTAATTAAACTCGAGTTGTGTTTCTGGTATATCACAAATAGTTATGCAATGCTTATAGAGTTGCTTAGAGATAGACTAGAAGTATATACAAGCAAAAAGAGAATTTTCCCACGAATACATTGCCTAATATTAGTTTATGAAAAGAGTTCATGTAGCTGATAGACTTTTACAGTATTATACTTAGGAATTCCACAAACGAAACGATGAATTCTGCATCTGTCAAACGCTGTCTTTCGATTCTATCTTCTGATGCGAGAAAAATAAAATTCGAGTTTTGTAATTAAACTCACGTTGTGTTCTGGTATATCACAAACTCACACACATATTTATATGTATGTGTATACACATAAAAATTATAATGTAATTTTTACAAAAAACACCTTAATTTCGGCTTAAATAGGTCTTATTAAAGTCCTTAATTTATTGTATATTCAGAAAATAACTTCGTAATATATACAAAATATATTAATAGTTAAATTTATTTATCACAAGTTTTTATAGCAAATTAACTATAAAATAAATGGGGGAAACTTTATTTTTTGTATAAAAAATATCTGATACGCATCTGCTTCATTTCTCACATTTAGAATATATTAATGAAAAGCTGTTTATGTAAGCAATCTTTTTAAAACATAAAATATAAATAAAATCTAAGAAAATTTGTAAGAGACTCTTAGTAGAAATTTTTATAATAAATAAAAAATTTTGAAAATTTATAAAAAATAAGTCTAGACTTTATTATTTTAGATCTTTGTAGAAAAAATACCACATTTTACGTAGCAGTCAACTTAACGTCATTAAAGAAGCAAAAACGAATGCGTTATTAAGAATACCGAATATTTTTAGTTTAAAAAAGGTGTTATTTTTCAATTTTCTTGTAGGATCTACTAATTAAAAATGTAAAACTTTTTGTCAAGTTTATAATTTAAGAGTAACTTCAATTAATAAAAAAATGTATTTCAGTGTAATTACTTTTCCTAAAAAAGTATTTTTAAGTTGAAAAAAAGTGTGTCGAACATTATAATTTACTTTTTCCGACATTTTTACTTCAAATTTAAATTACTGTTTTGCTTTGTTTATTTTTTTTTGTTTTAATTAAAATTCCATGTTTATTAATTACATATTTTTTAGTATTACAATTGTAATTAAAAACAAATGCGTTTCTTAAGTCCAAATACATTTTGAATTACGTTTTGGATATAAAGAGTGCATGTTTTAAAACTTATATTTATTTTTGGACCATACAAATGATATAATTTTATGATATAAAAGTTATTTATTTTTTACTTAACAGCAGAATAAGCCGTTAACTAATCAAAAGGAAAAGAACAAATTTCTTATATCATGACACAATATTTTTTTTAGTATTTAATATTTTGTAAGATCTTGTTACAAACATTATATATATTATAATATTTATATATTTTGTATAAAAATTATTATATAAATTATATATATATATATAAAATATATATATATAATAAAAATATATATATTTATATTTTTATAATAATATATATAATATATATTAAATAATTTTTGCATATATATGTATATATTTTTTTTTTATATATATATATTTTATAAATTATATATATTTATTTATATATATATATAATATTAAAAATATAAATTTATAAAATGTATAATATAGTATATATATATATATTATATATATATATTTTTATATATTCTTATAGATATATATTTATATATATATATATATATATTTATATTATATAATATATATATTTTATATATAATAATATTTATATAGTATATATTATAATTATAAAAGTAAATATATATATATACATATTTACAAAATATATATATTTATATATATATATATAATATATGTAACTACATATATTTATATATATATATATATATATATATATATATATATATAAAATATATATATATATTATATATATATTTATATATAATCATATATTACAAGTATATATATAAATATATTTTCGTTTATAAGTTATTTTTGAATAATAAAAGATGTCCTGTTTTAATTTATATTATATATATTTACATATAATTACATTTATTTTAAATTTTAAAATCATTATGGTTTTTACAATTATTAAAACATATAGAAGATAATTTTCTAAAAATATTTTTAAAATTAACGTTTATCTCATTATATATTTTTATGGTTTTTACATACATATAAATAATTAATATTTTTCTAGAAAATTGAATTTATATAATATGTTTATTATTATATAATATAGTTATTTTTAAATATAAAACTAACAGATATAAAATTTTTCGAAAAAATGTTTATAAGATTATAGTTATTTAATATCTCAGAGGTCAGAAAATTATGGTTTCACAAACAGAGAATTTAATAAAATAAATAATTTTTTCCGACAAAAGGGTGTTTAGGAGAAAATATAACTAACTTCAACGGTCTGATGATTAAGGTTCCAAAAGAAAAAGATAGATTATATAAAAATAAATATTTTAAAAATGTTTTGAATAATCATATTTTATTTACATATTAAATAAAGGATAATAGTATTAAAGAGAATGGAAAAATAATAAAAATAATTTTCTAAAAATATCTTTAAAATGGTTAACGTTATTCACTCAGAGGGCAGATTTTAAAGGACAGAAAAAATAGATAAATAAATATTTCTCTGAAAATATTCTTTAAATTGGTTATTTATTATATCAGAGGGCAGATATATGGTTTAAAACAGATAAAAGATAAAACGAAAATAATTTTCTCTAAAAATATTCTTTAAAGAATGGTTATTTATTATCCTCAGAGCAGATGATATGGTTTCAAAGGAAAATAGAAAAGATAAAATGAAATAATTTTCCCTAAAAATATTCTTTTAAAGAATGGTTACGTTTATTATACTCAAAGGTAGATTAATGGTTTCAAAGGAGAATAGAAAAGATAAAAAAAATAATTTTCCCTAAAAATATTCTTTTAAAGAATGGTTACGTTAATTGATATCTCAGAGGGCAGATGATAATGGCTTCAGAGAGGCAGAATAGAAAAGATAAAACGAAATAATTTTCTCTAAAAATATTCTTTTAAAGAATGGTTACGTTTATTGATACCTCAGAGGGCAGATGATAATGGCTTCAGAGAGGCAGAATAGAAAAGATAAAACGAAATAATTTTCTCTAAAAATATTCTTTTAAAGAATGGTTACGTTTATTGATACCTCAGAGGGCAGATGATAATGGCTTCAGAGGGACAGAATAGAAAAGATAAAATAATTTTCTCTAAAAATATTCTTTTAAACAATGGTTACGTTTATTGATACCTCAGAGGGCAGATGATAATGGTTTTCAGAGAGGCAGAATAAAAAAAGATATCATAAAATAATTTTC
>CM063510.1:162885688-162900688 GCA_032207245.1 Pardosa pseudoannulata
TTGACAATATTTAAATGATTTAAATTATCTGTTTGTCAGAGATTTATTTAAAGCCATTCTTTTAATGATATTCTTGCATTTCCGCAGAAACCAAATACACTGAAGGATATTAAGTTGAAACACCGAGCATCACATAATGCGTTAAAATTTAACTTACTAATTTGTCACTAGACAAAATTAGAAAGATGTGTTGTTAATAAAGCATAGTTTATGCATATTAGCAAGTCTTATAATTATGTAATATTGAAATACTGAAGTTTAGACGAATTTAATGCAGTTGTTTTAATATTTAGCTGTTTTTATTACACCCGTGATACATCTGGATATGGTATTATTATCCTTAACTATTGCAACATCATACTTAAGACGATTTAGATGCTTTCTGTTTGTGTTACAGATTTATTTAAAGCCATCATTTAATGATATTCTTGCATTTCCGCACAAACCAAATTCACTGCAGGATATTAAGTTGAAACATCGAGCATCATATAATCTGTTAAAATTAAACGTACTAATTTGTCACTAGACAAAATTAGAAAGATGTGTTGTTAATAAAGCATAGTTTATGCATATTAGCAAGTCTTATAATTATGTAATATTGAAATACTGAAGTTTAGACGAATTTAATGCAGTTGTTTTAATATTTAGCTGTTTTTATTACACCCGTGATACATCTGGATATGGTATTATTATCCTTAACTCTTGCAATATCATATTTAAGACGATTTAAATGTTCTCTGCTTGTGTTAGAGATTTATTTAAAGCCATCACTTAGTGATATCCTTACATTTCTACAAAAGCCAAATACACTAAAGGATATTAAGTTGAAACATTGAGCATCATATAATACTTTAAAATTAAACGTACTAATTTGTCACTAGACAAAATTAGAAAGATGTTTTGTTAATAAAGTATAATTTATGCATATTAGCAATTTTTATAATTATGTGATATTGAAATACTGAATTTTAGACTAATTTAATTCAGTTGTTGTTGATATTTTGCTGTTCTTATTCCATTTGTGATACATCTGGATATAGTAATATTATCCTTTTCTATTTGAACATCATATTTAACACTAGAATTACGGAAGGGGTCTATTTGACACCTAGCGAACTTTTATCTCTGACAACTCTTCTATTTTTTTAAACTATCTTAATCCTTTCTTTACTTTTCCTAAATCATTGTAATTTACAAAATAGTAAAGATTTCAAGAAAATCGTATTTTTATTTTAGCCCTAACAAATGATTATACCTAGAAATACGACAGGCTACATACTGATGTTGAAGACAAGTGTAAACTTCATAATGACTCTTTCACTATTCTATTAGCAGAACTGGAAGCATTCATAGCGTTGTTGTACGTAAGGGGGCATTAGCCGCCAAGGGCTTACCAATTTTTAGTTTGTGGTCCAAGACTTAGGGACCAAAGTTTTTTCATGAAACTATGAGTAGAGATAGGTTTCCGAAAGTTATGAAACTTCTTCGTTTTGAAAATAAACTAACAAGGACTTCACGTTTGCAGTGTGATAAATTTACACTAATAGCGGAGATAAGGAATAGTTTTATAGAAAACTGTAAGCTTTGTTATAAACCAAATGAAAATGTTACGTTTGATGGACAGTTATTCTCTACAAAAACAAGATGCCATTGTTTTTTGCAGTATATGCCTAACAAGCTCGATAAATTCGGAATGCAATTTTGGCTAGAAGTAGATGTTAGGACAAAATACTTATTACACGGATATTTATTACTTATATTTAGGAAAAGATGAAATGAGATCAAGTGATCAAAGTTTAGGAGAGAACGTAGTAAATCGTTTAATTAATCCTACATACCTGCAAAGTCGGTATATTTTTAAAAACAAACTGTAGTTGTCATAATTTGCGTTATTTTAATTTATTTTTCACAAATATTTTATATTATATTAGAGAAATATGCAGATATCTTATCAAGGAGTCAAAATGACACCCGCCGTAATTCTAGGTATACAAAGACCACCGTAATTCCAGTGTTGAGACTAGTTTTAGATAGTCTCTGTTTGTTCCAGAGATTTATTTAAAGCCATCATTTAATGATATTCTTACATTTTTGCAAAAACCAAATACACTGAAGGATATTAAGTTGAAACACTGAGCATCATATAACCCGTTAAAATTAAACGTACTAATTTCTCACTAGACAAAATTGAAGAAAATATAATTCTTAATAAAGCATCCGTCTACAAAACCGGAAAATATATATCAAGAAAAAGGAGAATTCTCTACATCATAATAACAACCCAATATTACTTTCAATTCTAGTACACTGAAAACACATCAAGTACACTGTCTATCCTTTCACGAGATAAATATCTCATATCGAAAACGAGTAATAAGATATATTTTATTTTTCTAACCTTTTCCATAAAATGTATTTGTACGGTTATGATTTCATATAAAGATATTGATAAAACTGTCGTTTTTGGACTGATATGAATTTCACTTTTCAGGAAGAATTTATTAAATTTCATTTGGTCTATAGTATTTTATGTAATGTGAGTTTATATAAGTCATTCGGTTGTTAAAATATAGTAACTTTTAGAGTTTGTTATCTAAGCCGTGTTATGTAAAAAGCATAAAAAATAATTTTCATTAAGAATAAGTTTTATTGCCATTTGATAATAATGTAATTTTTTAAGTATGACAAATAATCTAACACATTATTTTATTAAAACTTGATCATATTACAACATAGTTTAATAATGAAAAATTTATATTAAGATTTAGTTCATTGCTATATTAGCTGAAATTCCTATTGCTATAGAATATTGATACAAACACATTCCTTTCTGTAATATGAATTTTTTAGTTTATAATAATTCTTTAATAAACGCTTTTGGGAATCCACTTCAAAAATTTTATTTCATCATATATATTATTCATCTAATCAAACCTCTTATGCATACAGAAAGTAATATCACGGATAAAATAGGCAAATTTTTTGGTAAAATACTAAAATATGATTTTAGTTTGTTTTTTTAAACCATATAAACAAAAAAGCAGTAAAATAATTTTAATAATTATATTTAATTTATTTTATATCATATTTTACATAATTTCGTACCACTTTCATGAAGGATATCAACAGTCATTCTCAGTATAGAAATTTAAAACTGTATATCTAAAATCCTAAATAGTTATTTTAAAACAATAATAACAATTGGTCCGTGATACGTTAAACACATTTATGTACTTATTACTAAATTTGTGCTATACATTGAACATATAAGTTTACGTGATAACCTTTGTTTTATCACTTCATAACTGACACATGATAACTTTAGAACCTTTATTACTGTTCTTTAAATCTTTTCCTTTAAATTTATGATATAACACATAATGTTTCATATGCTTATATATCTTATGTGATGCACAACGAGAAATATTTTATATACAATATTTTATCAATGTGTAATAGCTTGGGAGATACAACTTTTTAGCAAGCTTTCGTAAGCATCAGTTGGAAATTGCAAAAAACAAATGATAATTTGTCTTTTGCAATATTTTTTCTTTGTTTCTTTGTTTTACAATTTTTTACAATTATTCTTTATTAAATGCTTTTGGTAATTCATTTCCAAAATTTTATTTTATCAGTTATATTTTTCCTCGAATCAAAACAGCTATTGCGTAGTATAATTACTAGAAATTATAATAAAGGATAAAATATGTGAGGTTTTTGGTAAAATAGTAAATATGATTAATTTTGGCTCTGATTTTTACCATATAACTAAAAAACAGTGAAAGCTAATTTTAATATAATTATAATGATAATATGATATTTTATTATTTCACATAATTTTGTACCGCTTTCATGAATAATATCAACAATTAATATCAGTATAGAAATTTAAAATTGTATATCTAAAAATCTAAATTGGTAGTTTAAAACAATATTAAGAATTGGTCAGCGATACTTTTAATCAATTTATTTAGTCATTACAAACTTTGTGCTATTCATTGAACCTATAAGTATTTGTGATAACTTTTAATTATCTCTTCAGCGGGAATGTAACTGACACATGATAACATTAGATGTTCTATTGCTGTTCTTTAAACCTTGTCTTTTAAATGACTTATAATATAACACATAATGCATCATACGCTTATATAGTTGGCTTCACTTGATGTGATCAATTTGGGACACCGTGATTTGATAACAATAACGGTTTAATAACAATAAACGATATACAAAATTAGATCAATTTACACCCCCTTTAATTCACACGCACTACATTTCAAAATAAAATTAAACAACTCACCTTATATTTATGTACTGTATATTATCCTTTAAGACATAATAATTGTTTACATAATAAAAATAATTGATCCATTGGTGACTCTCTACAATTATTTCTAAGAAGCTCATTGATAAATCATAATGTTTCTAAAGTCATCGGAGCGGTGTTGTACTCCACGTTTCAATGCAGTTCAAAAGCTGAGAAATGTTTAACTGCTCTACAGCATTGCTCTAACTCATGTTTGGTAACCTGTCGATTTAAAATTTCGATATTCAAATTTAATGTTAAATTATTTCACTTTCTGGTTTCCATATCAACAAACTACATGTAAGCGAGCAAGCCATAAAATGTGAATAAGCTCCTTCAATGCTCTGAATAGAATTTGTTGCCTTCTGCTTAAATGACAATTATTGAACGCCAGCAGGGTGTGCTTATTTATGAAAAATTCCTTTTTTTCTATTTTTCCCTAGGTGGAAGAGAGAGAATTCTCGAAAATTAAAACAAGAACGAAGGGAAAGAAAAGAATGGGTAACTTCTGAATACATTGTGAATATTCCTTTGCCAGTTAAAATGAGGTTTAAAACCTGATCCCATTAACTGATGTAACTATCGCATAAATCTATAATTTTGAAGTATAAATGAATACAAAAAATTGAGACCAAATGATTTCGATAAAAATAAGCAGTTAATGATATTAACCGCGATCACATTAACCCTTTAGCGAACAGTGGTTTCGTAGCGAAACCACCTATTAAACATCTTACTTTTAAACTTTACTTTTTGGAGTACTTTACTTTATCTTTGCATAATTATTTACAAATTCAATCCCTAACATCTGTGATGTATGGAAGCCAATAATGTAGAATCAAGAGCTTCTGCAATTAAAAAAAAACTTTTTAGAGACATGGATGATTTTTCGATTTTTTTTATTATTTTTTATTTTTTTTATGTTTTTGACATTTTAAATTTACAGCAGATGATAGCTCTACATTTAATTTATTTTTGCTTTTGAAATATATGTATTTAAACTTGCTGTACCTGATAAGTCAGTAATTCAATTTATCCTTCTTATTAGGGGGGTGGGGTAATGAGTCTCCTCAGCAGTGCTACGGCGCAGCTCTGGGGATGAGCCTCAGGGTGTTGTACTACGGTACCTCACCTAGGACAGCTATCGGCCTCCTCGTGGCGCCCCCTGGTAACTAGGAGTGTCCCTCCTAGGCCAATGATAGCCGTCTGCAACCTCAAGGGGTATACCTCCTTTAGGTATACTCGGGTTTCACGAACCCGGGGTATCCTGAGTGATCCTTCTCTTCAGACTTCCCTGGTAGTCACGAACTTACTTTGTAGTATTGTTCCTTACTGGGGTCGTCAACATTATTCTCGAACCATGACGGAACTCTCGTAGGCCAGCAACACCTTGTGGTGTGGTGGTTACTGTCGTGGCGACTAATCATACAGACTGTATGGCTCCGGCCGGGACAGCGTTAAACACACTTATCCTTCTTATTACCCCAAATAAAAGTATCTATAGAAACCCACTTAAAAATTATTAAGCTATTTATTTATTATATCATTTTAAGGATTAATATTTATTGTTCTTCTAGTATAGTTAAACTTTTAAAAAGTATAATGTTCAAGCTGTACAAGGGGAGGGGTTAGTCAGTTAAACAACTCCTCAAAACCTCCTTGCCTGACGATGGTCGATTGGTTAGGGTGCTGGCCTTCGGGACCCGAGTTCGTGGGTTCCAATCCCACTGGGGCATGGATGTTCGTAGCCGTCCGGAATCGGCTTTAAGCAGTAAGTCCAGGTCTCATTAGCCCTAGTCTTAGAGTAGATCGTAGCACTCCAAACCAAACCCTTCTTAAGTATCATCTAAGGCAAACCCTTATAAGGAATGTAAAGAAAATTTATCATATATTTTACATTTACAAGGTTCATAGATAACATTTATAAATTAATTACACTAAACTCCAATGAATTTATTTTGGTGACCTTTAAAGAGTTAAGTGGAGTCCACTGTATATGAAATGTGATACACAACAGGGTATATTTTGTATACAAGCATTTATGTATTTTATCAATGTGTAATCGCTTGAGAGATACAAGATTTAAAAATAACGTTCGCATGCATCTGTTGGAAAATCCCTAGTCTATAATGATAATTTGTCTTCTAGAATATTTTTTTTCTTTTTGCTACAGTACCGCTATAGGATGGTATCACAATAAAGATAAAAAATATAATATGTAGGAAGGGGATTTAATCAAATATAACAATTTATTTAACTTTAGGATTAAAAAACAGGCAAATTTTATAAACCAGCTGCTAAACGGAAAACCACAAACTGTTAAACAAAATGTTTTTTTTATATTAAGGTGGGATTACAAAAGATAGCATACATTAACCGTTGCAACAGATGATACATTTCTAGCAGGGAAAAATACAATAAACCATAATTAAGAACATAAAAGACGAGTCAAATAAAAATTAAGAGAAAATAATAAAGGGTTGTAATTAAAATAAATTTTTACTTAGGAATAATAATTAATTTTAGCATGATAATAAGACATATTAATCATTTTTAAGATTCCTGTGAAATACAAAAGAAAGTAAATGCATAAATATGGGGAGAAATAGTTTATATGTAAATGTTCATTAAGAAAAGGGGACGTGCATAAAGTAAAATTTTAATCTATCCAAAAGTATCTGACAGCACTTCTATTTAAATATATAGTCAAATTATTAAATTCAGTAAGTACACAAAAGAATATATTTAATGTGAAAATATTATTTTAAAAATAAAATTAATGCAAATTATAATTTTCAACTGTTATTTGGAAACAAAATATTACTTTTTTTATAATAATTTCTCTTTCACTCCTTGCATGTGTGATTAATATTCATATTAGTAGCTTAATTTATAAGTAAAACATTAAAACTGACTATGAAACAATTTAACATAAAAAAATTTAAAATATTTTATTGTTAGAGTCTAATATATATATATATATATATATATATATATATATA
This sequence comes from Pardosa pseudoannulata, assembly GCA_032207245.1. NCBI lineage: Eukaryota > Metazoa > Arthropoda > Arachnida > Araneae > Lycosidae > Pardosa > Pardosa pseudoannulata. The sequence goes on from CM063510.1 coordinate 162,892,997, forward strand.
TATATATATATATATTATATATATATATATATAATATATATATAGAGAGAGACAGATAGAAAGATTGATATATAGATATAAATATAGTGAGATATATAAATAAAGACAGATCAATACAATTATAGCCAATAAATATACAAAATATATCTAACTAATACATAGCTAAATTATTCAAGAAAAAATGAAAATTAAGAAGCACATATTACAAAATGTCAGCATAAAAAAAATTCTTTAAATGTAAGTAATGTAATTATATTTTATTACTTTAAATTAAAATTAATTGCATATCGAACTAAAATCAATTTTTAAAGAAGTAAGATGTTCCCTTAAATCAATTCTTCATGAGGGGAGACCACACAGGAGCATTACGTCACCACCCACTCTGACAGTCATGAATTTGACGCCTCTCATATGTGAGCGCTCCCCTCCCTCTTATATAACACAGCAGCGCAGCAACAGCGCTAGCGTAATTGAGACAAAATCGGTTATTTAACGAGAACTAACTGCAGTTCTGAGTAACAAAGAAATAACTGCACTTTATTAAAATTTGAATGCCAGCTTCAGTCATTTGCACAGTGATAACAATAATCTAAAATGTACGGTTAAAGTCTGCAATATCCGTAAATTGCTCATTACTATGTCTGGTTAGACAAAATTACTTATGCGAAGGGGGAACAAAAGTGAGTAGTGAAATTTTTACCAGTATTAGAAACATTATTTCCAATGCAGGAGATAGAAAATATTTTACTGTTACAGAAATGTTTGCCCAAATCTAAAGTACACAGCATTTGGTACATGTTTCTGTGTGTGCATATACACATATCTATATGGAAAACAAAAATTTTTTATTTTTTGCAAAAATACTTCCTTAGGTGTTATAATTACTTCACAAAAAATAAATATTTGAAATATTATAATCTTTATAGAAAAAGTGATAAAAAGTAGTTCAATGTATTATCTATTTTCTATCTATCTATCTATCTATTATCTATATAATAATATATATATATATAATTTTTTTATATAATAAATATATATATATATATATATATAATATATAATATTATATATATAAAATATATAATGTATATATATATATAAATATTTATAATATATATACATATATTTATATACATACATATATTTCTATATAAATATATTGTATATATATATATATGAACATATATATATACAAATATTATATAATGTATATACAATATTTATATATATATATAATATTATATATAATTTATATATTTATATATATATATATATATATATATATAAATATATATATATATATTATATATATTTATAATATATATTTTATATATATAATATACATATATACATATACATATATATATATATATATATATATATATATATATATATATATATATATATATTATATAATATATATATATATATATATATATGTATATATATATATATATGTATATACATATATATATATACACATATATATATAAATACATACATACATATATATATATATATATATATATATATATATATATACAGAGACAGAGAAACGGATTGCAAGTTATAATTATCAACTGTAATTTGATAAATAAAAATACTTCTATTTTGAAAATAATTTCTCTTTCACTCCTTGCATATGTGATTAATTTTAACAATAGTGGCTAACTTTAACAGTGAAATATAAAAAATGATAATGAAAATATTTATCATAATTTTTTAAAAAATATTTTACTGTTAAAGAATGGAATTTCTCTTTAGCCGATTTTCGTTAATTTACGTTTACCGCACTTTTTGGTAACTTATAAATATTTTAAGTGTATCCTTAAATATTTAAAAATGTAAATGAGTATAAACATCGTTTATAAAAGTATAAACATCGTTTATAAAAGATTTCTCTGCATAATCAAAATATTTCCAACCCTTGTCAATGTTTATTAAAATCTAACTTTCTTATTTTATACAATTTTTATGAACTCAATATACAAAATACTGGGAAACATTTTCTATAAAACATTGTACAAAAATGTTGGACTGTTACTACAAATCTATTCTGGAATCCACGTACAGTTATAAAACATTAATCTCGACGTTTATTATACCATGCTAGTTTTCTTTTCTTCTATTTCGAGAAACATCCTCTAGTCATACAAAGGATTTTCATCAAGATGCGCAATATAAGACGAACTCTCTACTAGAATTCTCAACTATTTTATTGTGTCTTTTCGAATTCCGAATCACTCGTGATCCAATATCACGACAAATGCTTACACTTTTTTTGTCATTCCCTCCCCCAGTCCTAGTCGGAAATAATATTTTATTTTCTAAATGTGGAAAGCGTAATTTTTTATTTCTATATTTCCTTGGATGTTTACATTTATTTATGTGTTATAAGTATTCTTTGTATTCTTATACTTTCAAGAGTACTGATTAACTACCCATTCCCGTGATGTGAACCAAATATAAAAACTAACGACAGGAATTTTTTTTTTTTTACTTTTTCTAAAATAAAATATTTAGACTAAAGAATCTGATAAACATGAAACTACGCAGCATCTTATGAGATTTTGTATATATATATATATATATATATATATATATATATATATATATATATATATATATATATATATATATATATATATATATATATATATATATATATATATATATATATATATATATATATATATATGTATATATATATATATATATATATGTATATATATATATGTGTATATATATATATATGTATATATATATATATATATATATATATATATATATATATATATATATATATATATATATATATATATATATATATATATATATATATATATATATATATATATATATATATATATATATATATATATATATATATATATATATATATATATATGTATATATATATATGTATATATATATATGTATATGTATATATATTATATATATATATATATATATATATATATATATATATATATATATATATATATATGTATATATATGTATATATATATAAAAAACATTTGTAAAAATGTAAAGAGGAAAGAAGATGTAAATTGTTGTAAGGAACGGCTAGCATAATTAGTTTTTTTTTGTTCTTATTACACTTAAGCCAATACAGTAAATTGCAAAATGTTACATGTAATATTTAGTATGCATATATCCATTAAAATCTAAGAAAAACTTAAATATTTTAGTAGATGTACACATATAACCAAAATTCATTTTAAATGTATGTTGCATAACAGAAATTCCTGAATAGACAAGTTGTACTGGAGAATTATGTTCTATTCAGGATTCCTGAAATGTTCTTTCTCCTTTCCATTTTGTACCGTTGTGGAAAGAAGTCTTTTCGTATCTTTTATACAACTGGGATACGGAAATATAAAGCCATAATAATAAATAAACAAACAAATGTTTAATCGAGAAATGTTTTCAGCTGCACAAAAGCTTCCTTTTCACCTTACAAGGGAAAAAAAGGGAAGGCATTAAACTAAATAATGCTGGGTAGTAAGTAAAACACTCACGTTTCTCGTTTTAGTTTTTATTTACAAGATTCTGCGAAGCATGTTATAACAGATGTTAGCGGGAGATTCTTGTGTGGAAAATTGGTTTGTGGAAATTTTTGCTTTCTTGAGCAGAGCTTAGGTTCGAAAGTGATTAAAATAAATTTCGTTTACCCTCGTGACAGTTTTATGTCGGTAATTTTTATTAGATTTATGTATAAAATGAGTCTGTGGTAGAACGTAATGCTGCCAGAAAAATCGATTTTGAGAGTAAGTGCTGTATTACTAATGCTGCATTTAAAGATCCAAACAGTACAATTTTAGAATTTATTTTTTAAATAATTGTAATAAATTTATCTAATTCTTTCCTAAATATATCGAAAGTTATGCATGTCTCACTGAATTTAGAAAAATTGAAAACGATTACAATTAGGTTGCCCGGGACTTGGTAGCCTAATTAAGGACAATATATTAGGTGCTCTGCTCTAATAATAACAATATATTAGGTTCTTGGATTTAAAATACGTTTTTGGCATGGTTGTTTATAGCCGTTTGTAATTGGCTGTCAGCAGTTAGGCCTGGTTTCATCAGCCTTCGTGTATTAAAAAGAGTAGCATTTCACTCAAAACCTTCTACTTGGTAATACTTTTTTATGATATTCATGTATATTTGTGATTGAGGTATTTTTAGATTCACCTGTTTAAAAAATTGTATAACAACAACGTGTAAAGAAAGTGTGAGTTGTGTTACTTGAAATAGATATTAACATTGTCACGAAATTTGTCAACAATATTTCGTTGTCAAATTTTACACTACAATTACTCCCTTCGATTATTCTCTTACTTCCTTCCCATAAAGTTAATGCAAAGAAAATATAAAAAGTTCATATTTGTGTACAATTATAAGTGTATAATTTTGTAGTTCAAAAGCCGTTGTTCAAAACTTCTTTTTTTTTTAATTGTGCAATATAAAAATAGATGTGAAGATGTTGCAGGACCTTGTGACTCATGTAGCTGTATATTTATAAACACATCTTTCCATACATAAATATTTTAACTCTCACTCCCTTATCACATTAACACTTACTTCCAAAAGTTAAGCCCGAAGGTTCAAAATGCAATAAAATCAACAAATACTGATTTGATTGACAAAAAATTACGCAGGAAATTTGCATACATATTTATGCATAAAACAAAATCAATAATTATATACAGAAAGGAAAACAATATTAAACTTTGTAAGTTATCAGATAATGACATACTGAAGACATTAGACACACATACTGAAGACAGAATTATGTATAACGTGAAAATAAACAGCATAAAATGAAAAAAGGGCATTAATATGATATTTGATATCCCTCATATTTTTGCAAAGTCTACACCTTGTGACCATGCTTTCAATTAGGGGGTCAACCACGGCAAAATTAAGATATCGCCATTCTTCTTGTAGAGCATTTTCCAGCTCTATAAGAGTGGCTGGACGTGGGAAGCGTGAAGATACATCACGGCAGAGAGCATCCCAAAGAATTTCAATAGAGTTAAGGTAGGGCGAATATACTGGCCAAGAAATACGCTCAATCCCTTTACTCTCCAGGTACTCATCGACGATGTCAACTCTAAGGAAATGTGCATTATCGTCCATTAAAACAAAGTTAGAGACAACTTCTGCAGCGTAAAATTTCACAATGGGTTCTGGGACTTCATCTCGATACCGGACAACCGTCACAGAACCCCTTTTAAAGATCGGTGCGGTATCCTAATGAAATCCCTGCCCACACCATAATGCTTCCTCCTCGAATTGCTTGATGTTTGGTGATATTTTGGGGCTGATTGCGTGTTCCTTGTTCACGGCATATCCTTATACGCTTGTCATCTGGCTGCAGAGCAAATCTTGACTCATCAATAAACATGACATTGCCCCAGTCAGGTACAGTATAATTGACATGTTCCCGGCACCACTTTAATCGTACCCTTCTTGATTGTGCAAATAGAAACACACAAACTCGAGGTACCATTCATATGTAATCTTCGGCGTAGAGTAGTGGCAGATATTGCCTTACCAATGGACGCTGTAACCATAGATGTCACACGTGTGAAGGTCCCTCTGATAATCCGCTTGGATAAAATAGCAGTGTATTGATCTTCCGCGGGGGTGGTAGCACTTGGACTACCGGCTACGGGCCTTCGGACAACCGTCTGTGTGGTTTGGAATTGTTTCCATAAACGTGAAATTCCAGAATGAAGAACACTAAGAAAGGAGCAACATCTGTGATTGATTGTCCTACTTCAATGTGCCCCACAGCAGGGCAGTGCTCAGAATCTTCCATTAGTCTTCTGGAAGTCATAGAAACACGTATGTCTTGAAAGAAAATTGTAAAATTGTAAAAATTGTACTAAAGATTTAAACACCTTCTACCAGCACTTACAATCAACTTCTGTAATCCTTCATAAAGGTAGTATAAGACTAACCTTTTTGCATATTTCTTGATATGAAAGCGCAATTGGCTGTTAACTAACATATTTGCATACTTCCATAGACCTCTGCACCGAATTACATAAGCTTCAATTTTGATTGGCGTCAGGAAATTAGCATTTTCATCTTCGTGCTTAACTTTTGGAATTTATTGCGCATATATAAATATATGTATATACATATATATATTTAACAGTACATCTACGTGTAATAGAGTCGAAGAAAATAGAATAGAATCTTTCACATGCACCCTGCATACACATATATTAGAACTTCAGTGTATTTCATGAAAAGACATAGTTTATTGCGGTACACTGCAAAATGTTCCATTTATCCTTTTGCCTTTTCTGTTTATCAAATAAGCTTATAATGCTTTATACAATTGTATAACATATGCGATAAACAATAATAAAATAATAAAAATTTCTTTGTAAAGTATAGTTTATAGCATATTACATGACATACACATGCGTATTAAGGATTATATACCTATGAATATATGTATATAACTCGAATCAACACATACACACACACAATACACACACACACACACATATATATTATAAATATTATATAATATATATATATATATATATATATATATATATATATATCTTATATGATTTACAGATCAAGGTTAATGATCAGCATATTTCAGCAAAATAATATTAACTTTCGAAAATTCTATTTAGAAAAGAACAGACATTCACACATAAAAGAAAAAAGTGATTTAAATTTTCTATAACGTAAGTTACTGCATAGGCAAATTTTATCGAGTAGAATTATATGCTATCAGCATCTCGTAAATCTTATTTTCCATATTCGTTTTTGCATATTTTAGAGAAAAACTTTTTTATTGCTCTTATGCGACTTGGATACCGTAACACAAAGGAAAAATATTGAAAGAAAAACAGAAATATGTAAACAAAATTTTGCAGTTAAAGAAACGGAAGACATTAAATAATGTTTCAAGTATGTAAAACACTCACGTTCCATACTTTACATTTTACTAAGACGGTTCTCGGAGCATATCTTAACAGATGCCAACTCCAGATTCTGGTAGGAAACATGGGTTTGTGGAATTTTTATAGCGTGGTATATATTTCAAATGTTATCTAAAGCATCTATTTAAAAGTCATTAGAAAACATTTTAAATACCTTCGCAACATTGAAAGTTTGTTAGTAGAATCATGAGTAAAATTACCATTTACAGCACAGAAGGGTGAGAAAAATTGAATATATGAGTTATCTAAATTATATTAAATATCAAATATCATTTAACTTATTTTATAAATACAATATTTAAATTTGGTGTTAATTGGTTAGTAATTTATTTATTTTAAATAGTATGAATCATGTTATATTTACAAATAATATTTAGCAAAACTGTTGGAAGAATCTGATGAAACATAAAAAATTATACAGATTGAAATAACTTCGATTTCATATCTAAATATATAAAACTCAAAATTACCAGCCCAACAGTTATAACGTAATATATCTATACATAAATAAGCACACTTACATACACATATATATGTGTGTATACATATATGTATAGAAATATATATATATATATATATATATATATATATATATATATATATATCAATGTTATTCACCAAAAATATCTATTTAAAATTATCATTTTCATGATTAGGGTGCTGGTCTTCAGAACCGGAGTTTGTGGGTTCGA
>CM063510.1:162908188-162910688 GCA_032207245.1 Pardosa pseudoannulata
TCAATTCATACAATTAAATTTTTTGTTAATCTAACTCTTAAGACAGTTCTTAAACAGGATATAATTCATCGTGAAAAGAATAAGAGATGTTTATATTTGGGGGCAAGAGAGAGCTTTTCCCAGTTTTCTGAGAAAGACTGGAGTTGCTCTTTTCAGGTGTCTGATTGGACAAGACTGTTTACAAGACCATCTCTACAGAATTGGGGTGCTGGTTTAACCAGACTGGGTTTTGTGTAACTCTAGTTATCCAATGACTTTTGAATACATAATTAATTATGGTGTACTTTCTCAGTATGAGGATATTGCCTAAAAGTTTTGGAGAGCCCAGGAAGCATTAGTTTAGGCACTAATTGTTCAGAATTGATAAAATAAAGAAATAAATGCTTAAGTATGGACAAATATTTAGAGTCATGACCAAGAAAATACATGGGCTTAGAAACAACACATTGCTCAAAACATTCCATAACAGCTATAAAACTATTACGAGTGATGTCGTCCATTAACCAAAATTAAAGTAAAAATGTTTCCAGACACTCCTTTTAACTACAGCCTTGTAGGAAAATGTGGCACGAAAAAAATTCACCCCTTCCTGTATAAATCGTACATTATGTTCCGGTATAAACCGTTGTCTGAGGAGGAATTGAAAGATTATCGGAATATCAAAAATCCATTCCTAGTCGTTCCATGAATAAGAACCGACTGCAGTTGGTCTTACTATACCGAACTATGGCTTTTACAAGCTGGAGTCGCTTAACAGCTATTAACAGTTGTAAAAATAATGTTACATTGGCCCAGTGTTTGAGAGAGAAAGAAACTCATTAAAAAAAACACATGGACACATGTTTTGGTTAAATAATTTTATAAAATTAAATGCCTAAGGAATACAATTGGAATGCAACTTATCATTTGTAGATGTGGATGACTCCTCTGGATTCGGCGTCTATTTATACTCCCTTTTTTTTTTCCTCTATAAAGAATTCTCTCAATTTTCCGCGCGTTATCCTCTTTTTGTGGTAACCCTTTCCTAAAGAAGATCAGCACCTTACCTAGTAGTTAAAGCCCACAACTTATCTGTATTATTTTTCCCATTTTATAAAGATGTATAATTATACATTATCCCATTAACTTGTTACATTTTATGACTAATATTTCAAGAAAAAGAGATGAGCGAATGAACACAAGGCATTATTATTTCCTTGATCATTTTTCTCTGGTAACAATGTTTCTAAAAAAAAAGAATCAGAGAAAAAACAAGAATTAAGCACCGATGATGTCTTTGTTAAACATAGTTTAATGAAAATACAAAATAGTAAAATTAACACTATTTAAAATAAATACATTTGGGGTGTTTACAATCATTCAAAAAACCACAAGAGCAATGGTTTGGATGTTAATACTATTATTATTATGACTAGATCTATGATTCTGTTTTAATGTCCAAAGGACAATATTTCAAGGAATAGAAGTATACAAGTGCAAATGAATTATTTATCGACTTGTCCACAATTTGAAGAATTCCAGAGGTGAAAAAAAAAAATACATTTACGTTGATATTTTTAGCAAAAAAACAAACCGAAACACAAAGATAAAGAGTATCCTTCCCTTTATTTGGATTACTAAAATGCATTATTATTTCACAGGGCATTGTAGATGTCCCTGGCATGAAAGCGATAGTAAGCATAGGAACGCTCTATATGTATACCATAAGAAATGGCGGAATGTGTGAAGATAAGTACTATAGCTGTATAACGCTGACTGAAGAAATTTGGTCTGACTCCTAGAATTTTAAGAAAAAATCAAGAGAAAGAATTGGAAAAGATATACATCCTTACTTAATTACATAACAATAAAAAGCCCAATTTGTCATAGTTTGAATAATAATTATACTTAGAATTTTATTATAAATTCTAGTTATAACAATGTAAAAGTTTACATAGACAAAGTATGACAAACTGAAGCCCCAAAGTGATTTTTATTCAAGATACCATTATATTTCAACAGGATTCAAGCTATTAAACGTATGAAGTGGTTTCAAAATATTCATATTGCTGTACAGCAAAAGTCCGGAATTAGCCTATATTTAACGCTATTGTTAGTCTATCGAATATATTAAAGACACTTATAAATGGGAAATAAAGAGAAACGATAATAAATCCTCATTTCACATTATAATATTTAAGGAAATTAAAAAGTCAGATAGCTCGATGGAAAAGTGTTGTAAAACCGTAAATAAACTTGAAGTGTACAAATTACAAATTATGTTACAACTGGCAATGTCAGTATGTATATATCACTTTTTACTGTGCCTCCCTTTTCTTTTTTCATAACATATCTACGTGAATGTTTTTCTTATTTCTAAGCATTATTTAGTTTAATGCTTTCTTCATCTTAGTGTGTTAGAAAGAAACATTTCTGTAGCTTTAATATTTTTTCCTTTATATATTTGCATTATACCAAATTCTGCACGTTGTAAGAGCATTGCAATATGTGTTCCACCAGA
>CM063510.1:162918188-162930688 GCA_032207245.1 Pardosa pseudoannulata
AACAAAATATACGAAGCAATAAATAAAACTGTTAGTTAGTGTATGGGGGTGCAATATATTCAATAATAACCCCGCCAAATGCATGAATAGAAAGCAACGTCTAGATTACTTTAACTATGACTATGTATTTTTGACAGGTTTTGATAAATGACTTTCAAATTAGAAGTGTCTTAAAAGTGGTTTCATTCAAACCAAATTCCTTTTTATTTTAACTTTCTATTATTCGAAACACTCAGATATATTTGAAATATTTTTTTCTAACCCATTGTTAAGTGGCATATTTTACCACTTAACAGTGGGTCAATAACTTAACAGTGAAAAAATATCAGATACATTACGCTTTATATAATGCGTAACTTTCCTAACACGGAAAAGGGTAATTTAAAAGAAATCTTAGATACCTAACTTAACTGCCCTTAGTTACAACAAATATATTAAAATCCTTAGTATTTGAGCAATATGAAAAGTTTCAACTAAGTTCAAAATATAAGTGTAAATACACAAAAATGATTTCTTAAAGAAAGAACTTTATAGAATTTAGAAATTTAATGGATATATATATATATATATATATATATATATATATATATATATATATATATATATATATATATATATATATATATATATATATATATAAGCCCTTACAAGATAGCTCCTATGAATCAAATTATATTTTTCGAACTATTTTCTGACTGTTTTTGACTGCAGTCGTTAGATGTATGAGGTGATACATTTAATAAAATTTGAAATTTAAACATAATTAACTGTACACAAGCTTTATTTTAATAATTTTATTAACAGAGGTTATAGAAAAATTGGTCCACAAGAGAAATGTCTAAATCATAAGAGTAAATATGGTGAAATATAACCAGATACTTTCTCTGTTCTTTCTATATAGGGTACACCACCATAGACTGATAAAATGATCTTCACTCTGTTTATTGAGTGTGTACTTATAGCTAAGAACTAATAAGGCCAAAAAATAAGGTATCTGATTGTATATTTAAGATCATCTCCACACTAATTATAAAAATACTAATATCTGTCAAAAATAAATTTTAAAATATAAAGGAAGAATGTATTAATCAGTGTAAAAGCTCTTCGTCCCACTATTACGGTGTAGGATATTACCAAAAAGAAATAAAAACACGAAAACAAAAGCTTCTTAAGAATTATTTTAGTTATTTTACGGGTGTAGTTTCGACAAGCGTTGATATATGTCTTTTAAAAGAGTTGCGTTTTATAAGATATTTTTTCAACAAATTTTGTTTAATCGAAATTTAAAAATCCATTTTAATTTTTAGTATCCTTATAAATTTGAATTTTTATTTTTAATTGCGAAATAATTTGTTACATTTTGCATGATTGATATAAACATCGTATGTTTCATTAAGCATGTGTATTTCTATTTGCTTTCTTAAAGCGGAATATGATATTTTTTTCTAAAAATATAATTGTCTAATGACCTGTCGAATTAAAAGAAATATTAAAACAAATTTTGAAAGATAAAATAGGAAATAAAAAACAAAACCTTTGAAAAAATGACATTAAAACAGTATTTAAAACAGTATTAAGTAAATCGTTGCTAATTTATGGTATTGTTACTGCTTATATAGTTTTTTTATTTCATAAATATGCTAAAGTAATTTTCTATCTTATAAATTATTTTTGTTTAATCAACTTATTATTTCTGTGTATGTTTCGAAAGTGGGAACAGTGAGAATATCAAAATGTTTATGACAAAATTGCACTCTCTCCAATTGTATTAGAAAACATAGAATCGTTTATTTTAATTTTCATTGTTATCCAAATCTTGTCTTTTTTCTTTATGGCTTACATTCATTTTTTATTTTTCTTTATTTCTGGAACTTTATATGTATATATATATATATATATATATATATATATATATATATATATATATTATATATATATATATATATATATATATATATATATATATATATATATATATATATATATATATATATATATATATATATACATGTATATATATATATATATATATATATATATATATATATATATATATAATATATATATATATATATATATATATATATATATATATATATATACATGTATATATATATATATATATATATATATATATATATATATATATATATATATATATATATATATATACATATATAAACATATATATATATATATATATATATATATATATATTGCGCCTAGTCTGTGTATCCTTTTTGAAGCTATTTAAGAACTATAAACAAAGTACCTTTCACATTATTTACAATCACTGCAAACTACTTCTAAAACATACTATATTTGAATAAAAAATTCAAGATTGGAAGAAATACCGACCGTAACAGCTGTTCGATGAGTTCGTCGATGCAAAATTATTCGAAAAAAATACACGAGAACAAAAGCTCGTTAAGAACTATTTTATTTACCACGGTGTACGTTTGACAAGTTTTGATAAACGACTTCCGAAGCAGATGTGTCTTAAATAGGTTTTTTTTGCTTTATGAAATGTTCTTCATTCTAAAACTTCCTTGTAATCGAACTTTATTATTCATTCAAACTCTCTGAACTATTTTGTAATTTTTTGTCGATATGTTTTTTTCCTTTTATGTGTTAGAAAATATCTTATATGTAATAAAGATAAAAATATCATCGGCTTTCTTAAAACAGAAATATGTATAAAAACGTATTTGTATACATACATGTGTATCTTATACATACATGCAGCACAAAAATATTAATAGGAATGTATTTATTATACAGCTTGAGAAATAATCTGTAACTATTTCTATATTTCTTATAAATATATCGTTAAGAATGCTGTAAACATGTAATTTGTATGATATCTCCCCAAATTAGCGATATATTGGCGACTTGGCAAAATTTTTTTCCGACCCCTTTTTTCTGGATTTTAATAGAAGCTTGTGGAAATTTCCAGAAACCTCAAAGCTATATAAAGGGGTTGTGAGTTCTCATAAAAAAAATTCAGTCTCGCTCAGATCTGGTTAAAAAAAAGTAGGACCTGTGTTAATGCTCTCCGTATTTTTCTGAAAAAATTCGCCAAAAGGCTGCCAAGTTTTATCACCATCCGTTGTAATTGTGATTCATTTGACGTGTTAATAAATTGTTACTGTGTTTATCTTAGCTAAAGTTTATTCAATTAACTAACTTTACCCAAATATATATTATTTCGTAATGGCATAGTTAAATCATTTCTTGATTTATTTATAATCACTTGTTGAATGCTTTGCTTCTAAAAGTACCAATATCTTTAAAGGAAAATTTTAAAGTTTGTCATAAATTATAACGCTAATATAATATCTTATCTAAAAGTGAACAAATATCAGAAAATTAATACCAACGCAAGTTCGAATATTGTTTTAAGATAAAATGATGCAATAATATATAAAAAAAAGAAATAGTTCAAAATAATAAATTTTAAATTCCAAAAAATATTTTTATTATATGATAGAAAAACTAATCTAATTAAAAATTATATTTAAATGGGATTTATTTAGTTCATTTATACTCGATCTATGCGTGATTGCTTATTCGCCACTTTATACGTGTACAAGGTGTTATAGCTTTATTTTAATAAATAAAAAATGTTTGTACAATATACTGTCTCCTAAAAGTTTAGAATATATTTAATTTAAAAACTCTCTGTAAAATCGTAAAATTTAAATTGAATCTATGGTCGTTAAATCAAATAAGGATATTACAATACCCAAAATTTAATAGAAGTTCCACATGACAGAACAACTTTAATGGCCGTGTATAGCTTCTTTCCAAAAGAATAAATCGTATGAAACCTAGAACTTTATTTAAAAAAATAGATTTTTACATTTCAAACAAAGTTTATATGCAAAGTTTATATATATCCCCCAAATGTTACTTATATTTATTTTATACATGAAGCATACATTTGGCAACATATATTGAGATTAATTATCGTTGTTACAATGTACACAATTTTGGATGTAATAGTTACTTAACATATTATTCTGAAAGTCGAAACTAAAACATTTTCCTCCATTTCTCTCTACACTATTTTTATGTATTAACTTGAAAGGTTTTGGTGATGGTAGTTAACAAAATTTCGCTTTTGAAAAATACACAAACAAATGGCTAAAACAGCTGAACCAATTAGTGCTACCATTACGTTATAACCCTATTAGAGAAGATTTTAGAAACGGAAGGATTTTATGTATCTAACTATTAACATCAAAGTGCGGAGGAAGAGATTTCTACTAAATAAAAAAACTTAAACAAAGAGACAAAAAGTTGAAATGGAGCATTTATACTTTTCTTTTTAATTAAGTGATAAGTTAAAAGTGTGTTTTATAGGATTCTCTAAAGTTTTTTTTTCTGAAAATAAATTCTTAAAAGAAATATAAATGACATGAAAATTGTTATAAAATATAACTATAATATAAAATAGTCAATAAAAGTTAACAAATACTGTCCATTTAAAATCATGCAATAATAAAGGAAAAATAATTCAAAAATAATATTTTTAAATATTTTTAAATTATTTTTAATTGGAATGTTAAGAACAGTTACATAATTTTAAAAATATTTTTCAATGTCATTTCTTTACAACATTTATGCCTCATTAGTTATACAACAATTTTCAAACTATACAAAGTGTCACAAATTTATATCAATAAATATATAGAACGATTTGTAAAATATATATTCCATAAAATTATAGAACATATTTTGATTTATTTTCTATGTAACATCTTAAACTTATGGTCGTTAAATCAGGTGAAAATGTTGCTATACTAGTGTTAATTGAAGTTCGACCTAAATCTCACACAATCCAACAAGTTTAATGGCTGCGTATATCTCCTTTCTAAAAGATTATATCATACGAAACCTAGAACTTTATATATTTATGGCCTTTAAATCAGGTTAGGATGTTGCTATACTAGTGTTAATAGAAGTTTTGCCCAAAGTCCCAAACAATCCAAAAAGTTTAATGGCTTCGTATAACTAATTTCTAAAAGAATATATCGTACGAAACCTAGAACTTTATTTAAAAAAATAGATTTTTACATTTGAAACAAAGTTTATATTCAAAGTTATATATATATATATATATATATATATATATATATATATATATATATATCCCTAAATGTTGCGTATATTTACGATCACTTGAAGCATACATTTGGTAACATATATTAAGATTATTTATCGCTGCAACAATGTACACAATTTTGGATGTAATAGTTACTTAACATATTACTCTGAAAGTTGAAAGTAAAATATTTCCTACATTTCTCACTAAACTGCTTTTATATATTTTCTTGAAAGGTTTAGGCGATGCTAGTTAACAAAATTTCACTTTTGAAAAATACACAAACAAATGGCTTAAACAGCTGAACCAATTAGTACTCCCATTACGTTATAACCCTATTAGAGAAGATTTTAGAAACGGAAGGATTTGTGTATCTAACTATTAACATCAAAGTGCCGAGGAAAAGATTTCTTCTAAATAAAAAAAAGCTTAAACAATAGAGACAAAAATTTGAAATGGAGCATTTATACTTTCTTTTTAGTTAAGTGGTAAGTTAAAAGTGTGTTTTATAGGATTCTCTAAATTGTTTTTTTTTTCTGAAAATAATTTTTTAAAAGAAAGATATATGTTATGAAAATTGTTATAAAATATATCTATAACATAAAATAGTATATAAAAGTTAACAAATATCGACAAATTAAAATCATGCAAAAATAATAAAAATAATTCAAAAGTGTGGTGATTACACAATTTGCCGAAGATTGACGTCATATGCATCATTTCTGATTACGGACGTAATCTTCAGTAATTTAATAGTGTTATTAATAGTGTTTTGTATATAGTTTAAATATTGTAATGTATTTTTACATATTGTAATATGAATTCATTCATCTGTGTGATATTTGTAAAGTTTTCTAAGTGTCGTAGTTTTATTTGTGGCAACACATCTTCTTTGTAAATATGCAAATATCTGTATATGTTGACTCACTATATAAGAGTCAGTGTGCCAGTAGCACTAGAGATCGGTTGCATCGAGGGTGATAATGTTTGTGTTTGATGACGTTTATATATTGTATTCATTATACTATCTTAAATAAATGTCTGTGTCAATATCTATTTGTTTTATTTTAACTGTCCCGTGTGAATCCCTTCTGCGCATGGTTTTATATATATTTTGATCCCCGCGGATACTTCTTTTAGAATCGTCGAGCTATAGCAAGGTTCTCCATAAAAGTTATATCTTTAAATATTTTTTTTAATTGAAATGTTAAGAACAGTAATCTAATTTAAAAAAAATATTTTTCTATGTCAGTTATTTACAACATTTAAACGTCATTAGTTATACAACAATGCTTAAACTATAGAAAGATATAGATAAATATATAGAATGATTAGTAAAACATACCTTCCATAAAATTATAGAGCATATCTTGATTTATAATCTCTGTAACATCTTAAACATTAAATTGAATTTATGGTTACTAAATCAGATAAAGGTATTGCTGTACTAATATTAACAGAACACAGAGTTAAAGCAAAACTCGAGTAATCGAAGTATAACAATTGTGAATAAATACTTAAAATAAAAAATAAATACATAAAACAAAGATATATGATTTGAAAATTGTTATAAAGTATAACTATAATTTAAAATAGACTATAAAAGTTAACAATTATCGACAAATTAAATTCATGCAATAATAAAGGATAAAATAATTCAACAGTAAGATTTTTAAATAAATGAATTATTTTTTAATGGAAATATTAAGAACAATTATCGAATTCTAAAAAATATTTTTAATGTCATTTGATTACGACATTTAAACGTCATTAGTTATACAACAATTTTAAACTATAGAAAACGTCATAGATTTATATTTATAAATATATAGAATGATTTGTAAAACATACCTTAAATAAAATTATAGAACATATTTTGGTTTATAATCTCTGTGACATATTAAACTTAAAACTGATTTTATGGTCGTTAAATCAGATAAAGATATTGCTGTACTAATGTTAACAGAACATCGAGTTAAAGCAAAATCCGAGTAATCAAAGTGTAATAATTGTGAATAAATACTTTAAAAAAATAAATACATAGGAGAAAGATATGTAAATAAATAGGTATGTAAAGATATGTAAAGATATGTAAAGATATGAAAATTGTTATATGGAGAACCATAATTCAAAATATTCTATAAAAGTTAATAAATTTAGACAAATTAAAATCATTCAATAATAAATGAAAAATAATTAAAAAAGTAATATTTTTAAATAAATAAAGTAATTTTTATTGAAATGTTAAGAACAATTTTCGAATTCTAAAAATATTTTTTCATGTCATTTGTTTACGACATTTAAACGTAATTATACAGCAGTTTTTAAACTATACCATGTGTCATAGATTTATATTAATAAATATATAGAAAGATTTGTAAAGTATACCTTCCATAAAATTATAGAGCATATTTTGATTTATAATCTCTATGACGTATTAAACTTTAAATTGAATTTATGGTAGTTAAATCAGATTGAGATATTGCTGTACTAATGTTAACAGAACATCGAGTTAAAGCAAAACCCGAGTAATCAAAGTATAATAATTGTGAAAAAATACTTTAAAAAAATAAATACATAGGAGAAAGATATGTGATATGAAAATTGTTATATGGAGAACCATAATTCAAAATAGTCTATAAAAGTTAACAAATATAGACAAATTAAAATCATGCAATAATAAAGCAAAAATAATTAAAATGTAATATTCTTAAATAAATAAATTATTTTTTATTGAAATGTTAAGAGCAATTATCGAATTCTAAATATATTTTTTAGTGTCATTTGTTTACGACATTTAAACGTCATTAGTTATACAACAATTCTTAAACTATGCAAAGTGTCATAGATTTATATTAATAAATATATAGAAAGATTTGTAAAGCCTACTATCCATAAAATTATAGAGCATATTTTGATTTATGACCTCTGTGACATATTAAACTTTAAATTGAATTTATGGTCGTTAAATTAGATAAAGATATATCTGTACTAATATTAACAGAACATCGAGTTAAAGCAAAACCCTATTAATCAAAGTATAATAGTTGTGCAAACACCCTGCGTGAAAAATATTTCACAAGCTTATTTACGTAAAATATTATTCTCAAAAAATATTGTTTCATTTCAAATCATATTTCTACTAATCATCAAAAACGTGAGTATTTACGGTCACATGAAGCAGTAATTTGGTAAAGTATATTCAGATTAATTCTCTCTGAAACATCTTGAATTTTAAATTGAATTTATGGTCGTTAAATCAGATAAAGTTATTTCTGTACTAATGATAACAGAACATCGAGTTAAAGTCAAATCCGAGTAATCAAAGTATAATAATTGTGCAAACCTCCTGCGTAAAGAATTTTTCACATGCTTATTTACCTAAAATATCATTCTCAAAAATTACTGTTTCATTTCAAATCAAATTTCTACTAATCTCCAAAAACGTGATTATTTACGGTCACATGAAGCAATAATTTGGTAACGTATATTCAGATTAATTCTTTCAGCAACAATGTTCATAATTTTGTAAGCAATAGTTAATTAACACATTAGGCTGAAACCAGACAGTAAAATATTTTCCTACATTTCTCTCTAAAGGATTTTTATCTAACTACTTAAAAATTTTATGTAAAGCTTGTTAATAAAATTTCACTCTTGAAAAGTACATGACAAATGGCTAAAGCTGCTGAATCAATTAGTACGACAATTACTTTATAACCTGTAAGAGATGATTTTTGTAGTGAACGGAATAATTTGTGTATCTATTAACATCAATGGGGCAAAATTTGTACTCAATAAATTAAGAATTTGTTTTTATAAAATGAGACAATTTATTGAAAAGGAGCATTTAAACTATTTTGTTAAGTAATAAAAAAACTTTTTATAGGATTACGTAGATTCATTTTCTCTACAAATACTTTCTGTAAAACTGAAAACATATTAATTAAAAATTGTAAAATTTATAAATTTAAAATAATTTGCTAGAGCCGAAACCGTTTAAATTTTTCTTGCATTATCTATAATTCCTAGAGATCGACTGTTACACTTGGCAACTGTTAGAAGAAATAGGCAGTGATAGAACACTCTATCACTAACAGATGGCGTTAGTTGTACTCTTGAAAGAAAGAGTAAACAGGATAACGCCTCGAAACCGAGTCCGTTTAACTGAACTGAAAGAAATGTCAGTGTATTAAAGCGAAGGAAAGGAAACTGTTGTAAAATAAAGTGAAATATTAATAGACACTACTTAGACTGAGTTTCCCTACGATTTTACAATCAAAGCTTTGAGTGCTTTGAAGATAAATTTTGATACTCCCTTCTCAGACTTTTATATTATCACGAATGAAATTAAGATTTTTCGAAATCATTTTAATACTGACATCGAAACGCTAGCGAAAACTTCAATTGGAAATTACTATATTACAGTACAGTGATGTCATTCAGTGGAAAATTTAAAAACTCATCTTTGTTGGAATTTTATAAGAATCTCCTACTGCTACAATTCGATAATTTGGATAAATTTGCTATAGGATTGTTTTCTGTTTTTGGTCCTACTTGTGTGAGACAACATTCTCAAAAATGAAGTACACAAAAGAATTTTGAGAGATCTATCATATCCGATGAGTTCCCTAAACATCTTTCTATGTATACTTGTAACATATAAGTTTTATTTGTCAATAAACTTTTCCTAAGTAGTAAATAAAACCGAGATTTAGCCACTGTGGGCCTGGAAACTCTCTATTATAGAGTAAGGCAAGGTGTAACTACATGTTAATTGAATTATATTGTATGGTATGGTAATGTTTTGTAAAGTAGTATTTCCTTACTGTATTATTCAGAGTTTTAGTGCAATAGTGGTTAAAATAATTGAGCTTGTTTTTACACTTAGTCTGTTGACATTTTAACTAACGCACTATATTAGATGTTTATAGATTACACAGGATGAAAATAAAACTCATAACCTATACATAAATCACATTAAAAATATGTTTAACGAACCTGGAGGAAATGTCAGTATATTAACCCTCCTAGTGGAACACACCGAGGAAAAAAAGTCTCCAAAAATACGCTAAGTTTACGCTTGTTTTATTGTGTCAGCGACCAATGTGTTCTATGTTTTTTTACTTCACCCTTTGTCGACTAGATTGGAATACGGGAAACCCACCCTCATTATTGTCCCTTTACTTCCGGTTATAAATAGATATATAAATAGACATTATAGATTGTTAATTTTTAATAAACATAAAGATCGTCAAGTCTTGAAGATCATCCCATAAGAAACAATGGATTCTAAAAGTATTAATAAAAATATTTTAAGAGAATTACATTTTTTTACGAAAGTCATCCAAGATATTTAAGTGGTACAATTTGAGATACATCTGTTACCGCAAACGAAATACTTCGAAATAGAGATTGACAAAGCCATGAGAAGCTATCAGCGTCTTTGTGCCTCAGGGAGTAGGGGTGCATCCCTCAATAAATGTCAGTCAAATAGGGGTGCAGTTCTTAAACAATCGACCTGACCCTCCTACCTCAAAACTCCATGGGGGAAAGCGCTGGCAAAAATGTACAATACATCCATTTTTGGAACTCTTTTGGAGGTTTAAAATTGTACGTAACAACCGGCGGAATTGTACGTGCGAACCACTTAGAGGGTTAAAGCGAAGGAAACGAAACTGTCGTAAAATAAAGTAAAATATTCATCCCCTATTCTTAGACTACGTTTCCTCTCGATTTTGCAATTTAAGCTTTAAGTGCTTTGAAGATAAGTTTTGATATTTGCTTCTCAGACTTTTATATTATTACGAATGAAATTAAGATTTTTCCAAATCATTTTAATACTGAAAACGAAACTCTGCAGAAAATTTCAAATGAAAATTACTAATTTACAGTACAGTGATGTCATTCAGATGAAATTTAAAAACTCATCTTTGTTGAAATTTTATGCGACTCTTCTACTGGTGCAATTAGATAATTTGGCTATATTTGCTCTCTGACTGTCTTCTGTTTTTGGTCCTAATTACTTGTGTGGGACAACATTCTCCAAAATAAAGAACACAAAGAATGTTGACAGATCTACCTTACCCTTAATCCTAAACATCTTTCTATAGTTGTTACAAGTAAAATTGGTTTATAAAAAACTATTGTCAGAGAAAATAACACAGTTACATAGATATCTTTAGTATTTTTTACAAGTAGACATGTAAGTCATACTTGTCTTAAAGCTTTACCTAAAAAGTAAATAAATCCGAGACTTAGCCCCCGTGGGCCTTAGTGTGGAAACTCTCTAAAATAGAGTAAAGCAAGGTGTAACTACATATTAATGGAATAATATTGTATGGGATGATAATGGTTTGTAAAGTAGTAATTCCTTATTGTAGTACTGATAGTTTTCGTACAATAGTACTTAGAACAATTAATCTTGTTCTTACGCCTAGTCTGATGACACTTTAATTACTGTACTTCTTTAGTTGTTTATAGATTAATATGATTAAAATAAAACTCATTAACTATAAAGAACTCACATTTTAAAAAAAAACGTAAAAGTGAAATGGTATTAGTTTAATTATCTACTGAAAACCCTATGTTTTAATAACGTGATTATTAGTTTTCATGTTTTTCACTTTTAAAATTAAACATAAAAAGGTAGAGTGTACGAATTTTAATTTTGACTGACTGTACATACACATATATGAATATCAAGTGTGCAGATAATGATTTCTAATAAATTGTACTCTTTTAATTAAGTGTAATAAAGTGTGATAGTTTGCTAGTATAGTTTAACTGACTGTACATACAAATATATGAATATCACATGTGCAAAAAATATTTCTAATTAATTTTACAATTTAATAAAGTACAATAAAGTGTGATATTTAGAGACTTTAGTATTACCGTACATACATGTATATGAATATGACACATTCAGCAGAATATTTCTAATTAATTGCAAATTTTTAATAAACCGCTGTAAAGTGTGATATTTAGGTAATTTAATTTGACTGACTGTACATACAAATATATGAATATCCCACATGCAAACATTTAATTCTAATTAATTGTACAATTTAATAAAACGCAATAAATTGTAATAGTTATATAGTTTAGTTTTACCGTACATACAAATATATGAATATCACATATGCAGATATTGGTTTCTTATTAATTGCAAGTTTTTGATGAAGTGTAAGCGATATTAATATACTAATTAGTGGCGAATGATTCATGTCTAAATTTACATATTTAAGAACGCAATTAGTGCATTATGCAACAGAAAATGGAGATCGAGCTGAAAGTCAGAAATTGGGCATTCGACATTAATAATATGCTTACTTAGCACTGTAAATTAAAGCAGTGCAACAAGAGTTACATATAAATACAGTAATGATTA
>CM063510.1:162935688-162940688 GCA_032207245.1 Pardosa pseudoannulata
GATTCAATTCATAGATTTACAAGCCGAACGATGGCCGATCGGTTAGGGTGCTGGGCTTCGATATTGGAGTTTGTGGGTTCGAATCCCCCAGTAGCATGGATGTTTCTTAGCCGTTTGGAATAGTCTTTAAGCTGTAGATCCCGGTCTCATTAGCCCTCGTGTTCGCAAAAAGTAGACCATAGCACTCGGAAACAAAACCAATTCATAAATTCATAGATTACGTTCGTAGATTCAGCTCATGGATTCAACAAAATACCACATACAACCTGAATTGTATTATTTTGCCCTTTTTGTACCAATAAACGGGTGCTCACACACGCACGCACATGAAAATACTTTGGATGGACAAAAATGTAGAAACAATTCTCCAAACACATTTTTAAATGAAAATGTTTGTCAAAATAGTCTTTGCATGAAACATAAAATGTCATATTATTTTGAAGTTAAAAAATAAAAACAAATTAAAAAGTTTGAAAAAAAATTAAACGTTAAAATTCTTTATGAAGTTCAAACAATAAAATCGTGTTTGAATAGTACAAATTTCATTGAAAAAACATCTATTAAAATAAATTTCTTATTATTAAATCTTGTCAAATGTATATCTCAGGAGTTAAAAATCACTGATACTACCTGAGAAATTTGGATGTTTCGGGAGAGTTATGTTTCCTTAGGAAAGAATCGACAAGATTTATCTTGGTTTAGTTGGTTGGAACACATAGTCTACTTGGGAAGGTCTACTTTATTGCAACACAAAGGCTAATATCGTGATTAGAGTTACAGTTTACATTTCTACTACACAATTGATAATATGTCTAGAAACTACCAAAAAGTAGGCATGGGTCGTTAAAAATAGCTCTTTAAGACTCAATAGAACCAAAATTTGTACATTTTTCTTCCCACAGTCTTTTCACCTGTCAGTATGAATAAACAATTTCAAATCAAATACAAGAGCTATGAAATGTTTCATATTATTCAGCGTTAAGTAGTGTTTCTGATTTTGTTGTAAAAACATCAGAGAAATACACCAGCTAACATTGGTTGTGTATAATAAGTCCTCTGCTCCATGTTATCAGTATTACATGTGGATATTAGTTGTCACACCTGTAGGAGAGAATATTTTCTTAGAAACTTCTTCTATTCCGGGACTCAGATGAATCGGCTATCAAACGCTATTGTGGAAACGAAAGAGAATATTAAATATTAAGAATATTAAATATTATATAATCGCAATAATTTAGACACTTTTTAAAACGTAAATTTTCTTATGTGTTAGAACACAAAATGACACAAGTAATAGCAAATAAAAGAAATTCTAAAACATATCGGAAAGTTAAAAATAACAATAAATTTCTGAAAAGAAATACGTTTTGAATAAAATGAATTACGCAAAAAGAAAAACTTATTTAAGATGCATCTCTTTTGGAAGTCATTTATCAAAACTTGTCAAAAATACATCCCGGTTGCTAAAATATTTTTAAACAGTTTATCTTCAATTTTCATTTTATTTCCTTTCTGAATATTCTGTACCACAATAACTTAACTAACAGCTGTTACAAATATTACTTCATTTTGTTTATTTCTTTGATAAATTTTTAAATAATGGAAGTGAAGTATTTTACAAATATGCATTCTCTAGCATCTGAAAATGCTTGTCAGTTATCTGAATAACTAATATTTTAACACAGTTACAAAGTTAGAGGTTAATTTCAAAAGCACAATAACAATTTTTGATGTTATTATTTTATTAAAGAACTAGATTTAATTTGAACCAAGAAAAACACAAGAAAAGTAAATTCATTTTTACTCTCATCTTTTATTTTTTTTAGTGAAGTTGTTCAGGAATAAAGCTGCTGTAGACTGTATAATATATATATATATATATATATATATATATATGTGTGTGTGTGTGTGTGTGTGTATGTGTGTCTGTCTGTATGTGTGTATGAATGTATGTATATATTTATATATATATATATATATATATATATATATATATATATATATATATATATATATATATATATATATATATATATATATATATATATATATATATATATATATATATATATATATAAATATATATATATATATATATATATAATTTAGAGTTTACAAAATTTATTTGCATGTATATTAAAACTCATTAAACTAATCAACTTGAAAAATAAAAAATTTTGCGAAAGGTAAAATTCTCCTTTTTAATATTTTGTTACCTTTTATTTCTTTCCGAAACAAACTGATAAAACAGCATACCATTTGTACTGTAACGACTCGAGAAATAACTTTCGTTAATGTTATCGTTGCACATAATGATACGTTAAAACAATATTGTACTGTATAAATAAATTCTATTCTATACATATTTTCTTTATTTTCCATATCTAAAAGTAATATAGTATATACATATATAGATAGACAGATAGATAGATAGATAGATAGGTAGATAGATAAGTATCATTTAAGTTTATAAAATTTTCTGCATGTATATGAAAACACACTAAACTAATTAACTTAAAGAATAAAACTTTGCGAAATGTAAAATTCTCCTTTTTAATACTTTTATTACATTTTCCTTCTTTCCGAAACAAAGTGATAAAACAGCTTAACATTTGCACTCTAACGACTCAGGAAATAAATTTCTTTAATATTATCGTTGTACGTGATGATACGTTAAAACAATTTTGTACCGTATAAATAAATTTTATTCTATACTTATTTTCTTTTATTTTCCATATCTAAAAGTAATATAAGACTTTAATTTAAGTGATAGGATGATGGAATGACGTAATGAATATATTTTATGTCAATATTATAGATGTATATATATATATATAAATGAATATTTAATAAACACGAATAAAATTTTATATATATATATATATATATATATATATATATATATATATATATATATATATATATATATATATATATATTTGTGTGTGTGTGTGTGTGTGTGAATGTGTGTGTGTATATATGGGTGTGTGCTTGTGTGAGAGAGAGAGGCTCATAACTTAAGAAGAAAAATTAGATTAACATTCATATATATATATATATATATATATATATATATATATATATATATATATATATATATTTATATATATATATATATATATATATATATATACATATATATATATATATATATATATATATATATATATAGTTATATTGTATATATAAAAAAAAAAAAATGATAGCAGTCGATGAACCGTGTAGATTCGCATATAAAAAAAGTTAAATGATAGCCGTCGATGAACCGTGTAGATTTGAAGAATTCAGTAAAACTGTAAGTTAAGATTCTGCTGATAATAAAAAAAGTGACTTAGCATGGAAATCATATATATATATATATATATATATATATATATATATATATATATATATATATATATATTATATATATATATATATAATAGCTTCAATCATAAGTGTATATATATATATATATATATATATATATATATATCCTCACCACTTCCTATTATTCAATAGTTTCAATTATTCGAAATAAATCTAATCATGAAAATAAAATATATTATTGAATACAAGAGATTCCACTTTATACAAAATGGGTTAATTATATTCTCAAATGAAGAATTTCCTTATTTGCTTTGGAAATTCCAATGTTTGCAGTGAACTTTCAATTCGCAAGTTTATTATCTCATGATACAAATCGAAAGAATTTATTTAACATATTTGAAAATCAGTTTTTATGTTTCAAAATACAGTGCTGTATTTAAAGAGCTCTTTATAGTCCGATTAAAATTATTCATTGTATCAATATAAAATTATATTATGTAAACACATTTGCCATACTCGTAGTGAAAGATTCATTTATTCATTATTTGACAGTTATGCACTTGGAGAAAGATTTTGAATTTTAGGAAAGTGACTTTTTTTTCGTTTAATGTATATACTTCGGATTTACATGATCATAATAGGTGGGGTGGGAAAAGGAGTAAATCTTTCAGGTTTGTAAGGAGTATGTATCACATTATGGAATGTAAACAGAATTATAAATTATATAACAGAAGAATATGTTTCGATTAAATTATAATTCTAATTTTACGTTTATTTTACACTTTACAAACAACACACACACACACACACACACACACACACATATATATATATATACATATATATTAATATATATATATATATATATATACATATATATATATATATTATATATATATATATATATATATATATATATATATATATATATGTATGTAATGAGACTGACTTCTCGATGGGGGGTTGCAGTCATGGCCATAAAAATGATACCGTTTCAGCTAAAGACCTTTTTTAAGATAACTTTGAAGGACGGGTTCCCACTTCATCAGAGGGAAATACTAAAGGGTCAGCTAGCATGAAGTTCTATGTACAAGACACGTAAAATCTGGGTCAACATCTGTGATAAATTTCTCTAGTAAAATCTGTCTCCTCTAGCGTGTATCTCCTTTTTATTTAGAAATTTCCTAAATTGTCCGCTAGGACCATGTAGGTTTATAATTGGCCAGGCCTCTTCTCTGATTGCGTAACCTATAGTGGTCAATTTATGTTAGGGGTTAAAAAGGGGAATGGGAAATGACGCGGGAATTTTTACCCTTGACTTAAGTTTTAAAAACCCCTGAGACTTTTCCTTATATATATATATATATATATATATATATATGTGTGTGTGTGTGTGTGTGTGTATGCATGTATATATATATATATACAGAGAGATAAAGATATATATGCTATTTTCGAGTAATGAACAAAAAGTCAACTAAAATTGAAATACACAAATTTAACGTTCGTAAAATAGAACAAATTTCTTACATGTTAATATCAATTGTTTAATATAATTTTACGACGATGCATAAATAATTACAAGAGATATAAGTAAATTGAATTGCTTGGTCAAATCTTCTCTTTGTGAGAGTTTGGCACACACTTAAGAATTTAATACTTAAATCATGGTTATAAATTAGATGTGAAAT
>CM063510.1:162953188-162955688 GCA_032207245.1 Pardosa pseudoannulata
TCTGTCTGTGAGTAGAAAGATGTCCGTTTTAGCATCTCTGAAATAAAGTTTTAATTATACTTGTGCCTTTCTCTTCAATGTCGGCCGACTGCATTTTTATTACTACTAGCTGTTTAGTTTTCTCTTTGTCCAGTATGTTATTGATATATATATATATATATATATATGTATAAATCCTTTAAATATATATATATATATATATATATATATATATATATATATATATATATATATATATATATATATATATATATATATATATATATATATATATATATATATATATATATATATATATATATATATATATAAATATATATATATATATATATATATATATATATATATATATATATATATATATATATATATATATATTTTATATATATATATATATATATATATATATATATATATATATATATATATATATATATATATATATATATATATATATATATATATATATATATATATATATATATATATATATATATATATATTATATATATATTATTATATATATGTATAAATCCTTTAAATAAATATATATATATTTAAAGGGAGATATTGGGTTTATATATAGAGAGAGAGATAGAAGAGATGCATAGAGAATAACAAACACTTATAATCTACCAACCTGTTTTTTTTTTTCGAGACATATCTGATATTAAAAGCATTGCTTTTACCTTAATTACACTTTCTTAGGTATCCCAGAGGAATACCGTATTTTGCCGAAAATAAATCCTTGTTTCTCTTACCTCTAAGCGATGAACTAATAACAAATTACCTGAAATCTCGTCCCGTGGGTTTTCTTCAATACTTTGGAGTACACCCAAAACATAAAAAATATAGGTAGTAAAATCGGTCGTTGATTTTTCTGTGTTATTTATACTAATTTAACCTTAAAGATTTAATATATAAATATAAGACTAAGTAACGACTCATGGTGATGTAATCCGATGAAAATCTCTAAGTGTTGGTAGCAATTTAAAATTACCAGAAAAATAATGTACTCCAAATATTTTTTTTAATAACAGGCTAAAAAATTTGTCGTTGTGTACTTCAGAGTACAAAATTGACAGCCTTGTTCATACAGCACTTCAGTCTTTTTATTCAAGGTAGAGTTAAAAGCTGGTGCTGCACTTTTACTTGTAATATTTTCTTGATACTGTGGTTGATAGCAAAATGACAAACCCAACAAGCCGAGACCGATATGGATGATTGCAGACTCATTAAGTCTTATTCAGATAAGAAAATATTATAGCAATTTTAATGGATTTCAATCAACAGTAACGGCATATCATTGTATCAAAAGAGCTTAGGACAGAAACTGAAAGAAACTAAATATTAATAGTCATAGCTGCATATGAGATTTCATGGTATTTCTATCAGTGTATGTTTTGGTTTGGTTTGGAGTGCTACGGTCTTTTCAGAACACGAGGGCTAATGAGACAAGGACCTACACCTTAAAGCCGATTCCGAACGGCTACGAACATCCATGCCACTGTATGATTCGAACCCACGAATTCCGGTACCAAAGGGCAGCACCTTAACCAATCGGCCATCGTTCGGATTTTTCAGTGTATGAGTTTTTTCAAAAGCAAGCTGACTAAGAGTCACTTTTAAAGTTTGAAGATTTAACTATTGACCCTCATTTACACAATATACTCTTTATCTGACTTTATCTGACCAAAAACAAAAAATAAGTGTCATCAGGCAAAGTCCCTTAATGTGAGGCTAACTCGACTCCCAAACCTGAACCCATAATACTCTTGGTTTTGCGGGCATTTGAAACATCTAGATAGTCTTGATAAACCAAAAACTAAACCTGATATGAAAGACAACATTTCGTGACATGTTCTCAGCATTTCCCTGGACACACAGCGGTCGACTGTAGACTATGTCACGATTTCAAACGGTATCTGCTGAAAAGAATGAGCCTCATGTTGAACATGTTATTTGTATTAAACTTTTTTAACCAAAAGAAACGTAGCTAAATGTGTAATTTATCAAAAACGCCATCTGATGATAAAATTTTGAATTAAATGTTTTCCACTCAAATTCTCTTTATTGTGTCCTATACAGTACTTTATAGCATTCTAAATAATAGTTTGACCAGTAAATTTTTTAGTCAATTTTTTTCAATCATATTATAGAGACCTATTACAACTGCAAAACTATTCACATCTGATGATTTTATTATTTCTCGTGCAAAAATTAAGCATTTATTTTTATTTTCCAAAATACTGGTTGGCGATAACGCCTTAAAAATTTCCTTTCTATCTCATGTCTTTTTGGAACACTATATTCTCACTTCACTACCCATAGAGAAAAAGACACAGTTTAGAATTTTTTATTAATCTAGAAAGTTAAGAAATAAGTTGACTGGCAGTTTTAATTATAAATTTAATTATTTAAAAATTTTAATGAAAACCAAGCTAAGATAAGACATGGCGAAAAAAATGTAGAAGGCATTTTCACAATGGCTTTTCAGAAT
>CM063510.1:162960688-162963188 GCA_032207245.1 Pardosa pseudoannulata
TCAATCCTAGCTCTGCAAAATGAGTCAAACTATTAATGTGATTAAAGAAACTACAGCTGTCATTTTAAACTTTCCTCATGTACAGTTTTAATTTTAAACTTACTGATTCTGAGAAATGATTTTAATAGGTAATATGTAGGTATTTATCTAATATTATCTAAACTTCAAAATAAAATCCCCATATTTACTTAAGTTTAAACTTGCACAGGACTGTATATGTATTTTTTTTTCATTTAAAACATGTATATTGCTCACTAAAATCATTTTTGGCATTGAACAATATAATATTTTAAGCAAAATGTCTACAAGGTACGTATCATATTCTAGGGTTAAAGAGCTGTAACTAAAGTATGCTTTTAAAACAGTGGATTTCCACTGGTACCGTGGAATAGCCTAATACTATAATAATATTACATATGCAACAAAAAAGTGACATAAGTTAATCTATTCTTTATATAAAAAGAATACTATTATTTAAATTTCAAATGCAGCTGCATAGAAATTTCTCTGTAAATTTTCATTACTACTCCGTACACTTATGTATCAAAGCAACTAACTTCAATTTATTGTTAAAGATAGACACATAATCCTGTCAAAAGATCATATAGTTTCAAAGATGTCAAGTTTCCTTAAAGTTTTGAAGAACAAAGTTTGTTGTAAAGTTTAAACTTTTAAAGTTTAAAGTTCCCTTTGAAATGTTATAATTCCTTTAGTTCGATGAATGGATTTTAGATACTTCTGTACCATTATACAAATAAATATCATTCTTTTAACTATTGTTTTGAGTAACCCTTTGCATGTGGAGTATAGTTCAGAAAAACATGTGAAAAATGAAAATTTTTCTCTTTGATTTTGTTTGTTATTATTATCAAAATGTCAGAAATAGACTATTTTTGGAAGAAAAAATTAAACGAGATAACTATTATATACGATATTTTCACTGACATGAGAAATGTTAATGAATTACAGTAATTTTTGTTGAAATTACAGGAAAATAAATGAAATGATATAATTTCCTGGATAAATATTGTTACGAATTTCGCAAGTTGGCACGCATTTTTGCCGTATACTGTGTATTATAATGGGTAAATCATGTATTTGGCGAGATATTGGCTCGTAGGCGATGTTTTTGGAGACTAATTTTTGGCGCCAAGTTTGGCGATTTATAGCCAAATTTGTCGACTTGGTGACTTTCTTGGCGACCGTTTGTACCTAGTACTTTCTAGAATATTCCAGTTTCTCCCGAGGATATAAATACCGGTGGCCGATCCTGATCGAAGTTCAGTTAGCTGAGAAATTTGTAGAGGTAAAGACCTACGTTGTTTGGGGTTAAGAGTTTTAGTGAACTATCGCCTGTGCTAGCCAGTTCTCGCGGTGTTGGCTGTTGTATTCGTGTTTTCCCTGTATTACGAATAAAGTGCTGTTATTTTTGCTATCTTAATTCAAAGTCTACTCAATCCACGAACGCTACGCTTCATAAATTGGTAACAATATAATAAACGAATACAACAATACTTTCCCTTATATAATAATAGCCTAAGTTATCTTGTCCTTCTGTCCTCGAATTTATGAAGCGGTTGTACCGGAATGGATAGAGGCATCCATATTGGATTCTTGAGGAGTTAGGCTTACCAAAATTCAAAGCGAGTTCAGAAAAGTTTGAAATCCACTCCTTTCTCCCTTTTCGATCGTTTAATTTCATTATTTCAAGCCCTATTTTCCCTGGTTAAGAGCCGGCAGTTATTGAATTCATCAATTTATCACATTATGTGCCGGTCTCACCAAAGTCATTTAACGGCTAATAGCAATCAATGGTGAAACGCTATTCTCCGT
The DNA here is from genome assembly GCA_032207245.1 of Pardosa pseudoannulata. Lineage (NCBI taxonomy): Eukaryota > Metazoa > Arthropoda > Arachnida > Araneae > Lycosidae > Pardosa > Pardosa pseudoannulata. Next base: position 162,962,522 of record CM063510.1, read on the forward strand.
TTAAACAGAGATTAATCGTGGTTAGCCATTAAACGACTGTGGTGACACCTGCCCTATAAGTAACATAATAAAATTTTATAGAATTATGACGTCATTCCTTTAACCATCTCATTTAATAATTCCTTATTTTAAATTATTTAAATGTCTGTATTATTTTCATACGTTTTATCACTGAACTTAGATATTACGTAAATAATTTTCTTTTATATTTGGCTTTAATAGACTAGGTACATATGTGATAATTTAAAATTAATCATCGATAATTTTGTGTTGCAATGAAAGTTTTACCGCCGGTATTAAAAACAAATTCTTTTCATAAAAGTCTAGGAACCTATTTCTCGGACAAATAAATATCTAGCGTTTAAGTTACATCTTTTTGAAAATTAAGAATTTCGTTCATTTGTGTGTTGGTTTTTCATACATAACCACACGGTTCGCAATCGATTCACTGAATTTTTGACATCATTTATATATACCGCCAAATAATCACTGTGAATATTAAAGTTTCTTCTGTCCATCCTATCACGTAATATGATAAGATAAATTAAGGTTGGAATCTAACATGCGGTCAGTAAAAATAAACAATTTCTGGAGCCTGCACCAGATAAGTCTCAGCCAAAAAACGAACCACTTTCTTACTTGCCTCATAGGGTACTTTACAATTGTC
>CM063510.1:162970688-162973188 GCA_032207245.1 Pardosa pseudoannulata
CCCATAGGCTTGACCTCCAGAGGTATTGATTAAATACGACTTATGATCAAGTGGTTCCTCGTAATTTTGAAGCAGATACCAAGAAGAAGACCTATCGGTTTTTCCTGGTACCCCCAGAGGTATTGATTAAATACGACTTATGCTCAAGTGGTTCCTCGTAATTCTGAAACAGGTACCAAGAAGAAGACCTATCGGTTTGTCCTGCCACCCCCAGAGGTATTGATTAAATACGACCTATGCTCAAATGGTCCCTCGTAATTTTGAAGCAGGTACCAAGCAGAAGCCATAGGCTTGGCCTGCCACCCCCAGAGGTATTGATTAAGAACTTAGAGGACATTGTGATCACGAAAATATTTTACTCTTACCTTTAGCAAACATGGCGGATCTTAGACCGGCTCGGGTTCCGAATCCACGACACTCCAGTTAAGCTAGCGTGTCCTTTTCGAACTGAGCAACCGCGGCTCTCACATAATACATAGAAATATTTAATTTAAATTTATATCAGAAATTTATATAAAACAAAGTGAGGCCAAAATAAGATATCAGCAATTAATTTAATTAATTAATACGATTCAAACTGTAAAGGGAATTGATGAAAAAACTATAAATCTAAAAATTAGTGTATTATTCTTACAATCGTATTCAAAACTTAAAAAGGTACTAGAGAGTACCAGAGATTTTTCTTTTAAATTAAGTTGTATCTGATAAATTATTTCATAGCCATTACTTTAAGCCTTAACCCCAGGAGATATTTCCCGCACTGTAAAATTTTCAAACATTACTTAGCGGTAAAGCGAGAAAGAAGGGAGTATTTGTGAGAAAGATCTCCTGGGTAAAGGGAAACAAGCAGAGATATATAAAGTTTTAAAAAGCATTAGAAGTAGAATTTCTTTAGGGACGTATTTATTTTATCTCCAATTTAAAGTAAGTACTCCGGGAGAGGCATTTTCTTTTGCATTTAAAAGTATTTTTTTGGTTCAGCATTTTATTACTTTTTTGGAGTTTTTATTGTGTATATGCCTTTAACTACAATATGCCTTTTATATATTATAAATAATTTCTTTTTCATTCTATAATCTGTAACTGCATTTGTTAACATCTGTTGCTTCTCAACACGGTATGCATCATACGCATGTTACAATAGAAATAAAATAGAAAATATATTTGGTGGAAGTGTCAGTTAATGTGTTTTTAATTTGTGCACTTACGTTTAATATATGATATTATAAAGCAAGTTTCTTCCACTTTTCACAAATTGGAAACATACATACCATTTACATCTTGAAAATGTATACATATAAATAATTAATACACACACACACACACACACACACACACACACACACATATATATATATATATATATATATATATATATATATATATATATATATATATATATATATATATATATATATATATATATATATATATATATATATATATATTATATATATATATATATATATATATATATATATATGTATATATATATATATATATATATATATATATATATATATATATATATATATATATATATATATATATATATATAATATATATATATATGTCTATATATATGTATATATGTATGTATATATATGTATATATATATGTATATATATATATATATGTATATATATATATAATATATATATATATATATATATATAATATATATATATATATGTCAGTTCTATTAGTTAATATAATGATATTCATAAGGACAATGCTATTAATTTGAAAATATCATTATATATTATTATGATTATAGTGAATCCTATTTTGAAATAAATGACTATAGATTTGAAACTGTTAACAGCTGTACCAATTTAGGTTCCAAAGTAAGTGTTAATCAGGATAGTGATCCAAAAGTTCTCAACAGACTTTTTGCCGCTACCAGATGTTTTTTTGGTATCCACAAATATCTTAAATCGAATCTCATAAACAGAAAAACAATGTCATAACTTTATAAGCCACTGACTCTACCAATACTCTTATAAGCTGCTGAAACATGGACACTAATTGAAAGAAACAAAGAGACTCTGGCTGTTTTCGAAAGAAAAGTATTCCGCAGCATTTTAGGAGGTGTGAAATGCAACGACACCTGGAGAAGAAGAACAAATTCCGAAATCTGTAAGATTTTTAAGGAGCCAGACATTATAAAATTCATTTCTATTCAACCTTTGAAATAGGCAAGAGACGTGATTAGAAAGAATGACGACCGAACCACCAATAGGATCTTCGAGGCTAAACCATTAGGAGCTCGTAAAAGGGATAGACCACGAATTCGGTGAATTGACTGCCTTGAAATAGACTTAAAGATCCTAAAAGTTAAAAAATGGAAGAGTCTAAGAAAAGAGACGTCTGGAACTCGTGTCTGCGGAAGACCATGGCCCACCCTGGTCTGGCACGCAATTGAAGAAGAAGAACTATTATGATTGAAAGAAGAATGAAATTAATATAAAATTAAAGTACGTTTATTATACAAGAATTT
>CM063510.1:162978188-162985688 GCA_032207245.1 Pardosa pseudoannulata
GATTTCGATGATTTTTATATCATTTAGAATCAGAGGAAGAAAGTATTCGACGATAGAATATTTATTTTAAATAAGGATACAATAGTAAACGTCTTTCGACATTCTCATTAAAAATTCTTATTTAATGTTTTCTTATTTTTAAATAATATCATATCAATTTTGTATTAGAGATTTAGTGTATTTAATTACTTATTGATATATGTTTTCCAACAACTTCTGCTTGTATTTTTTCACTTTAATTTAAACAATTTTTATATCATGCAATTTCTATGAGTAACACACTATACTATTTCTTTTAAGGAAATGTGAAATTTTTAAACTAACCTAAGTAAAAAAACTACTCATTTTTTTCTTGTTCTTGTAATATTTAAAAATTTCTTAATCTGTTTGTTAAAGAATTATATTAGATTTTTTTTATAAATTATATATAATTTTTGAATGAAACTTAAAAGTATTTTTAAAAAAATTATTTTTTATGCTTTTATCTGTGTGTGTAATTGAAATGCTTTAAAGATGTTTTTATTCAGACAAACAATGTTTCTTCACTATGTATAAATTTATTCCTATTTCCAACTGTAGAAAATTACTTATTATATGTACAAACGTGTATCAATATTTAAAACACTGTTTATATGTACAAACGAGTATCAATATTTAAATCACTGTTTATATGTACAAACGTGTATCACTATTTACATCATTGTTTATATATACAAATGATCATCAATATTTAAAGAACACGTTTTTAAAAATAAAATTAAAAATGTAATTAATCTAAAAAGGAAATCTAAATGATGTCAATACGAAATGTCAGTACTGTGGAATATCAGTGAAAAGTTCAAGCTTCTGTATTCCTTCACCTCCATTTTACTGTCTTAAAACGAATGATATTCTAACACATTTTCTCACTCTTGGATACTGCATAGTTTTTTTGATACGTTTTTCCTTCATATATCTAGACATATTACGGTATACTCTGTTCACCTTACCCCAAGTATGTTTCTTCGTGAAATTTAGAAAAACTGGGTATCACTGACACAGAGACGTATAGATTTTAAAAAGATTTCTGACTCATCAGTTGCTTTCATAAAGCATCATAGGGATAAGTAACCTAATATGTAGTAGAGTCCATAAATACTTAAATTCATGGAAGAATACCTCATTACATCAGTCCACGATTATATCAGTCATGGTTGTGTAAATAATTTAATTTTAATGCTTATCTTCTTTGCTTACTTTCGGTGGTTGTAATTTTGAAGATAAGAAATAAAAATTATTTATATTATTTTGAGACAATAAGTCAAATATATACATATAATTATATATATATATATATATATATATATATATATATATATATATATATACATATATATACATATAAATACATATATATACATATATATACATATATATACATAGAAATACATATATATACATTATATATATACTATATATATATACTATATGTATAGATATATATATATATATATATATATATATATATACATATATATATATATATATATATATATATATATATATATATATATATATATACATATATATATATATATATATATATATATATATATATATATATATATATATATATACATATATATATATATATATATATATATATATATATACATATATATGTATGTATGTATGTATGTATGTATATATATATATATATATATATATATATATATACATATATAAACATATATATATACATATATATATATATATATATATATGTGTATATATGTGTGTGTGTTTGTGTGTGTGTGTGTACCATTTAATTAATACTGTAGGGAAATCGCCGAAATAGCTGATCTGATTTTAACTGAATATTGTGAAAAGGCAGCAGAAACATCAATCTCACCTGCATTAGAATTAAACACGCTTTGCCTTTATCGCACTGAAATGAAATCTCTCACTTAAGCTAGCCTTAAATCGCGAAGATAAGTAAGCAAACCGTGGCAAATTCTAATCGCAGATCGATCACTGCTAAAGCTTGCCTTTACGACTCATCCATCACTGTCCCCCTGGGAATACGGAAGAGAGAGTTCGCGAAAATGTGTGTTTCAGTGATTGGAGAGAATGTATTAGCAAATTGTAGAGTCCTGTGTAATATGTTCCCTAATAAGAATGCCAATTTCCCCACTTTGTCATTTTCGAAGGCTGCACGTTTCTGTTTATGATATAATGCAAGGTGTTTATGACATTTAGAGGAAGTGCATTTGATCCATCACAACTTTTCTGTTTCATCCAATCCAAATATTTTAATTACGTTAGCATTAGATTGAAGTCTATGGTTTTGTAAATCGATTTTGTAAATTTTTTGTTAGCAACTAGCAGTTTTATCTGAAACACGACCAAATATGCACCAGGATTAACTACAGTAAAACTCCGATTAAGTAATCAGCAAGGGTATTTATATTGAAAATTAATGAAAAAATATTTTACTAATACTTTTTACAAACTTCGAACATTTTTCAGTTTGGAATGCGGGGGCCCCATATTTTTCTTTATTTTTATTGTTATCTTTCCCAATGTTTATCTCTCCATTTAAATACAGTCTATTGTTTTGCTACACGAGGGTTAATACACTCCCATGAAGCAAATGCTCGTGTGTTATTTCAATTGATTTTTTTGCCATGGAACTTCAGCAAGTCGAAATAGTATGTTTATGGAATTTTTGAGATTCACTGCCATGTAAAATCATGTGCTGTATGAAGAAGTAGTCGATAGAAGCTAGGCATACTAATGTTTTGAAAACTGTAGCAAGGGTTGGTGAAGCAGTACATAGTAACTTGTTATTGAATATAAAGTGTGTTTGTTTAACCCATGAGGAATCTCGCTATCTGTAGTTAAACGAAAACGTTCGCCGGTGCATATTTTCTTAACCAAATACCAACAAAATTGCTTTTGATAATAAAAAGAAATTTATATTTCACAAATACTTTATTAGGAATTTCAAATATATTTTAGAGTATTTAAAATATTAGTTTTTAGAAGTGTTATGAACTGTAGATCTTCTTATTAACATAACGAAAGTACAAAGATAAGAAACTTAACTCACATCTTTATATTTCATCATTATATATCATTTTTAAAATATATAACAATATATTTTTTACAGCATCTCTTCTTCGACCGCAAACACTAAATATAAATACAAAAGTGTATGCGTGTACACTGGACCTCTGATTCCTGAACAAATTAAAGGTATATCTTCCTAAGAAAAATATACAGAGAAAATTGCGGAAATGCATGTTATTACAGTCTAGAATACCTATCAAATAACTACTGAAAATCTGGAAAGTTTATTCCTATTGGTCATTTTGTGTGGAATGTTTTGTAATGCTAGGGCCTCAGAGGTCTTCGAGGTTAAATAAAATATAGCTTTTTATAAAAAAGTTTCTTGGATCTATCATAATTTTATATTGCATCATAACATACAACAATAGCATTATTATTATGGATAACTGCTCTCTGCGTAACCGGTAAAACTAATCTTTGATTATGAAATTCAGTGTTTTGATTTCCAATGCAAGAAAGACTGTCTATAACCGTGCATAATTGAGTTTGAAAAATAGGTACAGGTCTGTTTAGTTGGAATATGGGGCCTCTTACTTTCTTTTACTTTATTTTTATTTTTCAAAATGAATTTCTTTCCATCTAAATGCTATCTATTGCTTTGCTGCACGACATTTAAATACACTCTTGTGTAGCAAAAGAATAGACTACATCACTGTTATCCAAGACTATTCATTAAAAGTGTGTTTTATTTTATCCTTTCATATTTGATTCAGCAGGATGCTTATTCATCTAAAGAAACATTTTTTCATACGGGTATTTTAAAGTATTAATTATTTATAACTAATATAATTTCTCCAGATTATGTTGTGTTTATTACATATAGCTACAGAAGAAGCTTCAGAGTACAATGAATTATATGTGCTTATCTTTCTATCCATACATACTGAGACACATTTATGTTGACGTTTATACGTTAGTTTTATTTTGAAAGGTATTCACATTTTTTTCTCTAAATATAGAGTCATTCTTTTATACTTTATATTATTGTACAGGAAACATGTATATAAAGTAAAGAAACTAAAGTACACAATCAAAAGTCTGAGAAATAATAAGAAATTCTTCTCTCATATATAAACTCATATATGAGAAATGTACTGAACTATATCGTTAATAGAACAGTAACTGGACCTGATATGTTTGATTTAGAAACGTGAATTATACGTGTTTTTCTATACATACATACTTACATACATTCATGTTGACGTTTATACGTTAGTTTTATTTTGAGAGATATTCACATTTTTTTTCTCTAAATATAGAGACATTCTTTTATACTTGATATTGTTGTACTGGAAACGTGTATATCAAATAAATCAACTAAATTAAACAATCAAAATTTTTACAAGTCTGAGAAATAATAAGAAATTCTTCTCTCATATATAAACTCATATATGAGAAATGTACTGAACTATATCGTTAATAGAACAGTAACTGGACCTGATATGTTTGATTTAGAAACGTGAATTATACGTGTTTTTCTATACATACATACTTACATACATTCATGTTGACGTTTATACGTTAGTTTTATTTTGAAAGATATTCATATTTTTTTCTTTTATACTTGATATTGTTGTACTGGAAAAGTGTACATAAAATAAATCAACTAAACTACACGATCAAAATTTCTCTGGGAAACAATAAGAAATTCTGCTCTCATATATGAACTCATATATGAGAAATGTACTGAACTATATCTTATTAAACAGTGACTGGACCTAATATGTTTGTTTTAGAAACGTTAATTATACGTGTTTTACTATACATACATACATTCATCTTGACGTTTATATGTTAGTTTTATTTTGAAAGATATTCACATTTTTTCCCTCTAAATATAGAGACATTCTTTTATACTTGATATTGTTGTACTGGAAACGTGTATATCAAATAAATCAACTAAATTAAACAATCAAAATTTTTACAAGTCTGAGAAACAATAAGAAATTCTTCTCTCATATATAAACTCATATATGAGAAATGTACTGAACTATATCGTTAATAGAATAGTAACTGGACCTGATATGTTTGATTTAGAAACGTGAATTATACGTGTTTTTCTATACCTACATACTTACATACATTCATCTTGACGTTTATATGTTAGTTTTATTTTGAAAGATATTCACATTTTTTCCCAATAAATCTAGAGAGTCATTCTTTTATACTTAATATTGTTGTACTGGAAAAGTGTATATCAAATAAATCAATTTAAGTACACAATCAAAATTTCTCTGAGAAACAATAAGAAATTCTTCTCTCATATATGAACTCATATATGAGAAATGTACTGAACTATATGTTTAATAAAACGACTTTACCTAATATGCTTGATTTAGAAACGTGAATTATACCTGTTTTTCTCTACATACATACTTACATACATTCATATTGAAATTTATATGTTAGTTTTATTTTGAAAGATATTCACATTTTTTCTCTAAATATAGAGTCATTCTTTTATGCTTGATATTGTTGTACTGGAAACGTGTATATCAAGTAAATGAACTAAAGTACACAATCAAAAGTCTGAGAAACAATAAGAAATTCTTCTCTCATATATGAACTCTTATATGAGAAATGTACTGAACAATACCGTTAATAGAACAGTGACTGGACCTAATATGTTTGATTTAGAAACGTTTGAAGTACGACAAAGGTAGGAGACTGGCCGCATTATTAGGTCATATATTGGATGAAACTGCACAATTTGCTAACACATTCCCAAACACATTCAATGTAATTCCGTGGAACTTCAAAACTTCCCCCAGGGCATTAATACATGGTTCAGAATGCTGCATTAACATTATGTGGAGATTTTAGGAATTGCAATGTTAGGTCTGCTGTAATAGAATAGGTTCCCACTATTGAACACACCATTTAAGTAACATAAATGTACACATTGCGATCGCATTAATGTGATCGCTTCCTTGATTACACCATTTTTTTTTTAGTTTTAAGTACTTCTAGTTTTCAACTTTTTTAAAGATTTTAAATTTTATTAGTTTTTACTTTTTTTAATTTTAATCTCATTTGAGTCCCTATTTTGTACTTAACATTTCTACTTGAAATGTATTGAAAATTTATCTTACAAATGGCTTGAGCTCTGTGTAAAACAAATAATCAGTAAATTTAGAGTATAAACATAAAATAAAAGAAAAATGATACATATTTTTACCCTGTACCAAAAATTAGGAATTGTAGTTTCACCAAATGTGAGCATTATTATAAGAAATATTATTCCTAACTGTGTTGGTGTTGTTGAATACAACATTTTTAAACACAAAATTTCTTGAATTAATAAGAAATATAGAGTAATACTGCTGCTTGGGTGTTAAAAAAAATGAAATTTAAAAAATAAAAAATACAGTTTAAACTGTGTCTATACCTATCGTTCTAGTATATATATATATATATATATATATATATATATATATATATATATATATATATATATATATATATATATATATATATATATATATATATATATATATATATATATATGTATATATATATATATATATATATATATATATATATATATATGTATATATATATATATATATATATATATTTATATATATATATATATATATATATATATATATATATATATATATATATATATATATATAATATATATATATATATATATATATATATATATATATATATATATATATATATATATATATATATATATACATATATATATATATATATATATATATATATATATATATATTATATATATATATATATATATATATATGTATATATATATATATATATATATATATATATATATATATATATATATATATATATATACATATATATATATATATATATATATATATATATATATATATATATATATATATATATATATATATATATATATATATATATACATACACACATACATACACACATACATATATATATACCTATATCTATATATATGAATGCGTATGGATTAAAATAATGAACAGGAATATGTGTAGTGCCGAATTTAAATCATCAGAACTTAAAGTTTATCAGTTTAGGTGTCCATTAAAATAAATATTGAAATCAAATATCCATATTTATTTCAAGTAAATTTCTTCTCAAAAGTGAAGGAAAAAGTCTCGAGTACAAAATATTCTTGGAAAAAAATGGTGTTTAGAAGAACACACTCGAAAATAGAGTAAATCATACTTTTTTATATACTTTTTTCACTTTAAGAGTTTTCTCGCCAGCCTTTATTTTCAATTTCCTTTCTCTCTTTGTTTCTTAATTTTCTCCATTCGTTTTAAACTGACAGGAAATTGGTTGCGATAAAAAACGAAAAAAAGCGTCGTCCAGAAAGGTATTTTTTATAAGTAATGATATGTTTTACAGCAA
>CM063510.1:162995688-163008188 GCA_032207245.1 Pardosa pseudoannulata
AGAGCATTTTCAATTAAGCTAACTATGAAACAATTAATAACTAATAACTCCAAAACTAATTAATATTTTGCTTCAAATTTTTAAAATATTTATATTTCAATAGTACTAATAAAATTCATTTAAAAGAAAAAAGTTTGCTCTTGTTTTTTGTTTTTTGTTTCAATTTGCTTTATTTTACTTTATAATTTGTTTGTTAACCTTGAATAGATTAAAAGTAATTAGTAATTAAATACTTCTCATTAGAATGTTTAAACAAAAAAATTTAAATGTTTAAAAATTACTTTGTTAGTTTTTAAAGTGATCACTGTGAATTCATTTATATATTATACATTTTTTTACCAAACACTTAAAGATAAATTGGGAAATATTACTTCTATTTACATTTTAATTATATTAAAATTAATTTTCTGAACTGTTAGGAAAAATATAACTTAAGACACTAGCTCATTTCTTTTGAAGCATTATTTAAATTTATCGGCATAACATCATCCTAAAATTTTAAAAATATATTTTAATTATAAATAAGCTATTTTACAACATGGTATGGAAAAGAAAGCACAAGAAGCGTTTAAAATGTTATCCACATATTATAAGAATACCTATATTTTTATGAAAAACAATGACATATACATGTATAGAATTCGCACTCATTTTATTCAATAATAGAAGTGTACAGGAAAAACATACAAATCTTTTAAAATTTCCAAAAGTCAAATTAAATATTTTTGATGCAATGAATCAATTGATAAAAAGATTTTTAAAACAATTCATTATTATTGATTATGAGCTATTGATATTTAAAGAAACTATAGCAGATGATCTGATTATCTTAATTCCTTTTTATAAAATTCAATTATTGCTAATATTTATTTACTATTTTCTACATTAAGCGCAAATGCATTTTTTAATAATCTTCTGTCATAAAAAAAAATGTTTCTTTTATCATTTATTAAAAAACTATGTTTGACATTTCCGAAAATCAGTTTAATCTAGTTTTAAATTATTAAGCTTGAAATACACATATAAAATGATGGGGAAAATTCTGTGAGTATATTTGATTAATTAAACAAATTTTTGGGTCCTCCAAAATACTTTTATCTTTTAATAAAATCTCAGATATTAAAAACTTTTTCTAAAGACAAATAAATTGTTTAGTCTTTGTAAGTTAGTAGCTTATCTATTTGCTTGTTTTTAGTAGAAATAAGGTGTTATACAAGATTGCGTCGAAACGAAAGCACAAGAAGCGTTTTAAATATTATCCACATATTATAAAAATAACTTTTTTTTAGAAACACAGATATACATTAATGCATATAATTTGCACTCATTTTAATTCAAGCATAGAAATGTGCTGAAGAATCATAAAAATCTTTTAAAATCTTCAAAAGTCAAATTAAATATTTTTGATGCAATGAATCAATTGATAAAGGGATTTTTCTAAAACAATTCATCATTATTGAATATGAGCTATGTATTAATATTGCACATGATCTAAGTACCATAATTCCTTTTTATGAAATTCAATTATTTGCTAATATTTATTTACTATTTTCTACATTAAGTGTAAATGCATTTTGTAGTACCCTTCTGTCATAAAAAACACGTTTCTTTAATCATTTATTAAAAAACTGTGTTTGCCATTTCTGAAAATCAGTTTAATCTAGTTTTAAATTATTAAGTTTGAAATAAACATATAAAGTGCCGGGGAAAATTCTGGGAGTATATTTGATTAATTAAACAATATTTGGAGTCCTACAAAATGCTTCAATATTTTAATAAAATCTCAGGTATTAAAAACTTTTTGTATAGACAAAATAAATTGTAAGCTAGAAGCTTCTCTATTTGCTTGTCTTTTTAAATATATTTAATAATTGAACGTGTGGTAAGAGTGCTTGAAAATGGCATTACAGAAACCAAATGCCAAATTAAGGTTAAATATGAATAATGAAATAATTATTTTGGTTTTTTCCAACATTGTTTGTTTTATTAAGTTATATGTTAAATAACAAACATAAATTTATTTATACAGAGTGTCTCAAAACGACCACAAAAACTCTGCACAGCTAGATTCCTTGTTGGAAATACATAAAAACTTCAAAAGAAGCATTGTGAGATCAAGTTACGAAAAAATACGAAGTATGACGTCACTGCCGGTGCAAGAAAACACACTTTTTTGAAGATATCAACAGCAGTATATGCACGGGTATACTCCCTAACAGTTCATAAGGCATTTCCTTTACATCTGCCATACATCAGGTACATGTCGCTGTAGTCACGAACCGAATACATGGCCACCATACGAAGATTACCGGAAGCTGCAAGATGCAGCCTTTTAAATACCAGTTCAACGGCAGCTTGACGTCATTGAATGTCCTGCGCTCTTTTATGACGCGATATGAGAGGCGAACGTTTTGAACATTATTGTCTGGAAAGATATGCAAATACTGTTGTTGATATGTCCAACAAATTGTTTTTTTCTTACACCGGCAGTGTAGTCATACTTTGTTTTTCGTATTTTTCTCGTAAACTATGGATCGTAGAGGAACGCTGCTTTGGGCAGTTTTTATTTACTGTAAACGAGGAATCTAGTTGGGCAGGGTTTATGCGGTCGTTTTGGGACACCTTGTATAATTTATTTGGACAGTAGTTAAAAAATCAAACTTATGCGCACAAATTCTTACTGAAATTACTCCGCTTGGACTGCATAAGGACTTAACTACATAATTACTTGTATAGTTACTTCGCCAAGTCTGCATTTTCAACTATGATTTTGCTTGGAATAACACTGCTGCTCAGAAACAGCTGTCAGACTTCAGTCTTTTTCTATGTACGGTAGTTCTGTATTTATTGCTTTATTCTGGCACAAAGATTTTTATCTGATAGTAAGTACTGATTCTCAAGAACTTATTCTACTAACAAGCAAATCCGAGGATCAGAAAAGCGCAAAGAATTCAAGAAGTAAAAAAGAAATATGTATCATAGATATAATTTATTATAGAGATAAAATTTATATCTGTAGGAAATTGTATGGTAATTTTATCTATTTTTATTATTTTTTGTTTAAATATGATTGTATTGCATAATTTTTATCAAGATCATTTAGAAACACAGAGATTTAAAAAAATGTTTTTATCTTGAAAATTTGGAGGTGAAAATTACTCCAAATTTATGCTTTGATATCAATCAGAATTTATAAATATCAGTAAAGCTAATATTTCTCTACAATGTCTCAGAAGAAAAGTAAATTATAATAGTATACATCATTTTTAACACACAATCTTACGAAAATTTGGTTGTACTAGCTGTTATTTAATTTTAAATTATCTTCATAAGGATAATATTAAAAACTATTGTTAACACAATGTATGCGAGACAGTACTAGTACTTTTGTATAACAACATGGTTGTTTGTGCGTACAAAAATAACAGTATAAATAATTTTTGATCTATTGAGATTTAACTGTAAACTAATTTACGCGCAAACACCCTCTTCCGGTATTTTTCCACTGTAAATGATAATGTGTTAATGGTCTTAACTTTTAAATTTCAACCTAAAAATTTTACCATTAATACTATCGTGGAAATTTATATAAATTAATTTGTCTTTTAATATTTTATTGATTTTTACAACTGCTTATTGTTTTAAAGTTAAACTTCATTCGACACTCTCTGTTAATATGTCTTTAAAATTGTACTACGATAATTTATTTATATTATTATTGTAAACATATGGAGAAAATATTTTACTGTTTTATGATAATTAATGCAGGATATAAAAGAAATAATCTACTAAATATTTCTAGGTATCCACAAAATATACAATAATTCAAAATAAGAAAAATGTAAATATGCATCATAGATATAATTTTACTATAGAATGAAATTATAATCTATAGGAAAATTGTAATGGTAATTTTATGTATGTTTATTATTTTATGTTTCGTTATGTTTTTTATTGTAAGTTTTTATCAAGATCATTTAGAAACACAGAGATTTAAATAAAATATTTTTATCTTGAAATTTTGGAGTGATGTTCAAAAGTATTTACATTTTCGATATCAATCAAAATTTGATAAATATCTAGTAAAGATAAAATTTCTCTACAATGTCTCAGAAGAAAAGTAAATTATAATAGTATACATCATTTTTAACACACAATCATACGAAAATTTGGAGAACTAGCTGTTTTTTAAATTTAAATTATCTTGATAAGGATAGTAGTAAAAATTACTATTGTTAACACATTGTGTGCCGGACATGTACTAGTACTTTTCAGACCATTGATACTTGAGCGTAAGATACGTACTAGTACTTTTTCTGAAGATTGATACTTGAGCGTGAGTCACGTACTAGTACTGGTTAGTGTAACAACATGGTTTGTTTGTGGGTACAAAAATAACGCTATATACAGGCAAACGAAGCCGAATGTTCTTATCTACGACATAGGTTCTGGAAAATTTTAAACAAATAAAAACTAGTTTTTACATCAGTCGATACGAAACTACAGAACGGGAAGGTTATTAAAAAAATCAATTTAGATTTAAAATTAACTTTTTATTTATCCTTGCGAAAATGATATTATACATATGTATATTTATATATTATATATATATTTGTATTTATATATATATTTGTTTATTTGTTTATTTATATATTTGTTTATATATTTGAATATAAAATACGAAATGTTGGTTAAAAAGTTAAATAATTTTAGATCTATTGAAATTTAACTGAATAGCAAAAATTTACACCCAAAACGCCCGTACAATTCCGCTGCGAAATGTACCCGCACACAATGTGTTAATGGTTTTAAAACTTTAAAATATCTACCTAAAAATAATGTCATAAATACTACTGTGGATTAATTTATATAAATTAATTTGTTTTTGAATATTTTATTGATTTTTAAAACTGCTTTTGGTTTAAAGTTAAAAAAGTTTTTACGACACTGTCTGTTAATATCAGACGCTTTAAACTTGTAACTACGACAATTTATTTTTAAAATATAATATTATTATAAAGATATGGAGAATAATGTTTACTGTTTTACTATAATTTTTGAAGGTTAACTAGAAAAAAAATACCTGGGGTCAGAGTAAATATTTCTAGTGTACCTTTTCCACAAAATATACAATATTTATCTAAAATAAGAAAAAAATGTGTAAATATGTATTATAGATATAATTTATTATAGATATGAAATTTTAGCTATAGAAAATTGTAATGATAATTTATATATATTTATTATCTTATGTTTCTTATGTTACACACAATCATACGAAAATTTGGAAAACTAGCTGTTATTGAAATTTAAACTATCTTCATAAAGATAATAGTAAAAGAAAACTATTTTAATGGTCTTAACTTTTAAAATATCCTCATAAAAATATTATTATAAATACTATCATGGATTAATCTGTTTTTGAGTATTTTATTGATTTTTAAAACTGCTTTTCTTTTAAAGTTTAAAAAGTTTTTACATAATTCTCTGTTAATATCCGATGCTTTAAACTTAGAACTTCGACATTTCTTTAATATCCTCATAAAAATATTATTATAAATACTATCATGGATTAATCTGTTTTTGAGTATTTTATTGATTTTTAAAACTGCTTTTCTTTTAAAGTTTAAAAAGTTTTTACATAATTCTCTGTTAATATCCGATGCTTTAAACTTAGAACTTCGACAAATTTTTAATCTAATATTATTGTAAAGATATGGAGAATAATATTTGCTGTTTTAAGATAATTCATGGAGGAAAACTAGAAAAAATAATAAGTATCAGAGTAAATATTTCTTGTGTAACTTTTCCACAAAATATGCAATATTTCTCTAAAATAAGAAAAAATGTGTAAATATGTATTATAGATATAATTTATTATAGATATGAAATTATAGCTATAGAAAACTGTAACAATAATTTTATGTATATTTATTATTTTATGTTTCGTTATGTTTTTTATTGTAATAATTTGTGTCAAAATAATTTAGAAACAAATATTTAAACAGGATATTTTTATCTTAAATTTTTATTCTATAGAGTGACGTTCAATAATATTTACATTTGAAATATCAATCAGAAAAGATATATAAGTAAAACGGTAATTTTAACAACAGGAATGACTTCTTTTGAAATCATTGTTATTGTCTAAGAATTGTTATATAATTTTAGTTATTTCAATGTAAACAATCGTAATAATTGTAATAGTTATTTTAAATTGCAATTGTCACGTAACAAAACTAAGGTTTATCTTTACTAGTTTTCTAATAAAAAGTAGCTGTATAGCTAAATTTTTAGTAAAAATGATATAATATTCTCTTTTTAAACAAAGTCCCTGTAAACATAGATCAAACATTTTGATTCTTATCTGTCTCCTCTCTTAGTTCTTTCATATTGACTGATAAAGGCAAGAGTGTGTATATAAAAAATAACAATCCGCTCTTTCATTTATTTCAAAGATATATGTCCGGATATAATTTGCATTTCTAAAGCGTTACTCAGCGTGTAAGACTTAATAATTTTATATATGTTTATTAATTAATGTTTTGTTATTTATTTTATTGTATTTAAATAAAATATTTTTATCTCGAAAATTTGGAGTGAAGTTCAAAAATATTTACAATTTCGATATGAATTAGAATTTAATAAATATGAAGTAAAGATAAGATTTCTCTACAATATCTCAGAAGAAACGTAAATTCTAATAGTATACATCATTTTTAACACACAATCATACGAAAATTTGAAGAACTAGCTGTTATTTAATTTTAAACTATCTTCATATGGAGGATAGTAAGAGAAAACTATTGTTAATGATCTCATCTTTTAAAATATATTCATAAAAATATTATCATTAATACTATTGTGGATTTATTTATATAAATTATTTTGGTTTTGAATATTTTATTGATTTTTAAAACTGCTTTGGATTTAAAGTATAAAAAGTTTAACGACCCACTCTGTTAATATCCGACGCTTTAAACTTAGAACTTCGACATTTCTTTTTTAAATCTATGATTCTAGTAAATATATGGAGAATAATATTCTCTGTTTTACGATAAATCATGGAGAATAATTAGTAAAAAAATAATTATGATCAGAGTAAATATTTCTAATGTAACTTTTCTACAAAATATACGATATTTGTCTAAAATAAGAAAAAAAGTGTAAATATGTATTATAGATATAATTTATTATAGATATGAAATTATAGTGATAGACAAATTTAAAGATAAATTTATGTATATTTATTATTTTACGATTTGTTATATTTTTTATTGTAGGATTTTGTATCAAGATAATTTAGAAACAAATATTTAAACAGAATATTTTTTATCTTGAATATTTATTCTATGGAGTTTAATAATATTTACATTTAAAATATCAATCAGAATTTGATAAATTTAACGTAAATATAAATAAGTAAAACGGTAATTTTAAAAACAGGACTGACTTCTTTTGAAAACATTGTTATTGTCTAAGAATTGTTATATAATTTTAGTTATTTCAAGGTAAACAATCGTAATAATTGTATTAGTTATTTTAATAATTGTTATGTAACAAAACTAAGGTTTATCTTTACTATTTTTCCAATAAAAACTAGTTGTATAGCTAAATTTTTAATAAAATATTATCGTATTCACTCTTTAAACAAAGTCTCAGCAAACATAGATAAAACATTTTGATTTTTATCTGTCTCCTCTCTTAGTTCTTTCATATTGACTGAAAAAGGCAAGAGTGTGTATATAAAAAACAACAATCCGCGCTTTCATTTATTTCAAAGATATATGTCCGGATATAATTTGCATTTCTAAAGCATTACTCAGCGTGTAAGACTTTTTGAAATTATACCCCCTTCTGCTCACTGGCGTGAAGATTACATTTCTACGTAAAGTAAAGAGAAAATAAAACTGCAAACACAAGATTTTGTTTTATGCTTCAGCTATAGTATATAAATGAATCTGATGTTTTTATCAGAAAATTAAGCTTAACTTATAATTTTAAACGAAATGTCATTGTTGCCTTACTTACAATTTTGATCGTTTAATCCAATCGTTTAATCAAATGATATTATATTTAAGAAATGTTCAATATATTATATTTTCTTACTGATATAAGAGGTCAAATTATATCTCTTAATCTTCGTAAGATGGAATGTCTCTCATGAACACTCAGACTCGCATATTTTCATACAAATTGCTGTTAAAATAAAGTAAAACTGATAAACTAAAAAGACATCCTTAAGCATTGTTTTTAGTCATTGTATTTTACATTTATTTCTTGGTCTAAAAGCCAAAGTTTTCTATCAAATTAATTTTATGAATTTGATAGCTTAAAGACATTATCTTCAAAAATTTTACGTAACATAGCATTAATTTCCATTACGTATATTTGTCATAAAATTTTCCTACTGCAATGAGAATTAAAAACACATAGTCCATCAATAATACACACACACACACACACATATATATATATAATATATATATATATATATATATATATATATATATATATATATATATATTTTTATATAAATACATATATATATATATATATATATATATATAGATATATATATATATATATATATATTATATATATAAGATATATATATTATATATATATAATATATATATATATACTAATATAAATATGTGTGTGTGTGTGTGTGTGTGTGTGTGTGAATTATACAACTGCTTGACAAGCTAAAGCCTAATCAGTTTAACAGTAATAAGAATGCAGTCGGCCCTCATTGAAGAGAATGGCACAAGTCTAATTAAAACTTTATTTCAGAGCTGGTAAAACGGACATCTTTACTAGTCAACGACAGACAAAGGAAAGCCCAAGAGCGAAGACAGGAAGAATTTTCCCAGGGTAGAAGAAACTTACTCAGCGAATTGTTAAGATGAGGAAAAAAACACGTAGCCATTTGCCGGCGACAGTTGGAAAAGGTGTTGAATAGACAGAAAATTTACATATATAGACAGAAAGCTTTGGGATATGTATCGAAAGAATTTTAAGTCGAAGGCACTCCTTTGATTAAGACATTTAGAGGCTGAGAAAAAGATTTTAAGAAATTAGAATGGGAGAGAGGAAGCTTTTAAGAAAATATTCAAGTAAATAATTTTGATATATCACATTCATATATATATATATATATATATGTGTGTGTGTGTATGTGTGTGTCTGATCTTAAGTAGTGTATTTGTAACTCATATTTTTGCGATTTACAAATACCTCTCTCTTTTATTAAGTTATACCTTAATTTCTATGCATAAAAGTCCAAACTTGCCACATACACATGATAAAAAATCAACGTGGTAAATTGTTAAAATCTAATGTTCATTTTTTATATCAATTTACAGTTGAAATATATTCAGAGTTTACAAATAACTCGCAAACAATAAACATTGCCTGAAATCTCATGAGATTTAGACTTACCTTCGTAGAACGTGTGAAAGAAAAATGGCTAATTTGTATGTTCTGAAAAATAAAGATACTTTAGAGAGAACTGTCAAAGTCTCTGGAGCGTTCTTTATTCGCTATTTGATATACATTATCAATAGGTGTTAAAGTATGTTTTCGGATTTTATCTACTATGCACAAGTATATGTATATCTATCTATCTATCCATATATATATATATATATATATATATATATATATATATATATATGCAAATATATGTAATCAGTTTTCTCGTAGATTCATTTTCAGGAGAAAAATATCTTTTTCGTTGTATCGAAAGTTATACATTTAAAAAATCTTGTTCGCTGAAGTAAAAGTTTGAACGAAAGTATGCAGAGATTGAACAAAAGTGCATGATTTTGTTTTATAAACTTATGTAAATGAAATTGAGATGTTTATCTGCCAAATCAAAACAGAACTTTTAATGTTATATCATGCGTGTAATTTTCTTAATTTCTTGGAAGAGTTAACGTTTATTTAAATGCAATTTACGTTAAGAAGTTATGAAAAACATTAAAGGTTTCAATTAAATTTTAAGGGGAGGAAAGAATATCCTGTGATTGAAGTCGTAATTTGTCAACAAGAATTTGTTTTCCGTAAGGAATTGGATTTGTTCAAGCTGAATTATTACGGTTTTCATGGTTTGACACATTCTGGAGAAATAGAGAAGAAAAGTAAATACAGTATGATAATATGTCAAATTAGTCATGTACATAAATGGCTGAAAATTTCAGATATTAAAAAAGAAAGACAACAAATATGGATGCTTACAAGGGCTTAGTCTTTCGTTTTTTATACCTATTCACGGTCTCAAATAAGCCGTTTAAAGCGTAACCGCGATTAACCCATGGCTCCAACTCTTGGTGGAACGCAATTCTTCGTTTAAACAGAGATTAATCGCGGTTAGCATTTACACGACTTTGATGAGACCAGACTTTAGAATTATACTGTACACACTGTTTATCAGTAGTCAGGATATGATATATGAAGCCTTTCTTTCTGCCATTCAAGCAGATGACATGAAGAAACGTAATACACACGTCAATAGTACTTCACGTTAATAACGTTATGGAGATATGTTCCACCTTACCTAAAAGCGTTTCGTTCCAATTTTAGTATCTGTACTGCCGAAGCAAGTATTATTATTTTTTTTTTAGTTTTAATCCCCGTATGGCGAAAGCTGGGTCGGGTGTAGAAATTATATACCTAAAAGCGTTTATCAAATGACATTGCTTTTGAATACTTTTTAAGGATATCAAACGCTTTAAACCTGTCTTATGGAAAATTGCTAATGATTCTCCAAGCACCATCTAGCATCTGGACAAAGATTTAAAAAAGTAATACCTCTAGTCCATTCTTGTTAAACTATATCTTTGCACCAGAGCATTCCTTAGCATAGCTTAAACATATTTTGTAGTGTCTAAATCAATGTCTGTATCTTGTTTCGAATGGATATGATCGCCACTAGTCTTTACAATAATTCTATGTGCTTCATTTACAGTATTGTTTTAAAAATAAAGTGCATGACATATTTAACCAAAAATACCTTTCATACGAAAATATAGCTTGTTTAACACTAATAGAAAAAGAATTATTTATATTTCTTCGAAGAAAACTCCTACGAATTTTAATCTTTCTGATATTACTTCTATATAGATATACTGAAATCTTAGACACTAGTATTTCTGATTGGTTAGTTTGAAGCATTTACTTGTATTCTGGCATATTGAAACTTAAACTGACAGTCAACGAAATCGCTTCGTAAGACCAGCGCTTTACCTTTTGCCCATTGTTCAAGTGAAGTATTTCTGTTAACGATGTCTATAGAATAAGAGGATAATTAATCACAGCCCCAATGTAAAGTTTAATTGGCGAGGGAACATATACACGTACATGCATTCATTCATGAGAAATCTTCCCAGTATGATGGTATATAATTTCCATTTATTAACTTTTTTATTATATTTTTAATTAATTGTCAATTGCCTAGTCAATAACTTTGTTTATGTGTATTTGCTTTCCTATGTTATGTATCAAGCCACTTATTGTGTATCTATATAATATTTGTTATCTATATTCTTTATATACAAATTTATAGTGTTATTAATAATGTTTATAACATAATAGAATATTTCCAAATTTATACATACTTTGTTAATTGTCAAGTGTCTATTCAAGAGTTTTGTTTATGTATTTTTGTTTTAGCATGTTATGTATTAAGCCACCTTTACGGTATTGATATAATATTATTGATAACTCCAAGTTAACCAACCCCGCAGTTACTAGAATTATTCCCAGGCATTAGTATTATTTGGAAATACATATGGCACCCTACCTGCTACTTACTTTAGCTATTATTAATTGTTAATTGTTATTTTCTATTATTCCTATTATTATTATTATTATTATTTCTATTATTATTATTATTATTATTATTATTATTATTATTATTATTATTATTATTATTATTATTATTATTATTATTATTATTATTATTATTACTGGTCTGTATCTCATTATTCCTTTATTTCTATAGCGCTGTACTCTCATAGTTATAATCAGCCTATAATTAGAACGTATCTAAAAAGATTCTGTACCGAATTAGTGTTTCCTCTGCCATTAACTTCTACAGTAAATCAGTTTATTTTCTATTAATTCTATTTATTTTATTTTATTTTAATTTTGTATATTTATTTCTCTTTTACATTATTTATTTATTTATTTTATTTTATTTTAATTTTGTATATTTATTTCTCTTTTACATTATTTATTTATTTATTTAATTTTATTTTATTTTATTTATTTTTCTTAATTTATTTTTTAAAATTCTTATTAGCCTTTGAGTACGTGGTAGACTATTCCCCATGGCAGCACTTGCAAGTATATATATATATATAGATATATATATATATATAGATATATATATATATAGATATAGATAGATAGATATATAGATAGATAGATAAATAGATATATAGATATATATATATATAAACATATATATATATATATATATATATATATATATA